>JAJEJO010001725.1:98373-213139 GCA_020662805.1 Glaucomys volans
CCATTCTTTCATTCTTCTTTATGCCTAAAACTATACAGTGTATATATACACATTTTCCTAGTCCATTCATGGACATCTGGATTGACTCCATAATTCAGATTTTGTGAATTTTGCTGCTCTAAACACTGAAGTGGGTGTATTGCTATAGTATGATGATTTTAGATTTTTTGGATAAACACCAAGAAAAGGGATAGCTGGGTCATATGGTGGTTCCATTCCTAGTTTTTTGAGGAATCTCCACACTGCTTTCCAGAGCAGTTGTACTAATTTGCATTTCCACCAACAATGTAAGAGTGTATATTTTCCCCACTTCCTTGCCAGCATTTATTATTATTTGTGTTCTTGATAATTGCCATTCTGACTAGAGCTGAAACCTCAGTATAGTTTTGATTTGCATTAACCTAATTGCTATAGAAGCTAAACATTTTTTTCATGTATTTCTTGGACTTTTGTGTTTCTTCTTTTGAAATGTTTCTGCTAAGTTCTTTAGCCCATTTATTGATTGGATTATGTGGAGTTTTGTTGTGTTTGGTTTGGTTTCATTTTGTTTTGGCCTTGAGTTTTTATGTTCTTTATATATTCTGGATATTAATCCTCTGTTAGAGGAGCAGCTGAAAAGATTTTCTCCCATTCTGTAGGCTCTCTCTTCACTCTCTTAATAGTTTTCTTTGCTATGCAGAAGCTTTTTAATTTGATGCAGTCTACATATTGATTCATGGTTTTACTTCTTGGGCTTTAGGGGTCTTGTTGAGGAAGTTGGTTCCTGCACCTACACAAGGGAGTGTTGACCCTATGTTTTCTTCTAGCTGTTGCAAGGTTTCTGGTCTAATTCTTAGGTCTAGATCCATTTTGATTTGACTTTTGTGCAGGGTGAAAAATAGGGATCTAAATTCATTCTTCTACATATGGATATCAAGTTTTCCCAGCATCACTTATAAAAAGGCTGTCTTTTCTCCAACATATATTTTTGGCCCATTTGTCAAATATCAGTTGGCTATATATATTTGGATTTGCTTCTGTGTCTTCTATTCTATTCCACTTGTCTTCATGTCTGTTTTTATGCCAATACCATGCTGGTTTTGCTACTACAACTCTAGCATAATTTGAGATTAGGTATTGGGATGCCTCCTGCATTACTTTTCGTATTCATATTTGCTTTGGCTCTTCTGGGTCTTTTATTCTTGCAAATGAATTTTAGGACTGCTTTTTTTCTTCTTCTGTAAAGAACACATGGTATTTTGATGAGGATGCATCAATCTGTATATTGCTTTTGGTAGTGTGAGCATTTTGACTATATTAATTCTGCCAGTCCAAGAATATAGGAGGTCTTTTCATCTTCTGAGGTCCTCTTTAATTTCTTTCTTCAGTGTTCTATAGTTTTCATAGTAGAGATCTTTTGACTCCTTGGTTAGTAATTTCCAGGTTTGGGGGTTTGTTTGGTTGGCTGGGTTTTGTTTTTTTTGTTTGTTTGTTTTTTGCTTTTTGGTTTTTGCTTTGTTTTGTTTTGTTTTGTTTTGTTTTATTGAGGCTGTTGTGAAGGGGAGGGGTTTCTGGTTTCTTTCCCTACGGAATCACTGTTAGAGTATAGAAAAGTTATTGATTTTTAAGTTTTAATCTTGTATCCTGCTACTTTGATAAACCTATTTATCAGCTCTAGAAGTCTTGTGGTGGAATATTTTTGGTCTTCTAGATACAGGATTATGTCATCACCTAACAGTAATAGTATGTCATCAGCTAGCAGTAATAGTTGACTTCTTCTTTTCCAATTTATATCCCTTTAATTTCCTTTACTTGTCTGATTGCTTCAGCTAGACTTTCAAGAACTATGTTGACAGAAGTGTTGAGAGTGGTAATCCTTGTCTTGTCCCTAATTTTAGAGGAAAAACTTTCATTTTTTTTCTGCATTTAGTATGATTTGGCTTTGGGTTTGTCATCTGCTGTTTTTACAATGTTGAGGTAAATTTCTTTTGTCCCTACTTTCTCTAGATTTTTAAATATGAATAGTTGCTGTATTTTATCAAAGACCTTTTTTGCATCTATTGAGATGATCATATGATTCTTGTTATTGATTTTATCTAAGTGATGAATTACATTTATTGATTTGTATATGTTGAGCCAGCCTTGCATTCCTGGAATAAAGTCCACTGAATCATAGTGTATTATCTTCTTAATATGTTTTAATGCAATTTGCTAATATTTTATTGAGAATGTTTGTGTCTGTGTCCATCACAGATATGGTTATGTCATTTTCTTTCCTAGATATGTCTTTGTTGGGTTTTGATATCAGGTCTGTACTAGCTTCATAGAAAGTATTTGGGAGTGTTCCCTCTCTATTTGGTGGAATAATTTATGTTAGTTCTTCTTTAAAGGTCTGGCAGAACTCAGAATGAATCTTGTTCTCAGTTTTCTTTGTTGGTAGGTTTTTAATTACTGTTTCAATTTCATTACTTGATATTGATATATTTAGGTTTTCTATACCTTATTTCAATTTGGACAGGTCATATGTGTCTAGAAAATTGTTGATGTCTTCTATATTTTTCAGTTTATTGGAGTATAAATTTACAAAATAGTTTCTAACGATCCTCTGGATTTTATCAGTGTCCACAGTGGCATTTTCTTTATCATCTCTAATGTTGTTGATTTGTGTCTTCTCTCTCTTTCTTTTGAAAGTTAGTTTAACTAAGGGCTTATAAATCTTATTTATCTTTTCAAAGAACCAATCCTTTTTGTGTTGATCCCGTAAATTTTTTTATCTTTAATTTCATTAATTCTACTCTGATCTTATTTCCTGTCTTCTACAGATTTTGAAATTAGTTTGTTCTTTTTCTAAGGCCTTGAGGTGGAACATAAGTTATTTACTTGAGATCTATCTATGTTTTTAATGTAGGCATTCAATGCAACAAATTTTCCTCTTAGTACTATTTTATTTGTCATGAGGGACAAAGTTTTGATGACCACTTCAGATTTTGCAACTCTTCTCACAGGAGTCGATACCTGAGAGGCCTATTCCAACAGTTATTATTCATGCTCCTAGGAAGAGTGTTATCTCTTTGAACCCTTAGTAAGGAGACATTACCTAATAAAAATACCAGGGGATTATAACACTGAAATGTTCTAACTAATAGTTCCAAGTACAATAAACCATGTTCTCTGATAGGTATCAGAAAACCTCAATAGGAATTCAAGAACTTCCCAGGAGATGCAATTAACTTTTTGGAGCTTTATATCCATCACCTATAGAAAAGGGTGGTCAGTTTTTACTACACATACCACCCCTAGTAGTGATAGTGGGGGTCGGGGAGAGCACTCTATATCTTCTTCCCCTACTTTACACAAAAACTTTTCTTGGTTCATTTTCTATAATGAGTATCTTTTGGGTAATGTTAGTTTAATATGCTGCACATCATTCTCTATTATTTCTATACCTGAGCATATTGGATATTTAGTCATTCATAAAAATAACTCATGATTTTAAATGTGGATTTAATTTGTAGTTAGTACTACAATAGAACCATGAGCACCCAGAATGGGAAGTATGTTTGGGGTTTTATACAACTCATATAATCATGTAGAGTCAAGGTCTTTTCTTAAGATGTTTTAGAAAATGTTTAGATAATGACTAAGATAATGACTTAGATAAGACTATTGTCTTTCAAATTGTTTACAATTTGCAAAAGCATTAGTGGGATGGTGATAGAGGTAGCATTATGACTGTCTCGATAAAGCCTAAATAAATTAGGCAAGTCATAATTATTACTATGAGGAGCATGATAGGAAAGCAGAAGTGCAATATAACCTTAAGCCAGTAAAAAGGAAACCTAAAACCAAGAAAACAATAAACAAGAGTATGTGAAAGAGAGCATGACATACAGGAGAATCTTTCTGTAATGATTTTGGACCAAAATTGTTTCATATCATTGTTGGCTAATTTATAGTGCTTTTGGGTTAAGAGCCAATTTCTGGGACTCTCTGCTTCTGAAAGTTCTCTAGAGAATGTCTTTTTAAGATCTTTAATAGAAATAGCTTTCCAAATCTTGTTGGACTGGTGATATTATTTTGGTTGTAAACATATATCCAAGGATTATTTCCTAGCAATTTAATTGTGGTACAGGTGGTTACTACTTGAAAAGGCACTCCCTAGTGAGATTCAAAGGCAGCATTTCTCTTCAGTTTTCTCTAATACTCTGAATTATTTCATTTCTATCAAATACAGGAGAATGGGGACATACACTGGATGGATCAATGGTGCAGTCACTGAAGAAAACAGTGGCAGTTCCTCAAAAAGTTAAAAAGAATTATCATATTACTCTGCAATCCCTCTCCTAGGTATATATTCAAAATAATTGAAAATAGAAAACCAAATATTTTTAAGTCAAAATTAATATAGCATTATTTTCAAGAGCCAAAAGGTAGAAATAACCCAGTTGTCCATCAACAGAGATTAGTTAACAAAATGTGACACATACATAAAACGGAATATTATTCTCTTGTAAAAACTCATTTTCTTTTGTTTTTCTGTGGTGCAGGGGATCAAACTCAAGGCCTTGCACATTAGGCAAGTGCTCTGCCACTGAGCTACATCCCAGCTCACACTCATAAACATGTAATGAAGTTCTGACATGAGCTGCCATCTGGACAAACCCTGAAAATATTACTCTAAGTGAAAGAAGCCAGAAACAGAAAGGACAAATATTTTATGATTACCCCTTTATGAGGTAGCTGTAGTGGGAAAATTCATAGAGACAGTAGAATGGAGTTACCAGGAGTTGGGGATGGAAGAAGGGGAAATTATTGCTTAATGGTTACAGAGTTTCTGTTGCAGGTGATGAAAAATTCCAGAAGTAATCAGGATGGCAGCTCAGTATTATGAATGTAACTTACTGTCACTGTATTTTTATACCTTAAATATGGATGAGGTGGTAAACATAATGTTATGTAAATTTTACAATAAAATAACAATTAGATGGAAATATTCCTAATCACATAAGTCTGACAGTGAACAGTTTACAAGAAGATGCCACCAAGTTTGTAAGGCAGAAGAGCACAGAGCTAAGAGCTAAGAATAATATTCTTTGCCATGGAGGTTCAAGGGAATTTGAAAGTTTAGATAGTATCAGTTTTAATATTCCATTGGTCCTTTATACTTTTCCACAGGATTGAGGGTGATAAGAACTGAAACAAGAAATAATTAGTCCTTTCTCTATTAAGCTGCTCACAATTGGCCTAAATCCCTACTTGGCCTGAGCTTTAAGAGGATATTGAAGAATTTGGGGTAAAGGATTAGCAAAATCAATCTGAATTCTCATGCTTTCTGCTCCATATTTTGTCTGTGTCCATAAGACTCGGCTCATAGTGATTCTCGTTAAAGCTAATTCTCCAGTTATTTCCCGAATCTTGCGTAATATAGGTGTATTATCTGTATATCCAAATAAGCTGTCATTTGAATGTGTGAGCTGGACTTTTCTGGGACTTTTACCAAAATCCTTTTGGAGTACCTTGTAATCTGGAGTTTCCATTTGCAAAGTAAATCTCTATTACATGAGCAGGGGGTGACTCACAGAGAAGGAATATTCTTCTGGTTATGGGCCCAGAGTAATATTTAAAATTTTGACAAGGAAAGGACTTAGGATTGTTTTAAGTTCTCATTATTTGAGTGGTTTTAGTACTCTGAGAGAATTGACATTCCATGGTAGTGGGATTAAGGACAACTAGACTTGCACCACATCAACAAGGAACTGCAGTGTTGTTCATTTCTATTTCTAGAACACACTGCTGATGAGTTCAAAGCAAGGGCGCTAATGCTTCCCTTAAAGTAATATCATTGGACATATTTTGGGGGTTGATCATTTGTTTCTTAGATAATATGGAACATTGGCTTTTCCTTTTCTAGTGACCCTTTTCCTAGTAGTATCTACAGGTGTCCTTATTTATGAGCTCTTGATTCTTAGAAAATAAAATGTTTTGTTCTTATTTTTATTTCAGGGGCTAGTGATTTTATCTAAAGAGTCAGCAGTTTATTTTTATTTCTAGCTTGTTTTATTACTATTCTTTGAAAATGTTTACCACATGTTAGAGATCATCTAAATTGGCAATTTCCCATTCCAATTTATTTTTACTTTCTGAGCACACTTATAAGCCTCCTTTTGCTTCAGCTGTACAATCTATCCCAGAACCTTATTGGAAAATTTCCTGACGTCTATTTTAAAAGTATACAGCAATTTGTCTTTATTTATAATTTTACATTTTTGTACAGTCATGCTTAAGGAAAAGGCTATTTAGTGCAGTTTTGTATTTCTTACCCTTTCAAGATCAATTTTTAAATTGTACACAATTTAGTTATTTAAATTATTTCTTACCTTTGTTAATCATTTTCTCCCTGTTTAGGGTATGATCATAAATGAACTAGTTAGTACAAATCTATTATTTCAAGACAGTTATTATATTTTTTCAAACACCTGAATTTTGTAAGAAATATTCCTGATTGTATCATATCCAGGATATACTTCGATAAGGTGTTATAAGACACATGTGCAGAAATGATTGTCATGAAAAAAGAAGTTTATACTCACAGATCCCTGGAAACAGAAGGTGCAGCAGCTGCTCAGGTCCCCTGGGGAAACACCCAGGTCAGGAAGCAGAAGGGGAAGAACACATGACTCAAAGCACTTACTGGGGTTGTCAAAGGAAAGAAGAACTGACAGCACATGTATGCTGCATATGTTTAGGATTAAATAGAATTATTTCAGAGTGCTCTGAGCTACAAGGGTGTTCACTAGTTGTCTAGTCCCTGGTCTTAAGGTGATCTGGAGGCAGGTATATTGGCTTGGTGTGTGAGTTTTGATAAAGGAGATGATTGGAGGGGATTAGCTCTGGACAGGTTGATTAGACACAAAAAACACTCTGGAAAGGGAGTCATTTTCTATCTGTAGGAATTAGCTAACCCGAGGAGGGCAATCTCTCCAGAATCCAGACAGGAAATGCCGAAGCATCAAGAAGAAAGTATCATCAATTCATTATGTTGCTAAAAATTATTTTCTTGTAGTTCTTAATGCAACACTAAGTCAGCATTTAAGCTTAACTGTCATCTTGCCTAGTAATGGGAATATTCCTTTTTTGAAAATAAGAGCTATACAGGGCCAACCTCAATCTCCAGGAGCAAATTGTGTTACTGGATCTTAGATAGGATTTTTGAGAAGTGTTCAAGAATGGGCAGGTTTCCAGATGTTGAAAGCATTGGACATCACCTGTAAAACCATGAATATTCAAGGGAGACTGGTATTTTTATGTATTTAATAAAGTAAATCTGCTTATGACTAGCTGACTTTCAGAAGTGAGAAGCTGCAGTCAGTTGTATTGAAAAAGTATGTTTATTGACGCAAGTTGTGGACTGGTTTAAAACTGGTCTGTTGCTATGAACAGCCTTTTTCAAACCAGTGCTGTGAAATTCTATTTACTCTCACCCACTAGAACATAAGCCCCTTGAGAGCATATGTTCTATTCACTATTATATCCCAAAACTAAAACAGTGCCTTTTATGTAATAGTTACTCAAAGGCATTTGTTTAGGGTCTTGGGAATGTACACTGAGAGGGGTGCCTAGGAAGGAAGGAAGGAAGGGTGTGTTGGTGGGAGGGAGGGAGGGAAAGTATTTGTTCAATGAATGAGTAAATGAATAAATCAAATTTAAGATTAGCCATTTACTTGTTCCATAAACTGCAGCCAAAAGCTCAAACAGTTGTAACTTTGGTTTCCTCTGTAAGGGGTCTAATTTTATTGACCCTACAGGGCTGTTGTGAGGATTAAATTAAGGTTTGCATGTAATACATTTGACAAGATTCCTAATATATGGAAAGATTTCAATAAAGAGTGGAGGTAAGGTAGTAGCTTCAGTTTTTCTTCCTATCACTAGATGGCAAGATGAAGTTGGTATAGTTGACTTCCCTCATTGTTATGGTTTAGATCTTAAATCCCTCAAAGTCTCATGTCTTGCAAGCTTGGCCCCCAGCTGAAGGTGCTGTTGGGAGGTGCTGGAAACTTTAGGAGGTGGGGCCTGGTGGGAGGAAGTCAAGTCTGTGGGAGGCATGCCCTGGAAGGGGACATGGAGACCCTAGTCCCTTCCTGTCTCTCTCAGCTTCCCGGCTGACATAGGGTGAGCAGCTTTTGGTTGCAGGCACTCCCTGCCACGATGTCCTGCTCACCACAGCACTGAGGCCAAGCAACTATGCACTGAAATTATGAGCCACAATAAACCTTTCCTCCTCTTAAGTTGTTTTTCTCAGGTATTTTGTGACAGGAACAGAAAGCTGGCTAATACACCCATCATGCTTTCCAGTACCCTTATTGACATCCTGCTACCTGGAACATGTTCTCATTATTCCAGTACTTCTCTATTCTGAATTATGCAACTGTATCTTTTCTACACTCCATTCAATTGGGGCTGTTACTTCATTATTTTGAGAGCAAATTTGGCTAATATGAATTCATTTCCTTTACAGTGCCTATTCCTTTGCCTGAACCCAAAATAATGACTAATGGTAGGACTCAGGTCCTAAAGCTTAGCAAAGGTTTTCAGCAGGAAGGTAAAACATTGTCTACCATCCCTGAACTCACCTTAAGTAATATTAGGAAGCCCAAATACCATGCCAGTCTATTACACTTGTTTGCAGTGCCTCACTCATACACCAACTTGGGGTTGAGAGGAGAAGACAGAGACACAGAGACACAGGTTTGGAAAGCAAGTAAAACAAGTTCTAAAAAGTGTCCCCTGACCACCAGACCAGGTATCCTTCATCCTCCTGAGAGCACCTGAAAGGATGCAGTGATGTCTGCAGAAGCTGTTCTTTAAGAAGGCTTAGGATGAAAAGCACAATACATGGAAAGACAGGGTAAAGACAAATGTGGTAGTTGCAGTTGCTGCTTTTGTTTTTAAAAGGAGGCAATTAGTCGGGTGTGGTGGCGCACGCCTGTAATCCAAGCGACTTGGGAGGCTGAGTCAGGAGGATCACGAGTTCAAAGTCAGCCTGAGCAACTTAGCGAGGACCTAAGCAACTCAGTGAGATCCTGTCTCTAAATAAAAATACAAAATAGGGCTGGGGATGAAGCTCAGTGGCTGAGTGTCCCTGAGTTCAATCCCTGGTTCAAAAAAAAAAAAAACAAAAAAAAAGGAGGCATTTTAAGGTAAATCATTATAGACCAAGAGGAAAGATCCAAGAGCATTAAGAGTCTCAAAAACTGATGGAGCAGACAATTAATTAAGCAAGATCTCAAAGGGGTAAGAGACTACAAACATCCGCTAAATTGATGATGGAAAGAAATGGTATCATAATTAGGAGTCAATAAACTAATGAAAAAGGCTTACTGAGCAGATTCCACAATGACTATTTCCTTAACTTAATGCAATCTCAAAGTTTTCATCCACCATATGTATGAATACTAAAGACCGCCAAGGACATCTTTTCTCATGCTTCTCATAGTGATAATAAATCTGCAATTCTAAAAACCAGATATTGTGCTAAGTGCTTTGCATGCATCGACTCGGTTATTCATCACAACAACACAATATGGAAGATTGTTTCTGGAAGAAAAAAACCAAGGTTCACAGGGGTAACACACTCAAGAGACAGGTGGAAAGGTGGAAAGTGAAGTAACTGAGAAATGGTTGCATATGTATAATCCAAAAACTCTCTACCATTATGACCATAACAGGTCATATTTTGTTTTTTAAACAAAAAGTTTTTAAAACCCCATGCTCTTAAGTATTTTTCTCTGTAGCATCAGAATCAAGTAGGAGTGAACATCTGTCATTTACTCAGTTGCATCCACTTCTACTGGTTAGGAGTAACTCCCTTAATGTATATGATTATGGTGGGGTTGATTCTATGGACTTTATTTTCTGTACCAAAATATCTGGCACAGGACTGAAACTCCAAACAGGCATCCCTTTCCTCTTGGCAGGGAGAGATATTACTTAAACAACTGATTAGACAATTTCAGAGACCACTCAGCACAGAATATTTAAGAAAAATATTTTATTTCCATTCATACTACTAAGATAGAAGTATTTGACTTTTAAACTGTTAGTCATATAGAAAGAGACTATCTACAATGAGAAAGAGAGAGATTGAGAGAGAGATCTCAGTCTGATCATATAATTTAGAACTCCTGGATACAGCCATGCCTGAGACTATCTTCCTCAGGACTTAGAAGAGCCAAATAATTCCCTATTATGTGTCAGCTAGTTTAATTTGGGTTTCTATCACTTATAACTGAATTATTCCTAATAAAATAAAGTAGTGAAATAAATAAAATTTGGATCACAAAAAGTAAGATTCATATTCCATCTCCCTAACCTTCTAACTATAAATCCTTGACTAACCTATTTCTGAACTTCCTTGAATCTCAACATCCTGGTCGAAAACCATAGGGTGATAGTATTACCTTACTGTATAATAGAACAGACTTATGGATGGTCTGCGTTCAAGTCTGGACTCTGCAGTTACCTGCTGTGTGTTTGTGGACAATTTATTTGTATGCTTTCTCCCTTCATTCCTTCCTTCCAACTTTCCTTCTTCAAACTATGCTCCCAAGAGAACATAAAGATATATAAAACAAGCTCAGCAAGTAGTTATTGAGAACTTGGTATGTGTTGAAAAAGGAGTTACTTACCAAAAAATCCAAAATAAGTAAAATATTTCAGCAATTATGAGGATATAAAAATTCAATAATAGTCATGGGAATGGATCTGATCCATGTGGCAGCTGGCACTGTCCATCTCTTTGAGATCCTTCTGAGTTACCTTGAACTGCTTCTCTCCAGCCCTGTGCCATGCTCATGACAGACAGAAGTGTTCCCTATGATATCTCCAGTTCTGTATGAGAAAGAAAGGTTTTATAGTGTTCTGAATTTGGGACACTGGTTTTCTAATATGTGCTTGTTTATGCACCACTTTGATTCCTCCACTCAAATGGACCCAGTTACCCAAGCATTTGTAGGATTGGTGGTCACTACTGAAGGTTTCAGTTGGATCCTAAGAAGGGGTCCCTCTGCATACATAGTACACAACCTTCCTCCAATCTCACCACCTCCTCCATTGTCCCTCATTTTCTTCCTGTGGAGTGCAATTAATAGATTATGGACTTGAAAATATGATAATTCAGTGAGAGTTCCAGATTCTTCTCCTTCTATTTCATGGGGAGACTTTTCCCTCTTCTGAGTATATAATACACATCAACTCTGATTCTTCTTATTTGAAGTTGATTCTTGTTTTACTCCAAACGCACACTAAAATATTTTTTCAATAGCTCTCTTTCCAATGGCAATGTTACTGCTATCCATTAAAGCACTGAGATTTTTTTAACCTTGTTGAATGGTAACAAGAGATAAGAAAGAAAAACAGAGTGCTACCAGAGTATATAACAAGGGATGTAACCCAGTCCAACGGTTAAGAAAAAGGCTTCCTGGCCTAGCTGAAGAATGAATAGAAGTCAACCAGCAACAGGAGAAATGAGGGGCATTCCAGAGAAAGGAAACAATATATTAATGTTTCTTTTTAATTTAAAAAAGAGAAACACTAAAACATGGAACAATCTCTCATGTTCATGGATAGGCAAAATTAATATTGTTAACATGGCCATATCACCAAGAACAATCTACAGGTTCAATACAATCCATATTAAATGAAGAAGAAGGAAAATTAGAGTGAAAGGTTAACAAAGAAATGACAATAACAAGAAAGAACAATAAAGTGGAAGCCAACTTTGTAATATAGAATGCATGCAGCAAAGTCCTAAGCTATTGCCAGGGGTGAGCTATAAATTCTAGAGTGCTTGCCTAGCATGCGTTCAATTCCCAGAACCACCCAAAAGACAAAACAAAACAAAATTCCCACCAAGATGTATTTGCCCTAGCACATGATGACTGATGAGTGATGAGTAACAATAATGTAAACACACACACAATGAGTGCTTGCTTCCTTTATTCCATTCAGTCATTACAAGTCTACATAGTAGATACTATTACCACCATGTAGCACTGAGGCTCTGAGTGGTGTTTGCTAAGCTGCTTGGTGGTAGGGCCAGGAGTCCAATTCAGGACAGCCTTTTGACGCAAGAGACCTTTCTCTTAGGCATCACAGAGCTTCTGTGCTCTTTACTTCCCTAGTACAATGCTGAATGGGAGGACTTCATTATTTGCAATTCATGGAGAACCTCTCTTCCACATTATCTAACCACTGCTTGGTACAGATGAAACACTTGGAAAAGACCCTGAATTCATGAAAAGTGTTATCTATTTGGTCAAACTAGGTTTCTTTCCACTGTATATAACATGGAGAGTATTCTTTAATGCACTTATGTTATTTTTCATTATTCAAGTCATGATAATGAGAATTTTGACTCATTAAATTTTGTGGTCCATGTGGAGGAATTCCTGATTCAACTTGTAATGTCTTTTTAATACTCATATTGATTATGCCAGAGAATATATTTTAATCACTGTCATGCATTAAAAACTATAAAATGATGGGTAATCTAAGGAGTTCAGAATTCAGTTAGATCACCCCTGTGAATATGGATTCATAAACACAATGCTCTGACAGTGTCAGTGTGGGGAGGATGTGGTAGGTGCAGTCCAGTCTTGCAGCCCTCCACGCACCAGTAGGGCATCTTCGCACAGTCACTCTAGACGTGGGCATCAGAAACTACGGAAAGACTAGAGGAAAAACCAATTCAATTTCCAAAGACCATGACTGGCCCTGCTCTGCCTTGCCCTCAGGGGCTTTCCCCTTCTCCTCTTTCCTGTCTTTTCCATTTTTTTGCCCCCTCCCATCACCTTATTCTTCCTTCCCAATTGTGGAGTGCCTTGTACAGAAAGCATTATAAGGCTAGATTGCCAAAGCATTGAATTTTTAAACCCTCTAAATAGGACATTAGTTCATAGCTTGAATGTTTTGAAATCTGATCAACACGCCGTTTCTCAATACATTAAGCAAAGCAAGCAAAATTAGTCTGCTTTATGTCAGGTGCTTAGCACAAATCCCTTAATAATGTGCTTGAGTGCAGAAACCATTAATAAATGCATAATTCCCTAAGACAGGCTTGATTAATTAAGTCATATGTGTATCCTTCTAATTAAAAAAAAGAACATTAGGCAGATGAGTGGAATTTCTGAGTACAAAATTCAAAGGCTTCTTTTGAATGCCTTTTGCCTTTCTCTTCAAGATGAAAGGAACTCTGCTGGTTATTGTAGCTGCCAACAAACAGTTATAGCATGGGCACAAAGCACCCAGAACTCTGTGTCTTATTAAAAACAATTTGGTATTCATCTGCCAATTTGTAACTCAGTTCTCAATCAGGGGCCTGTCTGATTAAGTCAGGCAATTCAAATTTGAGGGGGCAGCTGGTGCTGCTATGCAAATAAACAGATGAGGAAGAAATGGGACCAATGAATCAACAAGCAGATGGTAAAAAGCCAAGGCCTTCAAAGAGCACTCGAATTTTGTTTCCTCTCTGTTCCCCATCACCCTACATCTCATAGAATTTATATTCCAAGGGATTATAAGGATTACCACTTGGTTTGATAATCAACATAGAACAGTTTCTAATATTGATCCATTTAGCATTAAGGATTTACAGATGGAGAGCATTGGTCATGGAAGGCTATATTAAATGGTTATCTGCTTCAGTAATTTCCCACTTTTTTTCTTAATCGGTTAACCAATTACATAATGGAATTCAGACACTAATATGTGCCCATCTTTATTTCTTTTTTGCACTCAAAAGAAGATGTAACATTCATTTAGAGATGGTAGTATCTCAAGAATTGTGCCAAGGCTATACCTACACATATACAACCACACATAATCTTATTTAAAGCATGCAACAAACCTGTGGAGTTAGTGAACTTTTTATTGGTATTTTATAATTTAACATAATAGTGGAATTTATTTACATATTTGTGCATGCTCACAATATAACACTGTGATTTGAAATTTCATTCCCTTTTCCTGCTGTTCCTCACTGCCCCGTCCCCATCTTTATTTCCAGCCAAGTGTTTCCATGTGAAGCTGCAGCATTCCTCAAAAGAGTAGAAAAGTCTTCCTCATGGGTCACAAAGAACAGGGAAGCAAGGTCCCAAAAAGGCATTTCCACAATTATTACGACCACATTTCCTCAGGACTGAGTCACTGGCATATATTCCTACTAACTTGTGATCTTTTTGCTGTGATGTGTTCAGGCATTAATCATTTGTCCTTATCTGAACTGTATTTATTTGGAAAATGCTCACAGAGTCTACCTTTATTTCAAGGCATCTTGAATTTCAGATGCAACTTTTCACGGTCATGTTGTCTGAAGCCTCATCATAAACACCTTCATTAGTCACAGCCTTTCATCTGCCAAAGTTTTTCTTTGGCTTGCTTTCCTCATCTTGGTATCAAATAGATAGGGCCACATCGTGTAGATTGTGCAGGCAATCAAATGATAATAGATGCAGTTGGAAATGGGTAAAAGGTTGGAAATATGCACAATATTATTTGAGACACATTGTAAAAATATAGCATACTGGCTCTTACAATGACTTGTTGGAAATTTTGAGAAATTGCTTTTAGCACTTTGACAGCTGAGAAGATTTTCTTTAAATATGGTTACAAGTCATTGGTTCCATTAACAGGGAGGAGAACATTTCCCTTTAAATAGGCAAATATTTAGACAGAACCAATCAATTTCAAGGATTGTTGAATTCCAGGGTTTGCCTTTTTTTAGAAATGTACAAATCAAGATTTTAAAAGTATTTGTCCATATTAAAAATTTCTGACCCAGGTCTTTGAGTATAAGTTCCCTTTTGACTTTCTTACCTGTGAAGTACTTTTTCATAGCCATGTGTTACTCTCTTGGAATCCTGAATATTATGACAGCAACTGCTTGGGAGAAACTTGGTGTCAGTACCTAACTGGGCCTGTTGGCATAAGCAGGCAGGGCCTAAGTTTATGCCACTTTCTCCATCAAATACTAAGAAAAGAACCATGTAAACCAGTATAATCTCTCAGTATTAATTAGCTTTTTAACCACTGTGACCAAAAGAGCTGATTAAAACAACTTAAGAGGACAAAAAGTTCATTCTGACTCATGGTTTCAGAAGTTGGCAGACTCTCACTCTGGGTCTGAGGTAAGGCAGAGCATCATGGAGGAAGGGCATGGCAGTGGAAAGCGGTCTAGCTCTTGGCAGCCCAGAAGAAGAGAGTAAGAGAGCAAGAGAGTGAGAAAGATAAAAAGAGAAGCCAAGAACAAAATATAATTCCCAAGGGCATGCCACCAGTGACCTACTTCCTCTAGCCATACTCTTCCTGCCTTCAGTTACCACCTAATAATCCACTCAAATTAATTCATCAAATGGATTAATCTACTTTTAAGGTTACAGCTCTCATAATCTAATGTCCACTTCACCTCCGAACATTCCTACATTGTCTAACTCATGAGCTTTGTTCAGAGATACCTCATTTCCAAATGATAACACTATGGAAGGAGCACTGCTATATAATGTCTCTCATTTCCTTCAATAACAAAAAGCACCAGAGACCTGTCAATTTCTGAAATCTCTACCAATATAAAAATGTGCTAGGAAGAGTCCACAAATGCCATCATTTGCACATACGTACTCCCCAACTTGTACTACTGAATTCTTTTACTTCAGAGTTTCTATCATCTTCACACAGTGCTTCTATCTGTACTCATCTATTACTTTAGCTTCCCCATTAGCCCCTGATCCTGGACATTAAGTCTATTCTTATATTTATTGTCTGGTTTCTTATTTGATTTTTCCAAGTCAGTAGCCAACTTAATTATTAATCATTTGAATATGTTCAATTATTTGACTCTAATCTCATGTTTCTTGCCTGCTTTTATGAATTGTTTCTGTGTCTAGGGAGGAATTTTTTTATTTATCCTGCTAAAATAGCACTTCTTGAATATGTGACTTGGTGTCTTTAATCAGACTTAGAAACTTTTTAGCCATTATCTCTGCAAATACTACTTTTTCCAATATTCTATGTCCTTGCCTTTGAAACTCAGTTGTAAGTATATTATATTCGACTATCACCATAACCTCTGCATCTCGTATATGGTTTCAGTATTTCCATCCATTTGTCACTCATTACTTCGCTCTGAACATTTTCTTCTGACCTACTTTCCACATTTTGTGAATTTCTCTTCACCAAGATCTTTTATGTTCAGTACTTGTGTTAATCAGTTTTTTATCACTGTGCCCCAAATACCTGACAAGAATACCTTAGAGGAGGAAAAGGTTTATTTTGGCTCAGTTTAAGAGGTTTCAGTCCATGTCAGTAAGCTCCAGTGCTCTGGGCCTAAGGTGAGAAAAGAACACCCTGGTGACAGAAGAAAGCTGCTTAGCTCATGGCAGCAAGGAAGCAAAGAGATAAAAGGGCTGGGAGAAGATAAATCCTTCTAGGGCACAACCCCAGTGACCTACTTCCTCCACCCAGGTCCCATCTCCCAGTAGACCATTTGGACATCTATGGAATAACATTTAATGGATTAATCCACTGATGAGGTCAGAATTCTTATGATCCAATCACAGCCTCAAAGCCCCATCTCTGTACACATGAGACTTTGGGAGACATTACCAATTAAACCCATAATAGTACTGAGTTCATATATTTAATTGTATATTTTTAGTTTTAGAAATTTCATTTGGTTTTTTTAATAGTGTTATAACAACAGAAAACAGATTAAAATGTTGGTGTTCCCCAGGGAGACTCTCCATCGGGATCAGGAGAGTCAGCCCCACCCCAATCCCAGATCCCCTCCCTATAGCCTACCCCAATCCCAAATCCCCTCCCTATAGCCTACCCCAACCCCTTCCCCTTCCTATAGCCCCACCCTAATCCCTTCCCGTTCCCTATAAAAGTTGGCAACAAAAGAACTACCCCACGATGTCCCGGCACCCCACTTTTAGGAATAAGGGCAATCGTCACTGGCCAGCTAAAATAAAGGCTTCTTTTGGTTTTACGTGATCGGTTTGGATGATTTTATTTTCTTTGGGTACAACAATAGCTTCCAGTTTTCTGACAAAATTATCAATCTTGTTTTTCCTCTTCTTAAACACAACAAACATAGTTACTTTAAAATCTATACCCAACAACTCCAGTATGGGTTATTTGTCTGTTTCTTCTGCTATTTTTGCTATGTCTTCTTGTCTCTTTAGGCATCTTGTTATTGTTTGCCAAGCATTTTATTTGTAAAATGGTTTGTAGAAATAATTTGAAAGATAAGATGATGATATCTTTCACCAGAAAGAATTTAATGTCAACTTTGGCATAAAGCTAAAGGAACTAGCCATAGGGGTTTATTTCATTCTACTTTCAAGAACTTAAATTATTTACAATGGCAGTCCCAAGAAGGCATGAGCTCCCAGTCTCTTTACTCTTAGGGTTCAGCTTTTTGGGTTCCTAACCCAAAGTGCTAAGAGCTCACCAACCTAGCTCCCCATCCCAGCTCTGTGGCCCTGGAATCCAATTCCATTCTCACTATGTGACACTTTCAAAACACAGAAAGCTGCTCAACCAGTCCCTCCAGAAAGAGCAAACAGCCTAGAGGCAAAGCAGCCCAAAGCTCAACCCTGGGCCCCTCTGCTCCCACAGATACCAACCCAGTTATTCACTGTTTTTTTTTTTTCCCTTGCCTACAAGATGTTATTTTTTTTAATATTCTGTCCAATATGTTAGTTAATATTCTCTACAACTTTTCCCATTGTCCTGATTCAAGGAATTTATACCTTAAATCAGTTTTGTTCTAAATCTTGAATTTATGATTCCATCCCAGCTTGGCACCATAACCAGACCCTGTCTCAAAATTTTAGAAAATATACCAGGCAAATCCTAAGAAATGACCTTATTAAAAATGAGCCTGCTAGAAAAATTAAAAAATTAAAAAATAAGAAGAAGAAGAATGACAATGACTGGGGATGAGCTCAGTGATAAAGTGCCCTTGGGTTCAATCCCCAGTACAAAAAAAAAAATCTCTGGTATTTTTCCTCTGGCCAACTCTATGGTCTTGGATAAGTAGCACCCCACAGGTAAAATTCCACCGGATTACATTAGATCAGCCTGCCAAATCCATGACTCCTGCCCCATATACAGTATTGTCCAAAGGACAGAAGATAAACATATAAGGTTAATTTTCAAATTGTAATGTGCAAACAACTCCCTGTTTAACTCAAAATTACTATTTGTTATAAATTATCTGAAATGTTTTAACGAGAAACATTTTTACCCACATATTGAAGAGTTAAAAAAAGAACTAAAAAACATAGATCATAGAGGAAGCTGGGAAAGAATTTAAGTTAAATAAACTATAAGAACTTCAGATTTTTTTGAAAGAGAAAGAGGAAAAAAAAGAGAGGGATAAGGGAAGAGATTTGGTTGATTATAAGGAGAGGGGTCAGAGTATATTCTCACATCCAGGACAGACTGGGTTCATTTTTCTCAGAGATATATATATATATAATTTTGATCCTTCAGTTATGTCATTAAGGCTCAAACTACTGGTGAAAAACAGCAGCCCTGAACTTAAGACTTTTGTTTGCGTTCCCATAATTCAGTTTGGAAATAAGGCCCTAAAAAGAGTAAGGTAATAACAATGAATAACTCTCATTCTCTCTCACAGCTTCAATGCCAAGTTTTCTCCCTCAAGGAAATCTGAGTTACAAATCTCTAAACACAGGGGTTTCTAATGGAGACAGAGACAGGGCAAAAGGCACTGTGATAATTTGATAAGGATTTAGTAAAGTCTATCATTTTAAATAGAGTAAAAGGTTTTAAAACGTATTTGTTTAGAACTGATTTATTTAGACCACTACTGACTTCAGGAAGATGAAAGACAGCATTGGCTGGTTATTTAGTCTCTCTAAAGAAGAGGTGATAAATTTCTGACCTGTTTTATAATTGCTGCTGAGGGAAGAATTAGATGTATATTATAATTCAATTGCTTCATCAGCCCACCAGGAACTTAGTGCCTGGTTTGTCCTCCTGGTGACTCCATACTTGACAAGCATGCAACAATTATGTACGTAAGTTCCAGGACCTCCCCACTGAGAACTTTTTGTGAAAGTTATGGTAATTTATAATCTCCTGCTAATGTCCAGGCTCTCTACAGAGCAATTACATAAATATTTCTAACTGAACTGTCCTCTTAAGCACACACAACACAACTCATCTTAAGTAGGCCAAGGTCAATGGTCATCACCACTAGAGTTTTAACACAATGTGGCAATCTTAAAGTTCTTCAGTTAAAAACATCACACGTTCAGGAGTTGCAAAAGGTCCTCTGCCCGTTCTTGTGAGCTGCATAGAGTGTGCTAATGCCCCTCAGGCATTTCATTCCTCCATGTTGCCTGTGCTGGCTAACTCTGCAGAGCAATTTGCAAATGATATCCAAGGTATGAACTTAACCCTATAGAAAACTACAGTCTAGGTGTTAACCTCCAGCTTTATATATTCATACTTCCTCATACAAGGAAACTTGGAAATGATAATATAAATTAATCATCCTTTACAACTATGCAAGAATATACTTTCTTTTTCCTCTTCAAAAAAAAAAAATCCAAAACAATGCATAACCAATATGAAAGAGGGCATGAAACAGAAAGAGCATACAATAATATATGTACCACCTAAAACAAAACTGTAGATAAGTAGATGAGGAATGTAAAGAAGAATATAAAATATATAGAGATACAGCTATACATCAATATAGATATAGATAGAAGTATAGACTCAATTGCTTCAGCGGAGCAGGGAAAATTTTTAAGATAGTAGTTTCCCTAAGAAAACTTTTTAACATTTTCCTTTCCAAAAAGACTGCAATGTTAGATTAAAATATCTTCTTGGGCTACTGCTCTTCCGGGTTCAGTGAAAGACAACTTGTGTTGCATGTGCAAGATCCCATCCCAACACAAACAAACAAAAAAATTCTATGTTGTCCCTGAAGAGAATAGGTAGGGGTAGCTATAATCAATTTTAAAACTTTAAAGCGTATGATAGAGAATAAAGTTTCACTGAAACAAAGAGAGCAAATGCTATAGAGATATTTATGAATCTGTATATTTGACCTATAAACTTTGGACAATTGCAGAAATAGGGATGGTTTCATGAATTAAAATGAAAATTCTGATAGAAAGCTGTGTTCATTCCTACATTATCACAGACTGTGTCCCACTGTGTCACATCAGATCAGCAGATATTACTGAAGCAGCTGTAGAAAATAAGAACCTGAATGTGCCAGGCGTGGTGGCGCACACCTATAATCCGAGCGACTTGGGAGGCCAAGTCAGGAGGATCGCGAGTTCAAAGCCAGCCTCACCAACTTAGCGAGGCCCTTAGCAACTCAGTGAGACCCTGTCTCTAAATAAAATACAAAATAGGGCTGGGGATGTGGCTCAGGGGCTGAGTGTCCCTGAGTTCAACCCCTGGTTCCAAAAAAAAAAAGAATCTGAATGTAATTTTGATAGACACATTCCTTACCATTAATAATTTTATAAATTCTTTAGGGAAACAGTAGTGGTATTTTGTGGTATATGTAGATTTTATGTATATGTATATCTATATAATTGCATCTACATACATATATATATACAGACACACACACTGAAATCAACAATAATGTCAATTCCTGCCATACGTGTTATTATTTAAATTCTCATCTTAAATGCTTTGTCTACATAAAGCCTCATATTAGAATATCTCTGCCAAATATTTTTGTTTAATATTTAATATGACTGTGTCAGACATTCCCATTTGCCACTAAGATCCATTCTCTACCCATCCCTTTCCTGATCTCTGACCCAGGATCCTGACTTCTACGGATAGCAATAGCAGTTCTCTTGCCCTCTGATTTCCAGTTAGGCTCAGTCAATAAGAGGTAAGAGCATGGAGCATGCGAGAAAAGAGATTTGGGGGTATTTATTCCACCAGCCACTTCCTGCCAGCATGAGTTGCCAGCAGATTTTGTTCATTGCTGATGGTGATAATTCATGTTAATTCTTGCTGGGCAGTGCTTTTCTACAACAGTGGAAGACTGGTTACCACCTCCTCCCATTTCCATTTTAGGAGATGTGGTGTGGTGAGAGCTCTCCGCTCTTGCTAGCCTTGGGCTGCTTCACCATTGCTAGCTGGTTTCCCTAGTCCTGCTTGTGAGTCTAGGGGCAGCTCCTTCCTCCATCTCTCCTCAGCTCACCTATTTGAATATATGCATATATTTAAATAGAATTCAGTTAAAGAAGCAGCACCTTTCCCAGTGAGAAGTGCTTGAATCTGAAACCCACGTGTCTCTGCATGGCCTGCTATAGCCAAATCAATTCTGTCTTCTCTCTATATAAGATATGATGACAGTATTTTCTACATTAGCCGCTTCGACATACAATCTCATACAATATTTTTAATTTCTGATTTATTATTTTTTGATATGAAAGTTCTTACAAAGATATAAAAGCTAAATAAAATGTCTGCATTTAAAGGCCAGGTTTTTTCCCATAGTTAAATAACATGTAAACAAAAGGAATGAAACCTCTAAAGCTGGGGGGGGGGACTTGGTTTTTAGATATTTTAGGGACAGAGTAATGAGATGATCTTTTCACAGATTTCTAGTATTTGCCATATATTGA
Source organism: Glaucomys volans (assembly GCA_020662805.1). Classification (NCBI taxonomy): domain Eukaryota; kingdom Metazoa; phylum Chordata; class Mammalia; order Rodentia; family Sciuridae; genus Glaucomys; species Glaucomys volans. Next base: position 120,045 of record JAJEJO010001725.1, read on the forward strand.
GGTATTGCTTGATTCATATCTGTTTGCACTCCTGGTATGAATTTCCTTTTTATATGAAAAGGACAGACCTTCTGTAAAATGATTGTGAATGTTTCTCATACAAAATCCAAAGAATATCTCCAGAGGAACTGAAGCAATCCACAAACTAAAGAGCGAAAAAACACAATAATAAAGACTTGAAAGTATCTTCAACAAAGAGAGAGACTTTCTGAAAAGGAAAATAAGGGCTGAAGCCTTGAACTCCTTTTATCTACATTCTAACAAATAACACCTCCTGTGCCTTAAATATTTAATGTGAAATCTGTGGATTTATATAGCTTACAAAATGCCAGGGGCTTATTATCTTTATAGTTTGCATGACAGGAATATTCATATCGCTCGATTCCACCGTCTAAGACAACAGGAATTCCTCCAGGTGCTAATGGCAGATAACTTTCACGTGGCTTCAATAATCCACTAATTATGGAACCCCTCAGGTAGAACAATGTCATTAATCTGATTAAATTATTTATATTGCTGGAAAGCTAAATCTTATTAGGTCTTCAGGATTTTATTTGGTTCCCCAATATGGTCATGAAAAAGGACAAAAAAAAAAAAAATCTGCCTTCTCTTCTCAACTATGTTTTCCAGTTGAAAAAGTGGGAGGTGGTGGGGAGCAACTAAGAAACAAACAACCCCATATTTAAAGATTTCATGCAAGACCAGCATCCAGGAACAGAATCAACCCCTCTCCCAGATACTGTAAAGCTATATGGAACCTTCCAGGCCTTTTTTGAAACTCTGCTCTCATGGCAGATGACTTGTAACCATGTTTCAGTGCTAGCAGAGCCATGAGCCATGACGAGATTAAAGTTTTATCAGAGTCATTTACTAATAGAGGTACTGCCTAAATTAAAGTGAAGAGGCTTCACTTCTCCTCAGAAGCTCATGAAATCCTTAATGCTAACTGTGCTACCCAATTATGCCAATCCTCTGTCAGGTTTCAGCACCATTCTAAGACATTTTCATGGGTGTGCTGGTGTACCAGACATTTAGTTAGAGGGTTAAAGAAAGTCTGGAAGCCGGGTGCAAGCGACTTGGGAGGCTGAGTCAGGAGGATCGCGAGTTCAAAGCCAGCCTCAGCAACTTAGCGAGGCCCTAAGCAACTCAGTGAGACCCTGTCTCTAAATAAAATACAAAATAGGGCTGGGGATGTGGCTCAGTGACCGAGTGTCCCTGAGTTCAATCCCTGGTTCCAAAAAAAAAAAAAAGTCTGGAATTTAGACTAAACTCTCTGCAATTTGATGGGCTATTCCAACATGTATCTTTTATCCAAGCACTGTGTGTGAGCAGTAACCTGTAAAATGCTCTATAATTCATAATTTTAAAATGTCATAGTTGATCATCTATCATTTCTTTTTACATAAAAAGGTACTCATTCTATATATACTTTTACCTGAAAAAATATAATAAAGCCTATAATGAAATATACACGTTTATAAAAATTGAAATAAAAATGCAATGCGTTGAGAGTTTGATCAGGTCAATTAGTTGACATCTGTAACTTTATTGACACTTTCCTGAATCTAGTTGTCTCATGTCAACTCATATTTCTATTAAGTTTCTCGCTTCTCAAATATTCTCCCTTCTTTTGAGGTTGCCAAAACATTGGGAAAAGCTGTGATAAGCATTTTTCTCATAGCCCAGGACTTTCTTTTAATAGACATGTGTTCAAAGACACAGCCAGTCCAGCTCCCAGCTAAATTTAAATCTTACGATACCAGAAATAGAATTCATAATCTTATGTTACAAAAACACCATCCTCTAGTACAGCATCCAGGATTTCAAACAACTCTATTTTATTCCTGAACTAGAAGGTAGAAGGCACCATGGAAATAAGTCTGTGCTCAAATTCAGCCCCAACCAACTTTTAATCTAGAAGTATTTGGAGCCACAATTAACACACCTGGATGAGTTTTCCAGTTACATTCTTTGAGTCAGGCTTTTGAGTGAAATGTGACCGCAGAGGATGAGGGCACATAAAGTCAATCTTTGAGCAGTAGACCAGGTCTCCATTTGCCCCTAGATTTTTTTAAGCACAGAAGGGACTACACATGTTCCTATACCACCCATATTCCTCTTTAGGAATAAGTATTTAGCCAGCCACCCCAGGGAGTGCTACGGGCAGACAACCTCAACTGTCAGTCACCTGCAAGAATTGCCTCTACTAAAGAGAGTCTGCACACTAAAGATCACCCCACATCTGACGAATAATTGACATTGTGGTGTGCAGGCCTGGCTCCTTGGCCCATCCCAGATGATTCTGAAGGATCATCCCAAACCCTCCCTTGACTGAGACTTCTGTTGAGACTACATTGTAGTTCAGTTCTCCCTCAACCTGGTCGTGCATCCTCCTCTTCCCTCTCAGAGCTGCTGATCTGTTTAGCATTCCCTTATAAATGTCATGTGCTTATTTCTTCCCAAAGTCAGCTTCCTGGGCAGCTCAACCTGTGACAATATTTAATCACTAAACTTCCTGGGAAAATGTCTGCCTCTTCTGGGACAAATCGATTTGTCTAGAGCTAAATTAGCAATACTCTAACAAAAGATGGGAAGAGATGGGTCTAGTCTTAGGAAAATAAAGGAAGATAAGGAGAATTAAAGAAGTGGTATGCAAATGAGCATTGAACATATTATTTTCTTACAAGATGAGCTTCTTTGGGGATAGTTGAAACAGGAATATAGAGGGTACTTAACCCGCAATTAACTGGCTGGTGGGCATAGAAGATGCTTAGTTCTTGAAATACTACTTCATTTCCACTCAGCCCTGAAGACTGAGGTGCTGTCACACAAGTAGTACCCATCCCCTTATATAGATGGGATGGGTCAGGCTGAAATTCAAAATGGGATCTTCATGGGTGCACCCCATTCCTAAGGACTATCACTGGTACTCCAGAGTATGACAATAGGGATGTTGGCATTCTGAATCACCAAGAGAATTCCTCAAATCTTTCACTTGTAACAGATTCCAAATACTAAGTGTTCTAGGTCAGATCACCTCAAAGCAGTGTTATAGACTGGGGATAGTGTACCGGTGAATTGTAGAGGGCATGTTCTCTGGTAAATTCTGTGATGGAGTTATGGGAAATAGAACAGGAGGAGCTAGGAAGACTACAGGTTTAAGCAAAGTCTACTTTTTGTCTACTGTCACAGGGAACTTTGGAGCATGAATAGCACCATAGAGTTTCCCTGCCTCAAGCAAGAAATCCCAGTTTTTTACCTACATTATCTGTCAACCACTGGCTATGGGTGGCCCTTGGGTTGTAGGTGGTGAGGAGCATGTGTAAACATTCCTAGATGAGGCAGCATACAAGGACAATAACAGGTACATCCCTGAAGTGTTGAAGTGTTAGCAGCCAACCCTCACAGCAGTGGCAGAGAGGTACACTAACACCTGAAGGAATCTGGGAGAGGGACCAACAATGACTATGGCACTGAGCACACACAGATGGCTAGAAACATAAACGCAAGACTGGATCCTGACAGGCATTGTCTCAGTGCCGTCTTCCACTCCCACATCTCCCCAAGGCTGGACACAGGGTTTGGTCTTCTCATGGGTTATCCCTTGAGGACATCCTCTGTTTCTGCTAGGAAGGATCACTACAGGGATTTCTGCAAGTCCTAAAGAAGGAAGATCCAGTTAGGAAAATGGAAAACATGCTGCCATTTTTCAAGAATTATCCTTTCCCACATTGACCACGCTGAATAATCATTGCAATTGTAACCTTTAGTCATTAAGTTCCTTCTTGGTTTATAGTGCTCTTATGAGTCATCAGGAATAGAAATTCACTATTTCTGAATGTTAAGAGTAAACCAGACTCTTAACATTCAGAAATAGACTAAAAGATCTTGATTACATTCCAACTGCAGAGTCATAATATTTTACCTACCTAAGACTAAATGGAGCTAGTCTTACCCAGCACCTGAATGAAAGGTCCAGGAAGCTATTTCCAATACCTTTCCATCATTGTCAAACTAAATCCAATGCCAGACATAGAAAAGAATGGATTCAGTCACTAAGTCCTTGTGTCACATTGGACAAAACACTTCACTTCAAAGTATCTCTATTTCCCATTGAGGCATTTGAATTAAGTGGTTGATATATTCTACAAATAATCTGTCGAGTATCTAATACTCTAGATAGTGTACTAAGATCCCAGGACATAATGCAAACAAGTAAAACATAGCCACTGCACTGATGAAGCTTACGATCAAAAAGAGAAGAAAAATAACAAACACAAGTTCCAAAATATTAATTGTGGCAAGTGCTATGAAAGAAATAATGAGTGATTCCATAGAAAATGCAAATGGGCAATTTTAGATGAGACTTTTATGAAAGGCCTCTATATAAGAATAACATTAAGCTGAGATCTTCAGATAGTAAAGAGCCAGGCATGTCAAGAACATTCCAGGACTGGGGATATAACTCAGTTGGTAGAATGTTTGCCTCACAAGCATAAGGCCCTGGGTTCAATCCCCAGCACTGCAAAAAAAAAAAAAAAAAAAGAAAAAGGAAAGAAAGAAAGAAAGAAAGAGAACATTCCAGATAGATTGAATAGACTGTGCAAAGTGCTAAAGTGACAGAGTGGAACTTGCATGTTTAAGAATCTGAAAGAAAGATTAGAGTGGATGGAATATAATGAACAAGGGGCACAAAATGAGGATGAGGAGATCATGCTGGTCAGAATAAAGAATTCAGATTTTACCCCAAGAGCAATGAGAAGCCACTGCAGGATTTTTCAGAGGAGTGAAAGATTATCCACTTCACATATTGGAGCAACTACCAGCTGAATGGGAATTGACTGGAGGTGAGTAAGAGTACAATGCAGGTAGCCCAGCAGAGATGTCAGCAATTCAGTTAGGGTGTTGGATATAATGATGGACAGAAGTAGAGACCATGTGCATTTTTGAAGTGGTGACATATTTGTGTTGATTATGTCTTAGAGGTAGGAGATTACTGAAAAAAAAGTCCTTCAAGAATGATGCATGGATTTCTAATACATAAGGCAAAATGATGGTACTCCTGTCCACTTCTGAAGACTGTAAATGAGTAGGCATATTGGACACATTAAGTTGGTTAAAGATCCAAGAAGATATGTCAAATAAGCAGCTGAATATATACATATTGAGATCAGTGGAATTTTTTTCCATTTATCATCATCAAGCAAGCTACTTAACCTCTAGGAGAGTGTTTGCTCATAAGTAAAATAAGGATAACAATATGTACCTTCTTAATGCATAGATATTGTAAGGATCAAGATGAAATATGTGGGTCGCACTTTGCAGATACACACACATAGAAATATCAAATGTACAAAATTTATGCATGATTAATACTCAGAACTTTAGTGGAAAACATGAAAATCAATTCTTTACACTTAAAATCCCTACCAGGTATACTCACCCATACTTGTCTTAGACCACAACGATTATTCTAGTCTTTAATCAATGAGAATTCTTTCATGAGTCTATGGTGTGTAATTGGCTCTAAATTATGATTCCTGTCTGTTTCCATGAGATGGGCATTTCTGAGAAGGAATGAGAGGCTTATCCAAAAGTAGTGCCGAGCGTTGAGAGAAAATGGGCAACCAGCACGTAGTGGTGACACACACCTGAATCCCAGCAATCTGAAGGCTCCACAGGAGGATTGCAAGTTTGAAGTCAGCCTTGGCAACTTAATAAGACCCTGTCTCAAAATAAAATATAAAAAGGGTTGGGGATGTAGCTCAGTGCAATGCCCAGCACTGAAACAAGAGAATGAGAGAGAAAATGGGCAACTGAAGTAATTCCCAAAGTTCATCAGTGCATGTCAAACATCAGTAAATATAAAGTATTAGAGAGACAGTCTTCCTTCAGTAGATAAGACGCTCTTCCTTGTACTTTACATCACTTTACAGAAGTATTTTCCTGTGAGAAGTTCCTGTATATATAAAGAACCCTCCTTTGGTCTCTGAAGAACACCCTTCCAGTAAGATGCAAAGTGAGCCTTGAAGTTCCAGTAACTTTGGAAGGGTCAGCCCTATTTATACAGAGCTCTGTCTCTTTGAACAGACCTTCTGGAGTCATAACCAGGCTAATTGATCCTCTTCATGGAATCGTTCTGCCAGACATAGTCTGGTGCCAATACTATAAAAATATGGAGATAGAGCAGAAAGGCACTGGAGTTCTATCACCAACTACCCTGAACTGACATCCAGATAAAGTGTTCAAAGATAAAGTGAAACTTTCTGGAAACCTGTCATGGCAGCAGGAAATGTTTACCTCAATGATCAACTTCTGCAACAGACTTGGTCAACTGGGCTTTAAAAAAAGAAAAATTAAAAGACAAAATATATCATTACAGCTAATAGTGACATTTTGAGAAATTTAATCACCTTCATCTTTGTAGTAAGCTCTCAGTGTTCCTTCAGAAAAGTGAAAACATAATATTGTCAGTGAAATGTTTGAATTTATCAAATGAAGCATTTTAAAAATTTTCTGATGTTTAATTGATTAAAGCACTCATCTAAAGACAGTCAAGACTAAGGTCTTACCTAAATACCAATTGTTAAAACTCATTACTGTAAAGAACACAGGGTGTTTGGCTGGGAGTATAACTCAGTGGTTCACTGCTTACCTAGCATACATGAGACTCTGGGTTCAATCCCCAGCACCTAAAAAAAAAAAAGAATATGTCACTTAAATTTTAGACTGTGACTAATTGACAAGTAAAAGGCTTTCTGAATTTAGGGTGAAGCAGGAGGATACATAAAAAGAAAGATGAATCATTCAGTGCAGGGAGTCCCCCCACAGTTTTTCTGAGATATATAACAAATATTAGGGGAAGGCATCTTCTCTGACCATCTTCCTTACCGTAATGATCTCCAGAGTAAAGTACGTATAATCTTTTACATTTTTTATTCCCTCCTTTTTGCTATTGAATATATGTAGCGATGAATATATTACATCAGAACAATTGTACTGGCATGTAATTTAGAAATTGAAGTGTACATATAGTTTTTGCATATTTATATTTTTCCTAATAATTATGAATGACCTATATATTAATACATAGATATTGTATCACTTGATAGATATTGAAGACCCTTGCGCAGTCATTCCCAGGATGTGATTGGTGAGGTTTTTTAATACATACATCAAATGGCCTGCCCTCAAATGCTTTTCATGAGTATTCTAACCATTGCAAGGGTTCTAATTCAGGACCAAAATGTGCCTTTCTGCAAGTTACAAAAAAAGAGCCCCTTCTTCTAGCTGAACCTCCTCAGAGAGTGCAGTCTTGCAGCCCCACTTACCCCTTGCGCAGTGAACAAATGGCTCGAACATCCAAAGGCGTGGACCTTGTCATTCCAGTTTCAGAGAATACTCAGAGCAATCATTCCCCTGCCTCCATCTGGTGAAACATCTGCACAGCCTAACAAGATGGCAGTTCCCTTCTGAATTTGCTCCATCGAAGTCCAGGGACTGGCTCTCGGCTTCATAGCTCCAGAAAGGAGATTTTGTTAGTACTGGGGACAGATTCACTTGTTTAAACCAGGTCACAAGGTTATTGAAATTAACTTTTTTGACTCAAGAAATAGGTGCAGTAAAAAAAACAGAGTTCTCGGTGCCAGCACATTGAGCACATTGCCTGATAATAAAGAAAATTATACAGGAAGCCAACTTATAACCACAAAGAAGATATCCACCAAAAGAGTTAAAAGTAAACAACACCAGTAAAAGTAAAGAAGGCCAGATGCCTGCCGCTGTCAATAGAGGTGGTTCACCAATAGGATGCAAAGTGTCACATCTGTCTGGCTCCATCTCCTCATTCGGGGTCATCTCACCCCAGACTGGCTCAGTGCAAAACCAGCACAATGAACCAACCAGTCTCTGGCTGGGATGTTTCTTCCCACACAGTGCTGGGAAGGCCACGGTCAATGCGAACCTCACTAGTGCTCCATGATAAGTCCCCAGGTGACAAAGCATCCCTCTTGCTGAAAAACAATATTTTTCTTTACTTATGTTTTAACACTAAACTAGGATTCAGCCAGTCCTGGGTAGAAAGCTGTCCCTCTCAGATGCCTGTATGTCACCACTACTATTCCTTGAGCTTAAAAACTCTCAGAAAAAAGAATTTTCTAATTTTCTGCAACCACTTGGGTACACTGTGACACACACACACACAAAAATGTGTTGCTTCCCCCAAAACATGTGCTAATCACACTGCCATAGAGCTGCAATGGCTTTGACAGTGGTCAATTCCCAGGAATCATACCTATCGATTCCCTAGTTAACCAATCTAGTCACACGGCAACTTCAAGCAAAGGCCCTCATCCTGACTAACACATGTTCTGGCCTTCTCATAACTGAGAATGTCTGCAGGGCAGGCACTTCCCTTTGATAAATTTATTATTATAACTTTGGCAACCAATAGTGATGGAATAAGAAGTAATGTATTTAGACTCGACTGAAAATAAACATGGCCCAAAGAAAAAATGTGCCCATTCATAATGGTGTTTATACTAATAGGGCCCAGTTAAAAAGAATTATTTTTTTTAAACCCAAAACATTTCTGTAAATGATAAGTTTGACCCTGATTTTGTGTCAGAGTTTAGTCAAAGAATGTATCTCTATGTATTTTCATTTTCTCATTAATATATGCTACACCAAGAGAAAATAAATAAGTAGAAAACTAAGTCACTGAAGTCAATGGATTGATGTGAATTAGTTATTCATGTTTTAAAGTTCAGAGCAAAAAATTATTGCCAGAAACTACAGGGGCCCAGTTATGCCCAAAGTCCGCTGTTTTCAGTAAACATAGTTTCTAGGCGGTTAACAACACGTCCTTAGACCAGAGTCTGGGTCATTGCTCTGTTTTCCCATTAGGTCTCCTGAATGTGCATAAATGTGTCTCCTCATTTTAGTGAGCAGGAATCGGCTGCCTATTCTTTATAATGGTCTTTTTTTATTTACTTTTGAACAAATTGTTAAATGTGTTATTGATCATGCATGAAAATAACTATCTGGCCTGAAACCTGGAAAAAGTTATCAGACTTTACAAGTCGATTTGCTATTTTTTAAGAAAAATACCACCCGTTAGTTAACAGCTGTATTCAACTATTTACTCACACCTCTTCTAGAATTGTGATTTCAGTTTCCTATTTATGCAGTAATAAACAGTATTTTGTTTTTGTTTTGTTTGCTTTTTCCTTTTCTTTTCTTTCTTTCTTTCTATTTTTTTTTTTTTTTAATGCCAAAAGCACTGGGCTAGATGTGGAGAAAACAGGAAAATTAATTAGACTTGGTTCCTGCCCCCAGGAACCTGGCTCTCTCCGAAGAGCCATAGGTGATACAGGCACACAGTGGCTACCATGCGAGACAGCCTGAAGTGGGGGTACTGCAGAGAAGAAATAAGGACCCTAGAAATCCAAGAAGAGCCTCTCTTCCTGCTGGGATGATCATAGAATGCTTTCACCACTGAAGAAAAGGCATCTGAACTGGGCATTAAGCCACGAGTCAGATTTCAGAAGGCATAGATGGGGGGTGAAGTATTACCAGCAGAAGGGATGGCATGAGCAAGGACAGAAGTAGAAAAGCACAAGGAACAAACAGTGATCCTATTTGGCTGGACCATATTGTACTGGGCGGGGGCAGGGATGCTTGGACGTAAAGGTAAGTTAAGGTTAAATTGTGAAGGATTTCGAAAGCATGGTAGAAGGATATATACTCATCTGTGGGCAATTGAGGAAAAGTGAATACTTACATCACAATGCATTTTAGAGCAATTGGTCAGACAGTCATGTGCAGTGGAACAGAGGGGGAAAGACGGAAGGCAGAGGAAGGACAGTGTTGTACTCCACACATGAGATAATTAGTGGGCTTCCCCAGAGACTGCAGTGAACCCAGGGGAGTCTAGACAGTAGTGCAGTTTTTCTTTCTCTATTCCCCCTCGATTTTTCTTTCTCTATTCCCTCTCAGGATATAGGAGTTAGAAAAGTCAAAAATCTATGAAGGGATTCATTGGTACAAAATGCTAGATGCAAATTCTAGAGAACTACAAAATCTGAAGGTAGTAAAGGTCCCTGAAGGTCAAGTTGCAGAGCTAAACTTCTAGGACCAGAAAAAATAAGGACAAGCACAAACCAAGTAATTGGGGAAAAAAATAAGGGTTGGAAAATTAAGGAATGGAAAATTTTATCTATCTTTTTTATCTTTTTATCTTATCTTTTTTATGAAAGAATACTTTGGGCTACATGGATAACTACCTATAAATGAGTACTTCCACTGTTTCAGCAACTGCTTTTCATTTTTCTACTGCATTGGTAGCAAAGGATACTGCTTTAATTTACATGGAGAAACAGAGAAGCGATCAATAGAAGAGTGACACATTTGTGTCAATTAAAGGCCAATTTTAAAAGAGTGAATCAAATGAATGAAGTTTTCTTTATTTTTTTATTTACTTATTGATTCATTGAACACAAATGAATGAAGATTTCTTAAAGGTTTGGCCAAAGAAATAGGGAGATTGAGTCCATGATACCAAAACTACACAGAACTAAATATTTAGAGTCACATGTGACTGGCAACTAAGTTTTCCTAAACCAGTATAGACTTTGGATTTCAATTGTTTACTAATTTTATTCTCTCTCTCTCTCTCTCTCTCTCCCTCCCCTTCTCTCTCTCTCCCTCTTTTTTTTGAGGGGGCGGGGGGCAAGGGGCGATACCAGGAATTAAACCCCAAGGCTCTCTACTACTGACCTACACCACTAGCCCTTTTTGATTTTTTTTTATTTTGAGACAGAATCTCGCTAAGTTTCTCAGGCTGGCCTCAAACTTGCAGTCGTCCCAAGTCAGTAGGATTAGAGGTGTGTGCCACTGCACTCAGCAGTTTAGTAATTTTCTCGATACTTAATTGTAAATCTGCTTTGATTTTTAATGGTTTACCATCTATAAGCATAATGAGCTTATACTTAGTTACATTTGCACAACGTAAGTACAAAATATAAGACCCATTATCTTCAAATTATATCAGTTTATTTAATGAAAGGAGAATAATCAAACTCTTTTTCATTGAAGTGAGCACATGTGTTCATTATGTTTGGAAAACATAGCCCAAGAGCGTAAATTTTGGCTTATAGCTAACAACTTGCATTTATGGATGGAGCCATGTTGCCTCTGCTTAAATCCTCACAGCAGAGGACACTCATATATTTCATATTCTGAGAGTTTAGCCTGCTCATATTCCAAGCTATAAGCTTCTAAATTAATATAGACAATAGAAACATTTTATTTAGTATCTATTCGTTTGTGGCATTGAACTAGTTTACTTACAATATGACTTAACCAGATAGCCCATCCTTTGAAGTCTATGAAATAAAGCAACTAAACCTAGATTTTGAGAATATATATTATGGAAGAAATTTTTATGTTTTTCTTTGATTCTGTTTTAATTGCATCCTAATTCCAATAACAGGTAGACTCAGAGAACATAGCATACTATATTCTTATGATACTTAAACAAGCAAATAAAATCAGCACATCAGTCTCTGCAGGGATTATGTTATTTTTAGCACATTTGATATGAAGTTAAGTTTAGTGGGATTCTCCGTTAGATTAATTGGATACCCATTCTGTGAAGTGTAATTAGCACCACTATTCATATCTCAGCCATGTGTGAATTTGGCAACACTGTCAGCCTAACACACCTGTTTTCTCCTCCCAGGATATCAAGTGAGCAACAACTGACTGATATCCTGAATTATATTAAATATTTTTAGTAGTATTTCTGAAATGTATTCAAAGGAGATAATATTGAGATTTTTCTTTCTCTTTGCTCATAACAAAGAAATATGCAATTTTCCGTGAATCTCTCTAATATTAGCTACATCATATTTGAACTACCCCCATGAGATATTCCATTATCTCCATTGTATAGGTTTGGAGTTGGGAACACAATTGGGAATAAGGGTCAGGATGTGATATCTTAAGCTTTAAGATGCTGTAGCTTACCACATTTTTAAAGTTTCTTCCTTGTGACTAAAACTTTGTAATAAACGCTACCAGCAAGTGGTAAGAATAACCAGTTCTAGGACAAGGGAAGGAAAAAAAAGACTGGAAAATGTTAGATTACTGTACACACACGCACAAAAACAAACATTTAAAATTTTTAAATTATTAAATTAACTTAGATTCTAACACAGAGAATCTAAGTAATGCTAAATAATCACAAATTTCTCAATTTAAAGGTTGTAGGTTTCTAGCTCATCTTTTGACCATTAACAATGCTCTGTCAGTCTCTGGGCCAATTCCCATATTTATGGGTAATGTCAATTGATTTATATGTGAAAGAGCCTGAATATATTGAAGGTTTGAATACATAATACATATTCATAATATACATAACACATACTCAAAGTGGTTGATTTTCACTTAATTCCTCTGGAAGAACACTCAAGTAACTGCTCTCTCTGGATCCCTAATTTGTCTTGTACAAACCAAATTATAGCAGTTTCCAATCAACCCACTCTGTCCCTTTATGCCAACTCTGCAAGATCCGGGAACATGTTTTGGAAGGGCAAAGCTTATGTTCAGCCACACTGATAATATGCCCCTTAGAATAAGCCCTATAATGCACCTACTCCTTAATCAGTGTGAATAAAGTATCTCAAGTCCTCTTCTCACTCCCAACTGTCAAAGGCTCTTTCCCATCCACCTGCCTTTAACATCAGATATATCATTAGTCCTACCTTTTACAGTGAAGCATTATGCCCTATTAAACTGTAACTTGTGAAGGCAACACACAAATCCATTGACAGAAGTACACAAGAGAATCATCATCACTCACACACTGAGTTTGCCTCCACAACATGTGACTCACTGCGCAAAACCAGAGGTTAAGTGTCAACATGAAGAAACTGGACACCGGGAGGAGTGAGGGGAACTGAATCATGGAGAAGAGAAGTTTTAAAACTACTTCCTAATTTATCTTAAGGTAAACTCCAGTATCAAAAATTTCCACTTTTAGGGGCTGGGGATATAGCTCAGCTGGTAAAGAGCTTGCCTTGTAAGCATAAAGGCCCTGGGTTTAATCCCTAGCACCGCAAAAATTTTCAGTCTTAAATTCTTTTTCTAATTGTGAAAAAGAGTTAGCAATTGCCCAAAAATTTAAGCCAGAATTACAAAATGATCCAGCAATTCTATTCCTAGATAAACACCCTAAAGAAAACAGGTTTTTTTGTAAATAAACGTTCATAGCATCACTACAATAACCAAAGAGCGGGAGCAACTACATTGCCCAAAAAGCGATGAATGAGTCAGCACAATATGGTCTTTCCACATGATGGAATAGTATTCAGGTTTAAAAAGGCATGACATACGGATGCACGTGACAACATGGAGGAACCCAGAAAACACTGTAGCACCTGAAAGAAATCCAACCCGAAAGGTCACAAATTGTATGATTTTATTTATGTGAAATATCCATTAACATCAAATCCATAAAGACACAGAACAGGTTGGTAGTTGCCAGGGACTGGAAGGGAGACAGAAGTGCAATAGAATGGGAAGCAATGCTAAGGAGCATGAAGTTTCCTTTCAGAGGATGGAAAAAGATCTGGAACTAGACAGCAGTGATGGCAGCACAACATTGTGAATATACTTAATGTCACTGATTTGTCATATAAAATAATCAGAAGAGTAAATTTTATGATTTATTTATTTTACCACAATTTTTTAAAGTGTTTTACACTTTAAAAAGTAAAGTGTTTTAAGGAGTAAAACACTTCTAAAAACTCTGTTTCCCTGGTGTGGGAACCCTGAAGAAACACACTCCCCAGGGAGCTTCCACAGTCATCCCCTCCTGCTGAATTCACAGATAGTGCTAGAGTGTGTGAACAGGAAAGATGCCAAGTGCAGCATCTCAAGTTACCCTGTGCCCTGGGTGAGATGGGGAGAGGAAAGTGAGAAGAACATTTGAACAGTGTGGGTCCCTTAATGTCACTGGGCTTTAGGTGACTAAACCTCCCCCATACTCCAGACACTTCACAGATTGGCAGGCAAAGACTGTGGCATACATTTTGTAATTTAAATCCCTACCCAACAGAGAAGAGGATTCCAAAGCAGACAAAATGCCAAAGAAAATTTTCCTCTGAGTAGGCACTGTGTCCTTACAGGGTTAGCAAGTAAACAAAAGTGCACGTTCTCCTTAATGCCATCCAGCTCTGCCTCATCCTCCATCTACAAATGAAAAAATGTGAACAAAAATGAAGCTATTTTCTGGGGAATTCAGAAAATTCCCTAACTACCTAATTACTAGCCTCCAAAGCATTTGACTATGAGACTTGAACAACACAGGAAAATATGTTTATCTCAGGGGAATTTGTCTTCTGATTATAGATACAGATAGTCCCTCATTCCAGTCTCTGCAGCTGTTCTCTACAGGTTTACAGTAGCCAAGCCTTCAACCCATAGCTCATCACAACTGATTTATCTCTACTCTCAGTTTAGATAACTTAGATAAGCAGGATGCATTGCTTAAGTGTACATGTGATTGGACATAAGCAAAAGGAAACTTAAAAGAAAAACCTGTAAGTAGAGTTCAGGTTTTGTAAATGTATTTTAAAAGTTTTAAATGAAAGGTCATTGAACAGCAAGTTTACAAAGATTGTTTTAGGAAAACATGGTTATTCACTTTTTGTAGCTACTTTTCCTTTCTTTTTCTTATGGGTTCTTGTGTCTTCTGCAGAATGTATTTGCTATTTTTTATGACATAGAAGAAAAAAAGTAGAATACTATTTTTGACCTGATGTAAAGGAAAAGTACATGTCTGTTGGAACTCAAATAAATCACCATTACTGTTCTATTTCCTTATAATTTTTACTTATCTCTAGTTGCCGCACATCTTTCTGCTATAGGTTTCTCTGTAGAATCCTTAACTTTCCATATATCTTTTCTCACTTGTTATCTTTGATAGCTAACAAAGTTTTCTCTGGAAATATAAGTGGAGTAATCTAAAAAAAGATCTAAAATTAATGATTTGGAAATAGAACAGAGTCCAAAGAAAGAAATGATCATAATGTTCTTTTATGTGAACATTTTATTGAAGTATAATATACATAAAGAAAAGGGCAAACATAATTAAAGCTGAATCCCAAAGTGGACACACCTCTGTAACTGCCATCCAAGTAATGGAATAAACTATGACCAACACCCAAAGTCACCTCACATGCCTCCTGCAATTCTTAACTTCAGTCTCCTCCCCCATTATGATCTCCAGCACCACAGCCCAGCTTGGACTATTTTTAAAGTTTATACAAATGAATCACTATGTACTTTTGTGTCTGTCTTTTGTCATGCAATATAACGTTTATCAAGTTCATTTGTGTTACGTGAAGCAGTAGTCTTATTGTTTTATAATATACAAATGCACTTATAATTTATTCTAGTGTTGGTGGATATCTGGATTGCTTCTAATTTGGGGCTATTACAAATAATGCCATTCTGAACATTTTATTAAGGATCATCCATATGCTTCTGTTGCCCAATTTCTCTTGAGCACACCTGGGAGTGAAGGATTAGGTCACAGGACATGTGGATTGTTCCAACTAAGCAGATATTGTCAGATGGTATTCCAACGTGGTTGGACCAATTTATACCTCCACCAATTCTGTAAGAAGGTTCCAGTTGCTTCACACTCTTAACAACTTGAGGTGTTTTCAACTTTTTAATTTTAGACATTCTATCAGGTATGTCATACTATGTTATTGTGATTATCATTTGCATCTCCATGATCAATTATAATTAAAATTTGAAATTTTTCCTGTGTCTTGGCTATATGGCAATCCTCTTTGTGAAGTATTTTCCCCACTTTTCTATTGAATTGTCTGTATTTTTTTTCCTACTCATTTATAGGTGTTTTAATACACTTTGGATACAAGTCTTTTACCAGCATTAAATATTGTAAATGTACTCTGTGCTTTTGCCAGGGAATGGGGCAGAATCTCTTAATGCATCATGGATAGAGATGATTGGAGCTAGAAGACAGTCCGTGTGGTAGATGGTCTACCTTCAATCATTTAAGAACCTACAGGAATTCAAATGAAAGTCTGGGCTGATGACTAAAACCTTTTCTCTTTGGCAGATCCTGAACTTCAATTATTTCATCCCAGCTCATGAGATACCAAAATCTCTTCTCGGTCTCTCCCCTGCCACTTGCAAATCAGCAAATACCTCTAGTGGAAATGTTCATATGGAACCAAATGGCCTCTCTATCCTTTCTTTCATTCTGTTAATCTTGGCCTTCAAGTTCTCAATTTTTTGTAGCTCTCCAATATTTTAAAACTTCAGATAAATACATACACAAACATATAGGTATATACATACATGTGAAGTATGTGTGGATGTACACAAAGGTTGACCATAACAAGCTAGTTAGCCACTATTTAGAAGTAGAACTTCCAACTAAACTCTTCTTTGATGACAAAGAGAATACTGCATCCTTTTCTTTTTTTTTTCTTTTTTATTTTTTAATGAGCTGATATGATTGTTTCTATTACACAATGACATTACATAATCTATCAAGTTTTACTCTGAGCTAGGTGCTAGAAAATTAAGAGCTTAATTGTAGCCTTCTAACTCCAATTTTCATGATTTTTTCTCCATTTCCTATCCCTTTACCACATTTTAAAACTGTTAACCTGATAATTTTCTTTTTTTAACATTATTTTACTTATATTTCTCTTTATAAGCCAATACTATCTTGGCAATAACTAGGATGAATAATGAATGGATGGATGGATAAATATGTAGATATACTAAGCATTCAAATATTATACCAATCAGAATGCTATCACAAAAAATATAGAACAAAATCAGTCACAAAACAGGATGGACTAGCTATAGAAAAATTTCAATTCACAATAAAACTAAAAATATATTTAGTTAAACACATCCACATATTAAACCAAGAATCCTGACGCAAAGCTGATATAGAAAGATCTCTGGGGCATATATAAGAAGAGGCAAGAAGGTTAAAGAAAGTTTGAATAGGAAGCCTGGGTGTACTCTCTTCATAAGTAAAGAATGCTTAAATCCAGACAATCTACATTTGATGGTTTTCTAGACAGAAGGCCCTTAATTCTCCCAATTGCAAAAGCTTCTAAATTTCTTCAAATTTTTATTACATCCAAATTGAAATTATACCAAGATGCCACATATTAGCTATGCTGGTAAAAATTCAAAACAGCACAACCCCACTGGAAATGCCTAGCAAGAATACATGTGTGTTTTCCCTTTGACTCAGGAAACCCTTTCTAGGAATATATATATGAAAAATATGCTGGCCTTATTATGACTAATCAGAGAATGCAAAAATACTATGCACAAAGCTATGGCTACATAATTTAGAACAACAAAAATATGAAAATAATCCAAATCTTTATAAACAGAGAAATGACTGATAAGTACATGTATATCTATGCAATGTAATAATATCTTATTCTTACTATGTAGATGTAAAGATGACTGAGGAATATATTTATATATCAATGAAAAGATATCACCAAATCATTGTTAAATGAAAAAGCAAAGTGAAGAAACATATAAATGAAATGATTCTGTTTAGCTAAGAAAAATAGAATATAGATGCACATATACTCACATACCCACTTACATTTAAAAAAAGAAGAAAAAATATGGGGAGGTAGAATGTGGGCAGAATAAAAGGAAGCTGAAGTTATTTGATTTGAAACTTTGTTTCATAAGATTACATAATAAACTTTTAAAAATCTAAAGCAAAATAAGTAAATGCACCTAAACTTTGTGGTAAACTACTGACAGTACAGATATTTTATTATAGCAACCTATAATGGACTAAGATAAATAATCATATTATTTACTAACATTAGCATTAATATTCTGAAATTATTATTTAT
Source organism: Glaucomys volans (assembly GCA_020662805.1). Classification (NCBI taxonomy): domain Eukaryota; kingdom Metazoa; phylum Chordata; class Mammalia; order Rodentia; family Sciuridae; genus Glaucomys; species Glaucomys volans. The sequence goes on from JAJEJO010001725.1 coordinate 137,993, forward strand.
AAGATAAAACTGGAAAATAATCATTTTAATATCAAATAAGCATTAAATGTCAAATAACAATAAAATACCCATTTCAATTGACCTTAAAGCATAATAATTAGATTGCATATCCCTGGAGGGATCTACTGTCAGGATAAAAAGAACAGAAAAGAAATCTGCAAACTATTTTCAGTAATGTTATTATGATTTGAATGTTTGTGTCCCCCAAAATTCATTTATTGTGACCTAACCCCAATGTGATGGTATTAAGAGAGATGCTTAGATTCAGGAAGGTGAAATCCTCAAGAATGGGATTATTTCTCTTATAAAAGAGACCAAGAGGCTCCAGACAGGAGCCTCATCCCTTCTACCCATGAGAACACAGTGGGAGGACACAGTGGGAGGGCACCCCCCCCCCCCACAATGAACCAGGAAGTAGGTCCTCACCAGGTATCGAATCTGCCAGTGCCTTGATCTCAGACTTCCCGGCCTCCAGAACTGTGAGAAGAAATTTTGGTTGTTTATAAGCTATCCAGTTTATGATATTTTATTGTAGCAGCCTAAATGGATGAAGACAAATAATCACACTGTTAGCAACAACATTAATATTATGAAAACAGTATTTACAAGATAAAACTGTGAAATAACCATTTTAATGTCATTAGTATACAAGAATTTCAGCAAAGATAAACACTATGTTGTTAATTTTTAAATTAAGAAAACTTTGTAAATCAAAACATCCATTAGAACTACCTGCATAAACTTATGATGCATTTTCTCATTTTAAAAAGCACAAATACATTTCCTAGCTCTGTCCAGTGGAAAACATCTTAAAAATAATCATGATTACAGTAACTATGGGCATTCTTAATGTTTAGATTGTGGTTTCTAAATACTTTTGTCACCAAAAGGAACAAAGTCCAGTTGGCAGCTCATTCTAGGTCAATGGCATGAAATATGCCAAATGAGCCTGGAATATTAACTAGAGAGGAAGGAAACAAGCGTAGACTATCATGATCATCAAAAGGCACAGGAGGCAGCTTGAAAAGCATTCCTCTACTAGAAGTGGAGCAATTTGAATATTAATATTGATAATAATTGCATTGAATTAAAACATATTGTATCTATATTAGTTTAGACTGTCCTTCCTTTGAAGAGTGTTAGGGAACTAATTCAACGTTCTTAAAACTGGTCATCATAAAGAAAGCATCAAACGTTGATTTTTCTTTCCCAGGAAACAAGGAAGAATCCAGGAGAGAGAAGAGTGACACAATAATGAAGCATAAACTACCCAAGTTAAGACAACTATGGAAATAAAGTTGGTGTCTCTACAGTAGAATTCAAATATCAGGATAACTACTGCTAACAGGGGACAAGGAAGATTGAGTTCTAATATTTCAACAAAGGCAAAGAGCAACCTCCAGGTTCATCAAAGGGGTGAATACAGCATTTACATCACATTCCAGAGCCATGAACCCAAGTTTTATTATCAGAGGAGTCTAGAAATAGAAGGGAAAAAAAATTAGTAAAATAAGATGACTTCTTAATCAGAATGCAGCCTACTTTCTTCTATCTACTACTGACAAAGCTGTGCAGCTGTGGGAAGTCAGAGAGCACAATCAGGGGCCAGAAGGCAATGATCTGAAAGATGAGGAGGGCCAGCTCCAGCATCCTGCCACCACCACCACCCTGCAGGTGCCTGTCCTGAGACCCATGAACCTGGCATAGAGATCACTCCACAAAGAGCACCTGCCAATGCACCCCCTTACACATCAACCTCATAGCAGTCAACTGACTGAAACCTAGTGTCTGCTGATGACTTGAGGTTTAACACCTGAAACTCTGAAAGTACCAAAGTTTTAACATTTTGGACTTCAGTCTGGCCAACATGGAAGCACTCATGGAAGTAATCACAGTGACCAAGTTCCCACCCTCATTGCAGCAGCATCTTCACATTCAGCAGCAACAACAAAGAGACAGTCAGATTGTATGATCTATTGTCATCAGATCTGTGTGAAAGGCACACCAAGGCTTTGAAGAGCCAGAGGACCCAAGGAATTAGTGCTTTTGTGAAATTATCTATCAGATTTTGGATCTGAAGTTCAGTCACAGTAGGAGGTATATCCTGACCAGGGACTATCTGACCATTAAAATCTGGGACCACCATGATGCTCTAGGTCAGGACCAGGAGTGGCAAGTATAGCTCCCAGGGCCGAATCCTGTCCTCCCTCTATTTTTGTCAACAAAGTTTTATGGAAATAAAAAAAAAAAATCTGGGACCTCATAGAGAAATCCTACACTCAGACTTACCAGGTTGTCAAAGCAACTGGTAATCCCTCTGTGAAAATGATTGCATTTTTTATGAATTTGTGTAAGACAAGGGTCAGACCATGTTACCATAATGAGCTCCTACAATAACTTCTTCAGGATGCCTGACCAAACATCAATTGTGATGTGACCTTTGAAATCCTAAGGGAAAAGCAAACTCTAGTCTATCCTGAAATTCCAAAAACTGTGCTGGAGATGGACGTTAAGTTAGCTTTTCCTCCTGTGACAAAATACCTTAGATAATCAGCTTCAAGGAGGAAAGATTTATTTTGGCTCATGGTTTCAGAGGTTTCAGTTCACAATTACCTGACTGACTGCATTGTTTGGGGGCCTATGGTAAGGTGAAACATTATGGTGGGAATGAGATGGGGCAAAGCCATCACCTCATGGCATCCAGGAAGCAAAGAGAAAAAGGAAGGGGCTGGGGTCCCAATATCTCCTTCAAGGGCCTACCCACAAAGACCTAATTTCCTCCACAAGGCCCCACCTCCTAAAGTTTCTACCACCTCCCAAGAGCCCCATAAGCTGGAAACTGAGCCTTTAGCACATGGACTTTTGGGGACATTTAAGATCAAACTATAAGAGGAAGCAAGCAGAGAGAAGATGAGATCCATGTCAAAAGATCTTTCACACAGCTTGGCATTGGTCAGAAAATATCACAGCAGTGATGGCTACAAATTATATAATTTTTTTTCACAGTACAAGGTTAAGTAAGACAAGTTATTAATTAATCTCACTTGCTAAATACCAGTCAAACAAGTTTTAAAACATTTCTTTGGGTTTTTATCTGATGCACTGACTTTAATTTCCCTGTGTATACAACAACTGGAACAGAATTAAAAAGAATCCACCTTCCCAGCTCCCCACTTCTAAGAAACTTCTGTCCAGCCAGAGAGATTTGGCTCACTTCTCCTTAGAGTTGAGAGCTTCCAGCTAACAGAAAGTCTTCCATTGATGATTTGAATTTCTTATGTTTTATTGCCCAATTTTCTCTGGATTCAATGTATTGTTTCTAATTGTCTGATGTGATAAAAATGAGTCTGACTATAGTACTTAAGAAGAAAAGAGAATGTTTTTTTAATTTAAGCAATTCCATCTGATTGAAAGATCTACAAAAAGTATACTGTTTACTCTTTATAAAGAGTTTATGAAGGAAAGTATCTCTTTATAGAAACATTCCAGTTTATAAATCAGGAAGAAATTATTGAAACATAGTATCATCATTTTGCAAGTACTAATAAAATAATGAATGCAGGAAATGATCATTCCTGTCTCCTAATACCACCAAAAGAGGGAGAACCAGACACCTATCTCCTACTGGAAATAGATACCTATCTCCTACCAGACACCTATCTCCTACTGGAAATAGATACATCCATGGATCTAACTTTATGTTTCTAATAGATAATGCAAAATCAAGAATGTGACATATATTACAGAAAAAGTCAGTCAAGTTTTCCAACAAATATTGCAAAGGAAAAGTACTAGAAGGGAGGAAGAAAACATATGAATTACAAGAGAATAAAGACATACAACCAACTGCAATGTACAAAACTTATTGGAATCTTCACTTGCACAATTGTTTAAAAAATGCTTTTTGGACAGTTTGGGAAATTTGATTGACCACCAACTAACTATTTGATAATATTCAGGAATTATTAGGAATCTTTTGGGTATAATAATGGTAATGTGATTATATTGTCTTAAGAGAGTCCTCACCTTTTAGAGATATGTACTAAAATATTATGAATACAATGATTCAGTGTCTTGTATTTGCTTCAAGATGATCCATCTATGGGTAGTGGCAGGAAGTTAGATGGAAAAGAATTTGCCATGAGTTAAAAATACTTTGATAGGTGATAGGAATATGGGTATTTTTTCTATTATTTCCCCCCTAATGTGTAAAAATAATAAACAGCTTAAATTTTCAGAACATCTACAAATATCACCAAATTATTTACCTGTGATTTAAAAGTATTTTCACTCTCTGAGTGGACTTCAAGGCTGGGAACACAACTGGATGATTTTACAGCTGAATCAAGAAATTGTGGAGCCAGGGGACAGGCCAGACAGGTTAAGCCTGACACTGCCAGGCAGACATGGAACTTAAAACTCAATCCAGGTCTTTTCCAGAGTGAGTTTCAGCATTAATTTTCTTACCATACTAGGGGAGTGATGTACAGCTTTTGCCTATTTCTGTTTTCTACCTCCCAAAACAGTTATCTCCTTATCTCATGGAATTTTATAACCAAGAGCTGGCAGAGGCAGAGAATCAGGGAGTGATGTTATTTTAAAGGATCTTGGCAGAATTTCTTCTAAGAACAGAATAAATGTTTTGTTAAACAAAATGCCTTGATTTGGGTAGAACAATGGTGGTCATCTAGAAGAAGAGAGTAGAAGAAAGAGAAATCAATGTCTTTTTGTATCTTAAAGAAATGAGAACATTTTGGATGCACACAGGGAGGTAAGTGGTGAGTGGCCTCTGAAGAAAGGGGAGAAGACACAAGGAAGTGTGGAGAGTAAAGGGACCAAGCCCACTAGAGAAAGTCTTTCCAAAAAGAAAAACTATCCCAAAAGAAATGTTCAGTGCTAGTTATGGCTATGGATCCACTTAGAACAAAAATGTCTAAAACTCAGTTCTGAAGTAACTGCTGTGCTGTAAGGTGATCTGACCCTCAACCCTTCCTCAATGCCAGAACATCAGGAAAAGCAACTGTCCACACTGCCAAATGTGAGTGGTTCTTGGAAAAGAACACTGTTTGTGTTGAGTTGATATGCGCAGAAGGAAGAGATGGCTATAGAAGAGTGTGGTGCTCAGAAGAAGCAGAAAACCAAAGCAACATGTGACTGGGTGACATGGACACCCTTGAGAATCCTCAGGTACTGATGGAGAGAATAGAAGAGAAACTTAGGGGTAAAGGTTTGAACCAGTTCATTTCTCTATTAAAAGAATCTATAAATATTTAACAAGGCTGGAAGATGGAGGAATGTCCAAGGAGCTGACATTAAAGGATAGTTAGAAGGGAACTTACACCTCCACATTCAGCATCCTGTCCTATGAATTTTGGAGAAGGCACCAGAGATCACTGAAAACTTCAGTTTCAAATCTGGTCTAAAGCCCTGGCTTCTTATAGGTGTCCCCAAGGGTTTCCAAGGGTCAAATACATTTGGACCTGTCTTAGCCCATTTGGGCTGCCACAACAGAATTCCTTAGATTAGTGGTTTGTGAATAACCAAAATTTATGTCTCACAGCTCTGGAGGTTGGAAATCCAAAGCAAGGTGGTAACAGATTCTATGTCTGATGAGGGACTGCTTCCTGATTCATTCATGGTACCACTTCCTTGTGTCTTCACATGGAAGAGTATAGGGCAGCTCTCTGAGATCTCTATAATGAGGACACCGATCCCATTCATGAGGCCTTATTGCCCTCCTGACCTAATCACCTCCCAGAGACCCACTTCCTAATACCATTGCTTTGGCAGTTAGGTTTTACCATGTGAATTTTGGTAAAACACATTCATTCAGACCACAGCAGGTCCCAGGTCCCAATCTAATCCTTGCTTTATCCAGAAAAGTTTAGTCTATATTAACTATTAGGATTCTATGTCATATCTTATTTTCTGAAAAGATTTTTGCTATTAAAAAGAAGAAAGAAAAAAAAAAGAAAGCATTGATACCCTCTAGCCCTCTCATGTTCTAGAAAGAGAGAGACTTGAAAAGAGCCAAATAACTTGCCCACAACCACAAAGCAGAGTGGATATTAAACCCGGGTCTCCTAATGCCCAGTTCCTTCCTTCCTTCTTCTGAGAGAGACTAACAAAGATGTCAACAAAAAAAATGGATGGACCCTCAGGGCTAGCTTGGTATCTGCAATATTGTGGGTTCTTGGCATCAAGTGTAAGTCACTACAGGTCAAAAGCCAAGAGTCTGCTCAGTGGCATAAACCAGATGGTGGACAAAGGCTCAAAGGTCAGAGCAGACCAGCCCTCTATCTGCCTGCTGAAAAGAACCATTTTGATTCAGTTTCAAGGCCCTGCAGAAGGCCTGATGTTAAGGGAGAAGTCTCCAAATTTTCCTTTATCTGCTTGACAAAGGCTCCAAAGATATCTTACCCTTTGTTCATGAGGCAACCTTGTGCTTCCCCAACCACCATCTCTCTACTAAATGCCATCTTCAAAGCGAAAACTTAATTGTGAGAAAGTTTCAGGCAGAAAAGAGGACAGAGTTGAGAGCCAAAAGACTAGGTCAACAACAGTTCTGCCAATTAGCTGTCTGACCAGAAGTTGATTAATTTTATGTGCTTAAGGCTCTTCATCTATAAAACAATTATAGTAATATTTACCTTGTAGGGTTATTGCAAGAGAGCAAATGAACTTAAAACAGCTATTCCAGGGCAAGTTAGTTATGTGGTAAATATTGGTTGAATTTGTATTCTTCATATTTAATTCAATCTCACAATACAGTCCTACAGTACTGACTTGGCATTCTATCATGGGCACTCAGCTAAAGCAAGAGCAGCTACAACCAGGAAGGCTGTGAAGATGCATTTCTGGTCTGTGACTGAATTCTGGATGTTTCCTAGCATGATGATGTGTCCACACTAAAGGCAAATACACTTACGCTTTTTTAAATGTTTGCCAATACCCTCCAGAACATATCATCTAGGGAAAAAAAAGGCAGAGCTGTTATGTGGTTGCAATTGACAGTCTGCCCAGACAAACTCTTCCTCTGGAGGTCTCCTGTGGTCCAGGGAAAATGATGGCATAACAGAAAATATTTCATTCTGTGGATTCAAAGCTTGTAGAGTGAGTCAGCCACACAGTGCCTCTTCGCACGGGTAAATTCAACCACCTCCCAAGGAAACTCAGCCCCCTTCCTTCTCACAAGGCATTCTAGGTCAGTAGGCCTTCAGGAAGGAGACAGAAAAGCAATTGAAGGTCAGGACAAAAGAGAGACATGCAGTTGAGGGGAAGGATTAAATAGCAGGCAATATAAATCAGCAAATGAAGTCAGGAGGAAGTTTAGAGAAAGGATGTACTTCTGGGCAGTGTTGTCTGTGTCTTGTCTCAGAGAGAACATTCAAATAGCAGGGGGGGCAGGCAAGGAAACTCTGATGTCAGACCATAGAGAGGAACACTGGAAATTCAGAAAAGCTAGAAAACCCTCATTTCTACACATGGCTCATACATCTGCATGGAAAACCATCCCTCTTTCCACAGTTCCAGGGATGCTAATGATCACGGGACCCCGCACCAAATAGGTGTCTTAACTTTGCAAGATGTAGCTAAATAGATATATATTAAATACATTCTTTACAAGCTGATAGTATAAAAATTAGAGATTAAGATGCATTAAAATTAAGTTCAAAAATCTGTTGAAAAGAAGGAAGGGGAAGAAGGAAGGGAGTGGAGGTAAGGAAAGGAAAAACAGTAGGCCTTCCAATTCACATGGCAGCAGCTCTATCCTCCTCCTTCTCTCTCTCTGGGCCCTATAATGGGGTTCTTCCTCAACTGGACTTGTCCAATCAAGCCATATACCTAATCCAAATGATAGTTAAAAATCTCCAGCAATGGAAAATCTGCCACATTTCCCTTGTGATCATACCCAGGTGCCCAATTGTCCAGTCTCTTACCCTCCCCTCAGCTGACAGCCATCCTTTCTAATCACAACTCACCATTTAAAGGGCCTGATTTTAATGTTTTCCTCTAGTGTCACGCAACTTGCCACCCCAAGTCATAAGCGCAAACTTTCGGGGAAGAATTGTATAAAATTTGAAACACAACGTCATATCCATCAGCAACCTTCACAATAATGCTGAATAACAAACCAACCTAGAACTCCTTGTGACTAAGGTTCTGCTATAGGCTGGAGGTCAGTTGGGACTATTCTATTCCTCGAGTGTTCAATCTTAACCCCTGACTATTTAGATAGAAGACTACCAAAGGAAGAAGTCAGAACTTCCAGAGGTTTATGTAGATACTTGCAAAGGATTTTAAAGCTAAGATCAGAGCTTACATGTTGTCATTTCCTACATATTCTCTTCAGCAAAGCAAATCACAATGACATACCCACATCATAGGGATCATAGGGTGGGTAGTCACCCTCTTCCCATGGAGGTAATAGGGAAAGAATGAATATATGCCAATGAATAATCTAATCTACAACCCCTAAGTACATGCCAACTCTTGATTCCTTATGCACTCGGCATTTTCCTGCATTTTAATATTGACATCTTCCTTGCCCAGAGTTAGAAGTTAGATAGCATATTTTGGATAAGGAAGTTGTCTATCATAACACGACTTGTTTGAGGTCTACCTGCCTTGCCTACTCAGGATTAGATAAGAAAAAATAACAAGATATTAGAGAGTTCAGTTAGAGATAAGCCTCTCTGTCGTTGTATATTGCCATCACTAGGATTAGATGCATGTATAAACAACGTGTAGTTTAAACACGCACAGGCTCGCAAACCACAGACATTTCTGCAAATGGTGCTGCTTGCCAGTACCATGGGGAATCTCCGGTTTGTGGTCTGGTCTTTTATGTGGAGTTTCACTTGAGTATTTGCTTTGGAATTTGATAAACACAGCTATTCACAGGGCTATCATCACATGGTGTATTTGCTTCCACAGAAACATTACTATTCATCCTGTAAGCAGAATTCCTGCCATTTTCCAAAGATCCCACACAATGACTCCAGGGGCTCCTATTTCATGATAATTTATAATGGGGCAATGTGTTTGTTTTACTCAAATCTTCTTTTGTATCCGTCCTCTAGCACTTACCTTCATGGTTTCATTTCAAAACTTTTTTTAAAAATCAAGAATCAGGAAAAATATGGTCATACTTTAACAACCAGAAAGTGGGAACTAAGCAGGGATGAAGGCTTGGTTAGGGTTGTCCTTCTGAATTTTCCTCTGATTTTCCTACATAGTCACATTGTAAGGTCTAGGAAAATGAATTAACAGCCTGACACAGAATTAATTTCCCAACTTGCTTGCCTGTTATTTGATCTTTTATTGTTATGTTGATGGAACACGGTAAACCTTTCTTTTCCCCTTTCTATGTGTTCAGGCTTTAACTTAAAAGAAATTTACAAGGGGACCTAGTAAAAAATTAAACACCAACCAGGAAGTCCCAAAAGAAGAAACCACACAGAGTAGCAGAAAGCGGACAGTTCTGTAATCAGAAAGATGTGGGTTAGCATCCAGACTCTGCTCTTCCTCTGTCATTGGGCAAAATTGCTTAATGAAACACTGTAAAAGTTCCTTATTGCTACATAACAAACCACCTCAAAACTCAGTGGTTTGAAAGAGCAACCGCTTTACCATCATCACAGATTTGTGGGTTGAGAATTAGGGCAGTGCCTACCAAGGACAGATTGTCTCTGCTCCACAAAGTCTTTGGAGGCCTGGAAATGACTGCATGACCCAAGTCTAGTTGTAGGTTTGGGGCCTACATTTTGGCTGATAATTGTTTTCTGTGGGTTGGTTTGGTTTGGTTTGGTTTGGTTTGGTTTGGTTTGGTTTGGTTTGGTTTGGTTTAGTTCTTCTCCAAGCAGCATCTAATGGGGCTAGAATAGGTCCAACATAATTTCTGGGTTAAGATACCTGGAAGAGCTGGCATTGGCCAGGTATGTCTGTCTGCCTGTCTCTTTCTTCCCCTCTCTCTTCCCAGGTAACCTCTATACATGGCTAGTTTGTACTTCTTCAAAGCATAACCATCTCAGGGTACTTGAATGTCTTTCATGGCAGTTGGACCAAAAGCAAAAGCTACTAGGCTTCTTAAATGATAGATCCAGAACATGAAGGATCCCTGCTACCCTATGCTAATGGTCAAGTCATTCACAAGGGCTACTCAAATTCAAGGGAAGGGAGAGAACATCCCACTTCTTGATGGAAGGTTAACAAATTGCAGACATTTTTAATCCACCACAGACTCAGTTTCCTCATTTGTAAAATAAAGACAAAAAGAAATCCTATTTCAAAAAACTGTTTTGAGGATTCTATAAAATGAATGTAAAGTACCTGACATTTAGTCTTTATTAGTGAAAGAGTGTTGGAAAAAAAAAAACATACCAATAGGAATGGAATGAGAGAACAAAATTTTCTAGGGATAAATTTTTCCAAGATAAAGTATATAACAAATATCCCTATTCTATTGTTCACTATTGATTTCTTCCTATTGTTGTTAGCCTTATATTGTTTTCATGGTTCAGGGAAATCTAATATCCATTCTTTATGGTGAAATGGGCCACTATTACGCAGAACTGTACGACAGTCTGTGAATGTATAAGAAATGTCTAGTAGGAGAAGCAGAGACTGAGCAAGAAGTCTTCCTGTTAGAAATGGCCCATGTATGTTAATCCCTTTTCCATAGACCTACAGAGGGCAAAGGGAAGCATTTCCCACGAGTTGCCTTTGCACAGATACACCCTTGCCCGAGAGGGACAAGACACTGTAGACCAGAGAACAAAGGACTTAGAGAAGAGGACTCCATTGGAAATGCCAGCTCTGACCTTGCCACATGACACCAGTTCCTTACCTCTCAGCACCTTCATTTCTTTAACATAGGGGTGTATGGCATGTGGGATAGCACATGGGAGATGCTCAAAGGCCCTTCTTTCAGGATCTAGTAATGTCAGTGGTTTCAATTACTTAGTGCCCCAGATTTTGAATCCATTCTCTACTTTAAATTTCCCAAGCCGGGTGTGGTGGCGCATGCCTGTAATCCAAGCGACTTGGGAGGCTGAGTCAAGAGGATCACGAGTTCAAAGCCAGCCTCAGCAACTTAGCGAGGCCTTATGCAACTTAGTGAGACCCTGTCTCTAAATAAAATACAAAATAGGGCTGGGGATGTGGCTCAGTGGCCAAGTGTCCCTGAGTTCAATCCCTGGTTCCAAAAAATAAAAAAATTAAAAAAAATTAAAAAAAAATAAAATCGGTAATGATTAAAAAAAAAAAAAATTCCCATCTCCACAAGTACATTCATATCGATAGAACATATGACTCAGATTTTAGGTTTGACAATTAACTCATTTAGCCTCAAGGTGACCTGAGAAACTAAGCCTCCAGAGAGCAGTGAGGGGACCCTTTCCAAAAGCTGGGTGCTCTCCTGTTGCTACCAAGAGCCTGTCCATGTTACCTTTCCTGAACAGCACATTTTATTTTCTGCCTGTCACCACAGTGGCATATGATCTTTCAGGAAGCCAATGTCTATTCCTCCCTCTACATTTCTTCAAGCTACTGCAGTCTGATTTCTACTTCCATGAATCCACCAGAACATCTCTCTCTGGAGCCATCACTGACATATACATGCACAAAAACAATAAATGTTTTTATTCTTATCCCATTTGACCTTGTACAGCAGCATTTGACCTGGTTAACTTCTCCATCCTTTAGAAACATTCTTCTCTTTGCTTCAAGTGACATGAAATATATCTGTTTTTTTTTTCCTACCATACTCTCTTTCTCCTACTCTTCACAGTTCAGCCTACTCTACCTGATAATTATAATTTTAGAGTTCCTCAAAACCTCATCCTGGTCCATCTCCTCTTCCTACTCTGTTTCTCTTGTCTCCTGACAATCTCATCCATGACTATCCCTCAATGACCCTCTAATGATACAAAATGTATCATTAGATACATGTACATGTTAGATACAATGTACACGTCCAATCCAGATCCCTCCGAAGAACAAATATCTCCAGGGTGTCTCTATGGCACTGTAGACCAAAATGTACAAAGTTAAATCCGTGATCTTCTGCCATCCAGCGTGATCTTGCTCCAAGCTTTCATTTCTCCATTTATGAAACCACTAACAGCTTCTCAAGCTACAGAACTAAACAGCTTCTCAAGCTACAGAACTAAGCCATCCTGATAGATCCCATTCCTTCCTCTCTATCAATTTTAACTGTCAGGTTATCTCTACTAACCTTTCATTGAGCCTCTAATAATAAACTAGTAGCCCTTATATACTCCATTGTTTTTTTTTTAACTGCAAACCACAAATGAACTGTGAAATAAGTGGAGTGATGACAAATAGACATTTTTAACAAAATAGATTAGACTGCATAAAGAAGAAAATAAAATATGAAAGTGGCTAGGCATGGTGGCACATGCCTGTAATACCAGTGACTTATAAGTTTGAGGTAAAAGGATCTCAAGTTCAAGACCAACCTTAGCAACTTAATGAGACCCTGACTCAAATAAAAAATAAAAAGGGGTACCCTTGGTTCAATCAATCCCCAGCACTGAAAAAAAAACATATATGAAAGTGTACCACCCATAAGAAAGGGTCTTATCTTGACACCTTCTAACTTCTGTAGTTGTGTGTGTGCGTGTGTGTGTGTTTACTGGATCACAAAGTAAAATATATTTATTACAGGGGCTTGCCTGTAAAAAATGTTTAATAGCCTCTGACACAATCTATTCTGGCCTTCCTATAAAATATTCTGCAAGTCAGAGCAACCAGAGCAATTCTTTCATTACACAAATCTTATGTACTTTCCAGTAGTTTCTCCCACCACCAACAACCAATGCTGGCAACTTCTTCAGTCCCAATCCCATCTTGAACACATTCACCCTCTTTTTCTCCACTTTAGCTGTATGAGTCTTCTTTCCACTCCTCCTGATTTCCATACTCCTCCTTATCATAGAAAAATGTCATGAGCTGTTCCCTTTGTCTGTTTAATTGCCTCACTAACACCTACTATGCATCTTACTTTATGCACTAGAACATATGTACGCTTTGGGATTTTGGGTTTTTTGGGTTTGTTTTTTGTTGTTGTTTTTTGGGGTGTGGTGCTGGGGATTGAACCCAGGGCCTTGTACTTGTGAGGCAAACACTCTACCAACTGAGCTATATCCCCAGTCCAAAACTTTGGTTTTGAATGAAAGTTTGGTCAATGTCTGTCTTCCCCACTTGACTTGAAGGTCAATGAAATCAAGGACTGTTTTTACTCACCCTTATGTCTAACTCTTTAGCATATAGTGGGAACTGTAATATTAATTAGATAAATCTGTATGTGAATTGCAAGTCAGATATATTAGTTATGTGAGTTCAAGGTATTATCTTAACTATTAGTGTAAACTTAATCTGTAAAATAGGGGTGATAACACCTCTCTGAGTTACTATGAGAATTAAGTATGTCTAAATTAATAATATCATACAATTATGCTGTTATTATTTGGTAAATGAAAGCAGATTGTAATTCTCAAAAGATCCAGTTTTCCTGTTGATAAAATAATCAGCCTTAGTATTCTTCACTCTCTACCTCTGATTTTTAACCTACCTCTACAACTTCTGTTGGAGAGTGGGAGTCAGTGTGTCTTTTATATAAGGCCCCAACCCCAACTAGACCCATTGCTTGGTTAGCTCAATAGCTTCCAAACTTTTACTGGCTTTATAACCAACACCACAATAGTTAACACTGATTTAGTCTTTACTTTTTTCCCTCCAGCCATAAGTCCCTTGAGAGCAGATCCACTGACTTCATTTTATACAGATTTTGTCATTTACCCATCAGGAGGATGAAAGGCAGTCTGGTGTATTAGAAAAAGTGCAAGGTTTGGACTCAAATGGCCCCTTCATTTTATCACTTTGCAGCTGAGTGACCTTCAGCTAATCTCTTAAATTTCTAAGCCACTGGTTCCGAAACAAGGCTTCATGTTGGAATCCCCTGTCTCTTTTATTAGCTTTTCTTAAAATTCTAATGCATAGCATCTACTCTCAGATATTGTGATGTAATGGATTCAGGTTGCTGCCTAGGCATTGGGATTTTTAAAGCTCTCCCCTGGAAATCTTCAACCAAGTTCGGACACTGTTGTTCTAAATCACAAATTCTCTTTTTTGGAAAACACTGTTGAAAATAGTCTCAGTTATAAGTGTTAATAAGCACTTAAACAAGATTGTAGATAGTAAAGTGCTTGGCCATTGTAAATGATCAGATAATAATAGCTACCATTATTAGTTGTTGGTGGTGGAAGAGTAACACAGGCACAAAGAAATAGCTAAGGCAGATTCAAGAGGACCCTCATCAGCCTAGCTGGTGATGTAGCGAATTTAGAACCCTTTAAATGTCAGCTGTGTATCTAAAAACATTTTCTGACTTGTAGACAGCACCTCACTGCAGAGGCATCTTTTATTTGGATTTACCTGCAAATGACATAGTCACCTGTCTTTCCCATCTCATGAACCAAAAGTACAACATGTTCTATGAGGCTAATAACTACTTAGGGAAACTTCTGTGAGGCCTTCAGCATTTACAGGGATAGCTTTAATACTTGTGGAGAAAATTTTGGTATCAAGTTGCATCTGAGCCTTTGAAACTATTTTGGGTCAGCTCCACAGCAGAAGTTGGAGGCTGGCAGAGAGCCGTAAAACTGAGCCAAAAATAAACCAAAGACCATTATAAAAATGCTCTAAGTGCCAAACACATGAGATGTTAAAATTGCAACATAATGAAATAAAAATTTACAAAAGAGGCTTTCCAATGGTGGCACTAAGTGTTCCAACCCAGAGAAAGACAGTTCATGGGGACAAGTCTGGAGAGCACAAGGAGCCTCTGGAAATGAGCCTTACAGCATCTATGAATGTCCCCCATGCAAGGCTGTTTACAATTTATTGCCCACCAGGAGTCAAGAGCATTAATTTTTAGCACTATTGGAGAGCACAGGCTGGATAGCCAGGATACAGGGAGGAGTTTTCATAAAAATTAATTGGGCCTCTCAGCTTTCACCATATTCAGCAACCACTTTATTTGCCATGTTCTCTTCTTGTGTTCTCCCTGCTCTTCCTTCCATTTCCAGTCATTCCTCAATGCACTTGGGTGCATCAATTTGTTATTTATGGTCTTATTTTCTGAGCCCTAGGAAAGGTGGTGATGAATGCGCAGTGCAGCCCTGCTATAAAGATTTTCTGGAAAGGTGGCAGAGGGCACTGGGCTTCTCCCTCCTGGCTCTGCCCCGCCTGCCACTCTCAACTTCCTCTGCTGCAGTCCGTTCTCACCCTCCTTTTTCCCAATTAGGAACTGCTACCAATTGCACATGGACAGATTTATGCATGGCTGGGGACCAGCTCGTCTCCCACTGATGGTCTAAAAGAAGAGTATGTTCTATGTCAAAAATCCTTTGCACAGAGTCCAACTGTTTTCTTGGAAATAGCTTCTTTTGACCTAGGACCGTAATTTTTTTAGGTTGGCGTTTTATGGGCCTGGTGCAAAGCCTGTCAAAATTTTCTTTGTGTAACTTATTCAGAGGACAGCATGTTCCTGAAGTGTGCAAAGGTTTGAGTATCTTTCTATCATCCCATGCCAAGAGGAGGCACTGGGAAAGAAAACGATGGGAAGAGGCAGAGGAGCAGACTTAACAACCACTTACTAAGGATCTCTTACTGGTTTTTGTTTTGTTTTGGTTTGGTTTGGTTTGGTTTGGTTTGGTTTGGTTTGGTTTGGTTTCTTTTCTTTTATTTGCAGTGCTGGGGATTGAACCCAAGGCCTTGTACATGCTAGGCAAGTGCTCTACTATTGGGTGAAAGCAGATACAATATTCTGTCCAAGTATCTTTGAATTACTAGGTGTTAAAATAGCAGATTCAATTATGTGCTCAGGTAAACCCCCTCAGTGAGGATACCAGGACTACTAAGTTACCAAGTACGACTTAACTGTCCCAGAGCCATGCCATTTATTCCATCACCCTGCAATGATGCCTGGCTGAAAAGATCATGGTGGAGGAATGGTCAGCAGCACTGCTTTGAACCAGACCACAACCTCAATTGTCCCTGAAGAGTTGCCCATCTTGTGTATGTTATGGTGTACCTTCAGACAAGCCACAGAGGAGGCAGTGGGTTTTGATAAGCTTGGGATGGACAGGATATTTTAATCTATTCACACAACTGGGGAATGTGAGGCCTCAATACTCATGTGATACCCACTTAGGCAGAAATTCAAAGAAAGTGATTTACTGTCTAAAAATGGCAAGTTGATGAGCACAGACAGGAAGCAAACTATGCATAGCTTAGGAGACACTCATCCCACTATTATGTATAATTATAATGCACCAATAAGAACTTTTAAAAAAAAAAAGACATGCTCATATTTTCCTTCCTCAAATCCTTTTCATCAATAACCAGCTTTTATTAAGAAAAGCCCAAACAAAGCACCTCAGGCCCAAAACTCCTTGATGTTCCCAGATGAAATCCAAGAGTCATTGAGTGAAATGGTAAAGGAGAAGAGGTTTTACTTCCATGTCCATTTCTTCCCACTGTTTTCCTTTTTCCCATAGTCCCTGCCTCCCAGAGTAAGTACAAGATTTACATGGAGACAATGTGCTAAAGAAATCGCCTCCTCTGCAAATGAAAAGAATTATCATTTTATTACTACCCTTGGTAACACATTCTCATTCTCTTTCTCACATCACCTTCCCAATCCACCCCAATTAGTCTGTGAAACTGTTACCTGGCCCTTTGGGCCTCCCGTGAAAGCCTAAGTTCTTCCTTTTCCTGACCCTTTGTCACTCCATCAAAGTATACCATTCCTAAACACTGGCTTTAAATTATTGCAATTAGCAAAATTTCATGAAAGTAAAAAGTGTGTGTGTGTGTGTGTGTGCACCCACGCCTGTTTATACACATATATGATTATGAGTGGATGTGCATGCATGTCTATACATTTATGTGCTTATGAGAATATGAGTGTATACTTGTTTAAATATTCAATTAAATCTTTAAAATATGCACAAATTTTTCTGTGCCCTGTTCCCACATACCTTGACCTCCCAATCTAAACTGATCATCTTAATCAAACGGAATAACCCAAAAGTGCTAGCCTACCTTGAAAGTGCAATGATTAAAATAATGAGGTAGAACACAAAGATGGAGTACACAATGTGCCATTACCTAGTCTAAATGCTTTTGTATATAGTAGTTCACTTAATCCCTCAAATCTAATAATATAGTTATTATCATCCACCATGTAGAAATAGGGAAACTGAGACATAGTGGGATTAAAGTAACTTGCCTCTAACAACAATTAGTCAGGTGGCATTCTCAGGATTTTAACTCCTGTAGGCTACCTCCAGATTCCAAGTCACTTGACTCCCTCTCTAGGACCTATGAAAATTTCCAAGCTGGTGCAGAGAATGTGGAGGATATATTTGAAACACTTCAAACACACCATTTGGCAGATGCACTTTTTTCCCCTATGTATTACTGTACTGATCTTAGTATGCTTCAGATTAGTTAAGTAGGTAGGTCTTTTTGGTCTCTCTTGGTACTTTTAACCACAAGGTTCAGTGACAAGCAGAGTGCATAAACTTCTTAAATGATTGATCAAGCAGGTATTGCTTATCTGTCATGGAGGAATGGTTTACCCTAACTTTGAGACCTTCAGTAGTAGCAATAGTAGTCACATACTGTAGTAGCACTAGAAATACAAATAATGCTAATAATCACAATGGTACCAAGAGTCATAATGGAACCATGATGATCAATTATTGTTTATGAAGCATCATGCTAAATGTTTCACATTATTTCCTTTAATCCTCACCAACTAAGTATCATTATCCTTACTTTACAGGTAAAGTAATACTTCAGTTTGTAAGTATTCTAGTAAGATGATCAGACTTGGTCCCAGGTCTGAGTCCAAGGCTATGTAACCCCCTACTGACAATTCAACCTTCTGACAAGTTTGCACACTGGTAAAATAAAGAGAATTGAATTCCAAGAAAACGTTTATCTCTTATGGTAAAAGGATTAAATGCCATTGAAGGGAAATAAAATTGTGGAAATAAAATGATTTGATTAGACAAAGAAAAAACTAAAAATGCTCCAGTTTCAAAGAGACAATATTTCTCCCCACAAAACTACCATTCCGACCTCACAGGAACTAAAAAAACAAAAAACAAAAAACAAAAACAAAACCAAGGTGACTAAAGATTGGAATAATCAGACCATAATTCAGAGAAAATATTCTGAGAATGCTAGATATGGAAGAAATAGCATGGCATTGGAGTCAAACCTCACCACATATCTGGGTTCTGTACCAGTATTTACTACCATGTAGAACATGTATCAATGGTAGCAAGAAAAGCTATTTTACATGGTGTAGGACATGATAAGAAAGTGATTTTTTTAATTAATTGCTTCAATAATTCAAAGAGAAATCTCCATTTGGTGTTTGTAGGCATTTAACACCTTTGTTACTTTTACTAATTTTATTTTTAATGAAGAGAACACAGGCTTCAAGTGCAGAACCTCTAAGGCAACAGTTTGTAGCTGAAATTTAATATCATTGATCCATGTTCAGGTTATATAGCTCATTTACATTGATAGCTTTCAATTAATAGTAAAGCAGTGCTCTCCAATTTGAATGCAAAAAAATCATATGGAGGGTTATTAAAACACAGTTTCCTAGCCCTCATCTTCAGAGAGTCTGATTCATCAGGTCAGAATTGGACCCATGGATTTGCATCTCTTTTTATGGTTCCAACATAATGCTAATGCCACTGCTCAAAGGGCTACGCTAGAATCACCAGAGCAATTATGCAAAATTTCTTCTTGAAATAAATTTATTTTAATAAAACAAATGAGGTAAATTAAATGAAAATATTATGTATAAAGTAGTAAAATATTATGTAGATAAGGCAAAAATTACAGAGCTGATACATACAATAGGAACATACTAGTCTAGAACTTACTCTGCAAGATATTCATGAAAGTAAAAACTAAGCCCTCCAAGCCTGTTTGCTCATCTATAAAATACTGGAGTTTAGCTAGACTTTCTTAAATTTCTTTTACAGCTCCAGCTTTAGAAATTGTACATAATTTTTTTTTAAGTCTAGACATTCAAACCAGAAGTCTCTTAGGTATCACAGCATGATACAATTTTAAGAAATTAAAATTTTTTGAAAGTCTTTTAAATTGAACTTGAAAATAAATAAAATTAAACCATTTGACTTCCTGAATGAGATTAATCTGAAAGAAAAAATACTTAAGATTTCCTTATGCTTTCATTATTGCAATTGTGCTAGCCTATCACCAGGTAATATTTTGGTTAAAAATTATTTTGACCAACTTAGCTATTTCTTTTACTGAATGGTTACCTCTTTTTTTTTTTTTTTTTTTAATTTCTGGGCATCAAACCCAGGGCCTTGTATATTCTAGGCAAAAGCTCTACCACTAAGCTACACCTCCAGCTCTTGCATGGTTACCTCTTTGAAGTAGTTTAGAATGACTTTGAATTTCCCTTTTAATACCATTTTGTTTATTTTATTTTTTTTTATTCTCTAATTTGTTCTAATTAATTATACATGGCAGTAGAATGCATTTTGACACATTGTACACAAATGTAGCACAAATTCTCATTCCTCTGCCTGTCAATCCCATTTTAAATTCACATAACAAATTTCAAAAATTAATGGTGAAGCTGGTTAGAGGTGTGCATGCCCGTAATCTCAGGAGGCTGAAACCGGAAGATGGTCAGTTTGAGGCCAGCCTCAGCAATTTAGCAAGGTCCTAAGCAACTCAGTGAGACCCTATCTCAAAATAAAAAGTGCTGGGGATGTGGCTCAATGATAAAGCACCTCTGAGATTAATTCCCAGCACAAAAAGAATGGTACAGAGACTTCCAGTGTTAAAAAGACCAAACAAACATGTCTTCCTTCTCTATTCCTCTTTTAAATTAACTCATAAGAAGATATCTGAGAGGCAGAAAGGCAAATTTCAAATTGAATGAAACCTGGGAGATTTGTAATTGAGAACCAAGCTGTATAATAGAGTTCCCAAATTTAGCGAATAGCAACCTGAAGTTTAAAACGATGCTGAAGGGACAAATGTGCCTGGAGGTCATAGAGCCCAAAGTAGGTGGTGCCTCAAACCTAGAAGCAAGAATTCTCTGTGCAGCAAAAAGGTTAAGATTGTTCAGAGAGAAAAGATTCAAGGTGGTGGAATACAGGAGGTTTTGTTCCTGGCTACTCCGTAGAGAGAAATGAAGAGAGCAGACAGACAGCTTCTCCACACAACAGGTGAACAAAAAAAAAAAAAAAAGGGCAGGGGGACTTTTACTAAAACCAAAAACCGGACATTAAGAGCAGAACAGGGACACAGGGGGTTGGATATGATAAAATATGGAAAAAATCCCCAGCTGCACAGCCACTGCCACAGCCAGGCTGGAAGCCCCAACGAGGTCCCTACAAGAGCATAGTAGAAGGATAAGGGAATTAAAGGAACCCACATTTGGGGGAGGCCTGAGGCTGTCTGGGTACCCAGCCATTTACAGACCCAAGGACATTGCCCAACAAACCAGAAGGATGTGCTACACCATATCCCAATGTGGGGAAAGAAGCCAACATCTCTCCAGGTAGTGTGTAGAGGACAAAGGAAGGAACCATTTTGCAGATGTGGCATGTGGCCCACAACTGGGGAAGCCAATCCCTGGCAAAGGGGAGTTTGGTTCAAAATACAAGAAGAGTAAACACCCTGTACAATATAGAGTGTGCTTGGGTGACCAGAAGAAAATCAAACATGGATAGAGATTTACATAGGGAACAACTGGTCTCAGAAACCTACCCGACTCTACCCCTCCCACTCCAATCTGTCTGCTTGTAGGACTGGCTGGGAGAAACACATCTGGCCAGGAACTCAGAAGGGTTGGGGTTGGAGAAATTGTTTGGAGACTGAACGGAGAACAGGAAACTTGGGGTCTGCGGTCATATAGGAGACTAAGAATTGGCTCCCCCACCAGCATAGGCCAGCAAGTACTGGGCACTGGAGGTGTGATGATTTAAAATCTCTAGACCAATTGACATTCACCAAAGAGCCTGGAGCCCACCTAAACTTCAACCCTGCCTTCAGAAATTCTGCCTACGGGATTACCTCTCTCACTACAATAATACAAAAGGTGAGCATCACACTCCAGAAGACCCCACCTAAGACTGCTAGAAAGAGAAGCTGAGAATAATTTGAACTCCAATGGAAAGATTTATTTAACTTTTCATGAAGATTTTTAAAAATTCTTTTTCACTGTTTAATTGTGACCCTAATGGTACATGGACATTTACAGTTTCCTACATTTTTTTCTTCTCATCTCTAGCATTTTTGAACGCAATTATTTTATATGGATTACTTGTTTTGTGAACAAGAATGTTTGATTAGTATATTTTAGTTTTGTTTTGTATTCTTTTATTTTTATTTTTAATTTTTATTTAAATTTTGGCTTTATGTATATTTTTTCTCTTACCTATTTCCCTTGATTCTCTCTTTTCTTCTGCTAACAACCTATCTCTATTGTTCTCCCTTTCATTCATCCTTTAATCTCTTCTGTCTCTATTCTCCTCCTTCATAATCATCATATACTATATTACTTGGGTTCTCCCCCTGTCCACCATTAGAAAATGTAAACCCTTTTGCAAACTTGCTGTTTATATTATAGGCATAATTGATCATATCATTTCTGTTTATTACTAACATTGTAGATGTCATAGTAGGAACTATTTGGTCTAATGCTGTAAATTGTTTGCATTGTTTGTTGTTATTATTTGTCTCCCCCTAAACAGTAAGGTACTGGAAAACTTCAGGGACTATAAGTCCATAGGGTAGAAACTCTACCACCTCACATCCATACTGTCAGATGGGTAGACACACAGACAACATGAAAGCGAGGGAACGAATCGCCCCAAGCAAACCAAGATACTCCAGTAACAGAATCCATCAATACCACAGTGGAAGAAATGTCAGAAAAGGAGTTTAGAATGTACATAGTTAAACTGATATAGTTACATAGTTAAAGAATGAAGTAAAGGATGATGTAAAAGAGTAAATACAGGTAGCAAAAGATCACTTCAGTAGTGACAGAAATTCTGAAAAAAATAAAAACAGAAAGCCTTGAAATGAAGGAAATAGTAAACCAAATTAAAAATTCAATAGAAAGCATGACCAACAGACTAGACCACTTGGAACAGAACCTCAGGCAATGAAGACAAAATATATAATTTTGAAAACAGTTAACCATAGAGAGAAGATGTTGAGAAACTATGAACTGAACTTCCAAGAATTATACAATAATTTGAAAAGATCAAATTTAAGATTTATTGGGATAGATGAAGGCACAGAGATACAAACCAAAGGAATGCATAATCTTCAATTAAACAGTATCAGAAAATTTCCCAAAGCTAAAGAATGAAATGGAAAATCAAATATAAGAGGCTTATAGGACCCCAAATGTGCAAAATTACAACATACCCATATCAAGGCACATTAAAATGAAAATGCCTCACATACAGAATAAGGATACAATTTTAAAGGTTTTGAGTGGAAAATATCAGATTACATATAGGGGGAAACCAATTCAGATCTCAGCTGATTTTTCAACCCAAACCCTCAAAGTTAGGAGGTCCTAGAATAATATATCCAAGCTCTGAAAGAAAATGGATGCAACCAAGAATCCTATATCCAGCAAAATTAAGCTTCAGATTTGAAGATGAAATAAAAACCTTCATGATAAGCAAAAACTAAAAGGATTCACAACCAGAAAGCCTGCACTTCAAGATATTCTATGAAGATAAAATGAAAAAAAAAATGGTAACCAGCAAAGGGAGGAACTACACTAAAGGTATAGTCAATCAAAGGAGAAACTAATTCAAATTTAAAATTAGAAATAAACCAAAAGGACTGGGAACACAAATCATATCTCAATAATAACCTTGAACATTAATGTTCTAAACTCATTAATCAACAACATAGACTGGCAGATTGGATTAAAAAGCAAGACTCAACAATATGCAGTCTCCAAGAGACTCATCTCATAGGCAAAGACACAGACTAAAGGTGAAAGGATGGGAAAAAGCATATAGCTCACATGGAATGCATAAACAAGCAGGGATTTCTATCCTCTAAAATAGACCAAGTTATGTAAGCTACATAATTGTAATTATACAATTGTAATATTACCTTAATACATTTTTATCATCTGTAGGGTTGTTTTGATAGCTCCCTTTCCACTGACATTTTTTTCTTACTTTTTTCTTGATTATACTTGTTAGATTTTTATTAACTTTAAGCAGTATTATTTCTTTACTATTTCACATATTTCTGCTCCTACTGTAATTTTTTCCTTCCTACTACCTCATATGAAAATAATTTGATGGTTAATCTAGCTTCTTTCTGATACAAATACTTTAAGTTATAAGTGTGTGTCTGAGTACTATTTTGTCCTAGAGATTCTGATATTTTAAGCTTTTATTATCAGTTCAAAGCACTTTTTATTTATTTTTCTTGTCCTTTCTTCTTTACAAATGTGCCATTTAATTTTGAAGTAGTTGAGATGTGGGGGTGGGGTTCTGTATATCTTAAGGTGATTGATTTCTAATGTAATAAATCATGCAGGAAATACAGTCTACATGATTTCAATTTTTTAACTTTTTTCAAAGCTTATTTTATGATAGAATATAGTCTACTCTTATTAATTTTCTACTTGTCATTTCTGTGTATAGTTTTCCATAAAAAATAAATAGGTCAAGGTGGCTGATAATGTTAAGTCTTCTATATCATTACTCCTTCCAGCAAAATGAGGGGCTTAAAACCTTCAGATATGATTGTGGATTTGTCTTCCAAGTTTTATTAATTTTTACTTCATGTATTTTGAAATTTTGTTATTAAGCATATACACATTTAGAATTGTGATACTTTCTTGAAGAAGTTACTCTATTATGGTTATGAAATGTTCCCCTTTATCTCTGAAAATACTTTTCTTGAAATTTATTTTATATTAATAGCTCTACTTTAGATTTCTCATGCTTATTTTCCCCTTATTTTGCTTTCAATCTACTGGTGCATTGATATTTAAAGTGTGACATATATAGAGAACATTTAGTTACTGTTTGCTTTTTACACATGTTGAACAATTATATCTTTTAATTATAATATATAGATCATTTATATTTAAATTAATTATTGATATTGTTGGAAAAAAAGAACACCTGACATGAAGGTCAGTGGAAAATTGGGTAAATGATAGATCTGATGATGTAATATTTTGGAAAATGGGTCAGGCTCAGAGAGGAGATTGTTGAAATGCTTTCATTGCAATTGTTCATTCTCTCATTTATTATATGGTACACAGGTACAGATTTATTTTATTATTTGTTAACACTTTTTATTTTGCAAATAAAAATAATGTATACATGTATATGTACATATATGGTACCATAGGCCATCTCTTAGGTATCCCATTATGGTTTTAATGTGAAATTCTCTAACAACAAATAATTCTGGGTATTTTTTCATATGCTTATTTACCATTTGATTATCCTTTTCAATGAAACACCTCTTTATGTGTTTTTGTTAATTTTTAATTACATTATTTGCTGATTGTTGAGTTTTCCAGTCCTGGTATATTTTGTAAAGAAGTATGAGTATTGCATAAATAAATAAATAAATAAACAAACAAACAAACTTGTTCAGAGATGATAGGAGTTACCCTGAATCCTTTTTAGCACCAAAGAATCATAAGAGAGACCAGGTCAGCAAGAGAAACACACAGATCTGACATCATTCCTTGGCATAGTATGTTGTTGGGGCAAGGAGGAGAGATTCTGAAGTTTGAGGAGACATTGAACTCTATCAACCTCAGAGATGTAGTAGTTAACTAGATGACATTCAAAACTAGAAGTCATAAGGAATTTCACCATGCACAATCAAAGCTTTCTGCTACCCCAGAATTTGCCGATATAAAATGCCTCCAAATATCTGGCTTATTATTCATAAATGAGTGACAATACAAAGCAATTAACAAAAAGATCTAGTCAAAGACATTAAACTAAAACACAAAAGCAGCAGAAAAAAACAGAGGCTAAAAATTATTACGATGAAACAGATGGAAGTAGCCAACACATATCAAGAATCTCAGAGAACTATGTAAAATAAATGTCATTTTAAAACAAGAACACATAGAAAAGACACGAATACTCAAGAAAAAAATGATAAAACATTGGAAGAAAATTATAAAGCGCCTATAGCTCAGAAAGGAAATAAAGGCAAAAAACGAAACCACCTCAGAAATTAAGGCCAGTATGAGAAAATAAAACAGGAGAATGCACATTGCAGACAACATAGGACTGAGGAAATAAAATAAATATGAATACAGTCTTATGTATTAGTAAGGAAATAGAAGATAAACAGTAACACAACACTTAACAATGGGGACATGTTCTGAGAAATGCATCACTAGTCATTTTCATCACTGGGTGAACATTACAGAATGTACTTAGACAAACCTAGATAGTATAGGTCAATCATTCACAGTGCCCTGTGTGTGTGTGTGTGTGTGTGTGTGGGTGGGTGTGGGTGTGTGTTAATGGGGACTGAACCCAGGGGTGCTCTGCCATTGAGCCACAACCCAGCCCTTTCTATTTTTTATCTTGAGACAGATTTTTTTTTTTTTTATCTTTCTGGCCTTGAGTTTACAATCCTCCTTTCTCAGCCTCCCAAGCCTCTGGGATTACAGGCTTGCACCACACGCCTGGCTTCAATGCAGCTTCTTAATGCCCAGGTTATATGAGGCATTGCCAATGTGACATGATTTGTCAGTACAATTTCTTTTAAATAAGTAGGAGTACACTCAAAAAAATATAACATTGTAAATAACCAAACCAGTACCTTCCTTGTTTATTGTCATTATCAAGTATTATCTACTGTAGATAATTACTTGTGCTATATTTTTAAACAACTGGCAGCACAGTAGTCTTGTTTACACTGGCATCATCACACACATGTGAGTGACACGTGGCACCATGACATTACGATGGCAATGACATCACCAGGCAATAGGAATTGTTCAGTTCCATTGTAATCCTATGGGACCACTGTTGTACTCGTGTTCCATGCTTGACCATATTGATGTTATGCAGCAGATGACTATAGTTTTGTAATAAAAAAGATCCTCAATAAAAATAATTTTGTTCTGGGAAAAAAGAAAATTGATTGAAGAGAAAAAGGAAAAAATAAAAGATATAATTCAAAACAATTATGGTAAATGAAAGCAGATTTAAAATACAGATTAAAGCTTACATTATATCCTAAGAAATAATAAATCAGAGAGACAAATATCAAGACATACTCTAAGAAAATAATTAAATTTAAAGTTAATGGAATGACAATTTGGGTAACCATCCAATATCAACCATGAAACTACCAAAATCCTAAATCCTATCAATTTAACCTATTAAAATGGCAATTTCTTTTTTTTTTTTTTTTTTGGCACTGGGGATTGAACCCAGGGGCACTCGACCGCTGAGCCACATCCCCAGCCCTATTTTGTATTTTATTTAGAGACAGGGTCTCACTGAGTTGCTTAGTGCCTCCTAAGTTGCTGAGGCTGGCTTTGAACTCACAATCCTCCTGCCTCAGCCTCCCAAGTTCTGGGATTACAGGCGTGCGCCACTGCACCCGGCCTAAAATGGCAATTTCTTATGGTTTCATTTAATAACAAAAGTTTGGAAACAAAAACTGAGAGAACGTGAAAATGTAGTGTAACTACATTGACCTAAATTACTTTATTCTGAGGAAGACAGCAATAGTCTCGTACTTAAAATTTAGAGTAAATACTAGGAAAACAGAAAATGACAATATAAGCAGATAAAATCAGGGGCGGACAGAAGAAAAGGGGGTAGAAAATAACAGGAATGCTTATCAGTGTTCACAATAGTGAGAATCAAATAAACATATAAGATTGTAACTATAAGGCCAATCATGACATCCAGAAACAATTCAAAACTTACAAATTGTCAGATATCAAGCAAAAAAGAACAATTCAGAGAATAAATGAGAAACCAATCAACAAAGAAAACTTAGTATTACACAACATACATTATGGTGCCAACAAGAAGTCCCCCCACTAACTGTCATTAAAAATCATAAATGCTTTTATCTCACATACTTAGAATACATTCAGATACTTAACAAGACGAAACTCAACCATTGGCATTTTTCAAGCACTACCTCTACTACAGTGAATCCAGAGTGGCAAAAGCAAACCTGGGAATTGGAAAAGGAAGAGGGGGTGGGGGGGAAGCAATGTAGAAGAAATCAGAAATCAATGACTCTGATATGGGGGTGGGGCAGGTGGTAGTACTAATACTTAAATTCAAATCAAATGAAACCATGTACAAATCAATAGAAGACATGAAAAAGATAACTCAGAGGAAAGGAAATGAAAACAACTTTTAAATATTTGAAAAGATATTAGGTATAATGAATAAGAGAAATACAAATAACAGGAGTTCATGGTGTACACAGCATATTGGCAAAGATCAACACACTTGGTAACGTCCCATGTTGGCAAAGGAAACAAGGAAATAGCCACTCCTGTGTATTGTAAATGGAAGTGTAAACTGGCATGTTCTTATTGAAAGATGATTTGGCAGTATCTTTCCAAATTGAAATATTCACATAACCTTGACCCAGCGATTGCACTTCCAGGAAATTATGCTACTAATACACTTACAGATGCACATAAAGATGGATGTACAAGATATTTATCTAGAGTACTCCCCACAAAAAGGCTATATTTGCATTTTGGAAGTAATCCAAATGTTCAATAATAGAGGATTATGTTTTAAAACATTATGGTATATCAAAATAATGAAGTATTATGACACCATTGAAAAGTTTGAGGCAGCCCTACATGTACCATAAAACAATATCCCAAATATACTAATGAACAAGGTTCAGAAGAATTTATCTGGGATGGGAAAGTGCATCCCAGAAAAAGAAAGGAAAGAACCCCATAAAATACATGGAGTTGAACACTTCTGTTCTTCTCAGTAGATGAGTGCATTTAACTATGCACAAATACCACTTTGGTCCTAAGCTTGAATTTCTTTACCCTTTGGTAAGAATCTTCTTCCCCTCTTCTGCCTTCCTTGCTAAAAAAAAAAACAAACCAGTACCAATGTCCATCCTCTTCAATATGACTGGGTACATTCCTCACCCTATCACTACTAACTGCCTGGTTGCATACAGGCACTCCCTGAGAACATGACAATAAAAGAGGTTTTTAATAATGTCACTCAAAACTGGGAGGAAGACAGACAATCTCATAACAAGGTTCAGGAGATATCCTTATGGTACATTAATCTCCAGCATGCACAGGATGCCTGATTGTTTTGTTATTGAGTGTTTGCTGCGAAGTCAGACCCACAAAGCCTTTTCCACTCCCTTACACCCTCCCTGACCCTAACAGCAGCAGAACCATGGAGAAAAGAAAACATGGTAACAACATTGGAGACAGTACCCAGAAAGAAAAACTTCAGAATGGATGGATGTGGATGGAAAGAGAGACTTGTGAGGATACGCCTGCAAAAAGGTCTTTTCAACAGTTTCTAAGGTTATGTGTTTACATGGCAGTTGGCTTACCATGAAAAGTTATGATAGCAAAGATCTTTCTGTTCCACACATGATCCAAAAATCAGTTGTCAGACATAAGCACTTTCTTCTAGGCTTGCTTTCCTACTAACCACAGCCATTCATCACCAGACCTCAGCCCCAGGTCCCAACCCTGGGAGCTAGAGGCGATGGAGAACTACTGTCCTAGTCTCCCGAGGTACACTCAGATAAGCACCTTAGAGTTTATCTGACTTGACACAGGACTAATTCTTTTGCTTGCATGACTGTGGCATGTGACATTTAACCATTCTGCCTTTTCCCATAAGGGATAATTTCAGTAGGCCAACAGATGGTTTAGAAAGTTCTTTCAACAATCCATTAACCCAAAGATCTCTCCCTAGGTCATCTTTCTTTCCACACCTTCAAGAACCAATCAGGGTGAGCAAGACAATGTCCTATTCTGAAATTGCATGGAGTGAGTAACAGTTTTGCCTAAATCAGGGAATTAATTGGTTTCTGTGGTTTCTATAAGGAAGCAGTAATCCTCACAGGGGTCAAGATGAAATCACCTAAAGATCTTTCTCACATCTGGATCAAGAAAATGAGGGTCACAACCCTTATTATTTTTTTTTTTAAACTTGACACATTTCTAGTTTATTTAGTTTAGCATTCCATCATTTTCAGTTTGCTACAGTCCCTATCGTTACACATTGAGAAATAGAAATATGCAGTGGGTTACAAGGTACTTTCCAGGGATCCTTTTTTAAAATTTGTTCTAATTAGTTGTACATTACAGTAGATGTGTTATAGTATTGTAATATATAAAATAAATTGGATGTTTAAAATAAAAATTAAAAAAAAGAATACAAGCAACAATTAATGTTGGCGAGGATGTGGGAACATTGCTGGTGGGACTGCAAATTGGTACAACCATTATGGAAAGCTGTATGGAGATTTCTCAGAAAACTTGGAGTGGAACCACCATTTGACCCAGTTATCCCACTCCTTGGGACTTAAGGACTTAAAATCAACATACTACAGTGATGCAGCCACATCTATGTTTATAGCAGCTCAGTTCACCATAGCTAAAATATGGAACCAACCCAGATGTCCTTCAACAGATGAATGGATAAAGCAACCCTTATTTTTAACAGTTAAATTACAGTGACACTTTTTCAATTAAAAAAATTTAATTCACCATTTGCAGTAATATAAATATACAAGGTTAACGTTTGCCCTCTTTTTACTACATACCAAGTAGAGGAAAAACAAACTCACTTACTAAAGAAATTCCCATCTTTATTTACTCTTAACATTATTTTGTGCTCGTTTGCGTGCATATAATATTCCAGTTGTAAGTGTTACGAATGTAATCATTAAGGAAATCCATGATGTTCTTGGCAAACGTTTTTAGGTTTTTGCACAAAAACTATGTACTTAAAGCTACATATGCATATATGTCCACATGCAAGATCAAGAATTTAGGCTTTTTCTCTTTGTCTTTTATTGTTCTTAACAAGCAAATGTGTCCTAGGTATAATATTTCTGATTTTATATCTGTCCAGCTCACAATTTCTTGAAGCTTTACAAAATATTTAGTGGAAAGTCTGGAACCAAAAAAGTGCAGGGAATGGCTTTCAAAATATGCACAGAACATTAATGCTTCTTGAGCAATTTCTTAATGCCTATGAAAATATGTAGTGGATCAGGTATACAGTGGGAATAAGAGCAAGGAAACCAGTATCCTCTGAAATGACACTTTCAAATTACAACTATAATGAAAACATTTAAAAAGCAACAAGAATGGCATAGAATCCATTCATTAAACAATTCACCAAGTGCATCTGCTAGACATTAGTCTGGGTTAGGGTGTACATCAGTGAATTAAAGAGAGTCCTTGTCCATGTGGACCATATGTTCTAATGAAATAGATACTGCATAAAGAAATGGAAGGAAAATGAAGCAGATTCAGGATAAAGAGGGTAGCAGAAATATTTTAGATAGGGTGATCAGGAAGGGCTTTAATAAGTAGGTCTTGTACAGAAATCTGAGAGAAGTGAGAGGGTAAGTCATGAAAATATCTGCAAATAATAGTCCAGGCTAAGAACATCGAGTGCATAGAGTCCAGGAAAGACCATGTCTCAGATGTGGTAGAGTCCTATAAATGCTTTCTATTTTGTTTCAACCATGATAGAAGACCACTTAAGGGTGAAAGCAAGAAAATGTCTTGAAAATATTTAAAAGAGTCATTCAGGCTACTGCGAAGTGACCAGTCTATTACAGGGAAAACAAAGGCTTTTTAAAGCTATTGGCAGTCTATAAAGAAGCTGTTGCAACTTGGACTAGACTGGTAGTGATGGAGATGCTGATAGATGGTCAGAGTATGAATTTATTTTAAAGATAAAGACACATTTTCTGATTAAATGACATGGGACACAAAGGTGGGGAAAGGAGTCAGAATATGTGGCCTGAGCAATTAGATTTAATGGAAGTTCCATTTTTTGAAACGGGAACTACTGGGACTATAAACATTTGGGGTACGGGACTCATGATTTCAGTGTTACACTTTTTAAGGCAGAGTTGTCAAACTATTTTCCAAGATGATCCACCAAAGAGGCAAACTGGCCTTGAGAATTGGAAGGCCAAGGAAAAGATCTGGAGTGGAGGTATAAATTTGAGACTTAATGGTACTTAAGGGAATGGACTACCTGTGATCACATCTGCCAACATGTGAATAAGAGTGAAGAGCCAAGTGTGGTGGTGCATGCAGGTAATCCCAGTAACTCAGGAGGCTAAGGCAGGAGAATCTCAAGTTCAAGTCCTGCCCCTCAGCAACTCAGCAAGGCTCTAACCAACTTGTCAAGAGCTTATCTAAAATAAAATATAAAAAGGGATGGGGATGTAGCTCTGTGGTAAAATGCCCCTGAGTTCAATCTCTAGTACCAAAAAAAAAAAGGAAAGAAACAGGAGGACTGAACCCTTGTGCACACTGACATTGAAAGGTTATAGATGAATGTATCACAATGCATTTCAATTTTACATATAACTATGATGCACC
Organism: Glaucomys volans; assembly: GCA_020662805.1. NCBI lineage: Eukaryota > Metazoa > Chordata > Mammalia > Rodentia > Sciuridae > Glaucomys > Glaucomys volans. The sequence continues at coordinate 169,731 of JAJEJO010001725.1, forward strand.
AGTTAAAAAAAAAAAAAATGTTTTTTTTAAAAAAAACTCTTGTTTGGAAGATGAAGGTCTAGTCTCACAAAGAGACTAGAAAGAGTACATAATCAGGTGAATATTGTCCCTGGAAGCTGAATGAGGAAAGCATTTCAAGGAGGGAGTGGTCAACTGTGTCAGTTATTCTAAGGACTAGAGTTAAGCTGAAGACCTAGTATTAACTCTAGAATTTGGCAATGCATAGTCACCGGAGTCTTCAACCAGACTGCAGGGAAAAAATTATGATTGGATTAGAAATTGAAGCATCAGTGATCAGAGAGGGTAGTTGGAACACAGCAACTCCAAAACATGTTTGTTTATACCACAACCACAAGTGTGGCCCTGCCTTCTCACACACACACACACTCCCTTACTTGTGCTCATGAGCTCATTTTCCCCAAAGTTAAAATGTAACTCAACTTCTAGGACTATTAACTGCTTTGTAGTATATTTCATTTTGATGTACAACTTTGCACAGATACATTTATACTTGACTATTTGGAATAAGTTCTTAACAAAGAGCGTCAGAAGAGGAAGAGTCTTGAAGAAACTGGAAAATATAGTTTATATGGGGGATGAAATAACTAAACTAAAATAACTCTCCATTTAGTGTGAAAGGAAGATGACCTCAAAGACCTTAGTGTCATTACTCTGTTTGCTAATAAGGGTAAACACATTTTCTCTGACAGGCAGAAGCCACAAAAACTTCCTTCTCCAGCCAATGGAGCAAAAGGCAAGCTATGAATACTGAAGTAAACTCAATCTGCCTAAACATGGGAATAATCTATGTTCTAGTCTGTGTTTAACAATGCCAACAAAGTAAAGGAAGATACATGGGCTGCCCTTGTCCTTGACAAATGGCTGTTTGATGTATGTCCTTTATTTAGGGTTTCTGAGTTCACCAGTGGGTATAAACATCACCTCTGAGCAACAAAGGGAAAAAAAAAGGATAAAGCACACAGTTCATCACTTTACCTGAAAAGATAAGTACTGTTAATGTGCTAGTCTCTGATGAAGACAGCAGATACTGGTGAAGGAAGCAAATCACTGGGGTGGAAATAGAAATGCTGGGCATTCACAGATCTACAGATGGCTGCTAGATATTCACCACAATCTACAAATGCAAGAATGAGGAAGAGTAAAATGTGGTCTATTTCTAAGACTGAACATTTTATTGCAGCTAAATAAATTAAGTAGCTCAATATTAAAACAAATTAATTAGGCATATCAACATGGTTGACCTCAAAAGCACAAGGTCAAAGGGAGAGAGATGATAGTCAAAAAGAATACTGCAGTGTGATACCATTTATGTATATTTCAAAAAGTAATTCACAAAGTAATAGCAAATCTTGGTTATGCACATGGAGAGAGAGAAAAAAAGTTTTCATAAAGTACATAGTAACACATACCCAACTATTGGGTTGCCTTTGGAGGGGCTGGGAGGGGACATGGAGCAGGAAATGATACCTAAACAAGGTATTAACCCATTATATCCCATCATCTTATTTGTGGAACATCTAAGAAACTCATAATGAGCAACAAATATACCATTTATGTTAACTTTGAAATAAATATTTATTTTTAGAGTTCTGCTTTTTTGAGAAAAGCAATGATTATTGATAATATTCATTAATATTATTAATGAGATCCTGAATATTATTAATGATAATAAATTATATAATAAGCTGTAGGTTGTGATTTCCAACCCATTTTAATGAACCTGTGGTAATGTCATTAAAATATTTACAGAATTGAATTAGTGGGTTAACAGTAAATTCTGGGTAATGAGAATAAAGATAATTATTATGGTCTCTTTTATATTTTATCATATGTTGGATTTTAAAAAACAATCCCTAATAAAGGATCCCCTATTGAGAAGGCGGTTCAGAAAGTTCTTTGCCCAGGCAGGAATCATGGAGCCCTGCAGCCCACATGAGGAGAGGATCTTTGAATGGCCACCACATCATTAGCCACATGGATTTGCCCATGCATCATCCTTATGTCCTCAGCCACTCCATGCAGTTACCTCATAGTCTTCTTATCCTGGAATGGTGTGATCATGGAGTTTAAGATCGGGCAATCACTTAACTATAAAAACTACCGATAATTTATGGAGTTTAGAGATTAGAGTTTTCAGCCCAGACTGTCTTTCAGGAGCAGATTCTCAGTCACTCATTCAACAACCCATTAGAAACCCACCCAATACCCTCCCCTTGCTCTACATCTGAGAACCAGGGAATGAACCTGGAGTGGTAGCACCTGCCTATAATCCTAGAGACTCAGGAAACCTAAGCAGGAAGATCACAAGTTCAAGGCCACTCTCAGTAACTTAGCAAGACCCTGTCTCAAAATAACAAGGGCCAGGAACATTGCTCAGGTTAGTGCCCCTGGGTTAAATCCCTGGTACCACAGCAGGGAAAGAACCAACGGATGGATCTCGGACCCATAATTAGACAAAGATTGCAAGGAAGGCTAGGAAATGCAGCAAGATGAAGACTCAGAAGCAGCCACTGAGTAAAAGCTAAGTAGCAAAGCTGCAGCAAAGCTTGTTGACACATCAGACTCAAGAACAGTAAAGTATCAATTATGTTAAAATCCAAATTATCATTTTGGCGGGTGCAATTTGGCATCCAGATGGACCACACTAAACAATTCCATTCTATTTAATTATTTAAATATCATTTTGTGAACCACTTACTTGGCAAGTAGAGCTATTTTAAATCTGTTTTACAGGAACCACATTGCGGGTTTTCTATGTAGGGAAGAATTTCTGTAGTCTCTGCATCATTTATAGCAGATAACTCTGTTTCAATGGACTGCATGTTCCAGCAAGGAGGAAGGGAACAAATATTCACTGATTTCCTCATATGTGACAGACCCTGGGCTCCACATCATCTCAATTCATACTAACAGATTAAAATCAAGATCATCCCCATTCTAGAGATAGGAAAAACTAGTCTGTAACTGTTGAAATAACTTGCCCAAAGTCACATAACTGGTAAGTGACAGATCCAGATTTTAAACCTAGGTTGCTCAACTTTATGAGCAGCCATCACAGCAAATGGAAATGAAAATTTTGTGAGAAAGTTGAAGGACTTTGGTGGACTGAACCCGTAGAAATCCAGATTCTTTCGCCACCTCCCTCGTTCCCACCCCCAGGGGCAATACTCTGAACTGTGCGAATCTCTCTAATTGAGATTTAGTAATCTGTGATCAAATTTAATGAGCACATGAGTCCCCTGGGAGTCTTGTTAAAGGGCAGATTCAGGTTAGTTCAGGTCAGCAGGTGCAGGACAGAGGTGAAGTTCTGCAGGTCGAACAGGCTTCACATGATAATGATCTTGCTGATCAATGGACCACACTTTGAGTAACAAGGAGTTGCAGAATATTTAACTATTTTCAGGGGATGATGTTCTCCAGAGGCAATCTTCTGCTGATGAAACTCACACCCTGTTGTGAATGACAGGGTCTACAAACTTTTTTTTCTTCAAACTAGATCTTCTAGAACACAACCTATGGGATGATTTATCTATAAAAGTGATCTTCTCTCAACTTCTCAGAAATTACAGATCTGTTATTTCACCAAATATGGGTCCAGATTCTTTGTTTTCTTTTTCTTCAATACATTGCACACATTGACTTCTCAGTTAAACATTTAGCATAGTGAAAAACCTAGTTTTGAGATGAAGTTTTACTCTGGACCCTCAGTATACTATACTTCACTAACTTCACATGGTAGGACTGGGATGTAACTCAGTAGCAGAATGTTTGCCTAGCATATGTGCTGTGCTGAGTTCAAAACCCAGTACTGTCCTAAAGAGAAACACAAGAGAACAGGTTAAACATAGTAGCCACATTGGACATTTTCTTAATAGAATCTGTCTCTAATAAAATGCTCCAAGACACTTAAGGATCTTTCAAGAGACTTTTTGGTACTATCACCTTGAGAACAACACTGAAGTTTAAGTGTTTCAAAGTACTGTTTCAAATGGCATTTTTAAAGGACTGCATTCCAAAAACTTCCTTTTAAATTCATACTGCAGCAATTTGATACAAATCTTTAGGTAAACTAGATATTCACTCTCCTATAATTAAAAAAGAATAGCTTTCATTCTTTTCCAGTCTGAAAACATAATCCTCTTCTAATGTTTTAAAGAAGATAAACATATTGGTCAATTATAATCAGGTAGAGTGTTAACTTAGATTATAATTAAACCAAAATCATAATTTTGGGCCAAGATGTCTCAGCTACAAGATAGATAATGCTAAACAATTCTATCCCTTGGGTTCACTCATTTAATTAACTGGAGTGTATTTTGTGGCTGAAATAATCCTAATAAATCTATCTGAATGTTTATCTCATCAAAATTTAAATTTTTACATAGTAGAATTAAAGAAACTCATTCTCGAAACCTTCAATACCAGTGAATATTGTGTTTGCCTACCAAAAATACATTCCCTTTTCTCTCTTGTTATTTATATTTTTTGGAGAAATACATATATATGAACATAATCACACCCTTCAGACTCCAGGAAGCTAGTGTGTTTTGAGAAACTCAGCCCCTAGCTAATCAGCCTTAAGCTAAGCATAGAATGCTTTGCCCTTGGGCAGAGTAGCTGACTCACGGAGGGACTCTTAATCTAGTTGGAAGTCAGTAAAACGTGACAAAAGTTTTGTTATCGCAACCTGGGACAGCAGCTTCCTGACTACCTCCAAGAGGAGTGCTCTCTATATGCACGGCAAGTATCAATGAAACCATTTTCAACCACAAGGGGGAGCCAACCCTTACCACGGAGAGGACTCCATGGCAAGGAATACGGGATAGGCACTGTGCTCGTTGTTGGGTGGAAACTCTCCTTCACACACCCTCAATCTTCTACCTAACTGATATTCCTCTAACTGAGATCTGGAGACATTTCGAAAGCCTTTCAAATGCAGTGCTTTAGTTTTGAAGTACACACAAACACACCTCCCCTGGCACCATCGTCTACTGTATCAGTCACATTAGGAAATGAGGTCTCCCCAATGATGATCCAACCACTTCCTCTTCTTGGACTCCAGGAAATAAAATAAAGATCATAATTCAATAGTTTGCACAATCTCTCTTCCTCTTTTTGAAAACTGGTATGGCAAAATGGCATTGGAACATATCTGATTCTAGTTTACTTTGTGTTTGCTGGGATTATTCAACAATCTCACTTACAAAGGCTCTTTTTTAAAAGACACTGAATTATACCATCATCTGTTGATATCCATGGGAAACTGGTTCCAGGACCTCCAGGTAGATACCCAAATCTGCATATGCTAACAACCTCATATAAAATGATGTGTATACATAAGCTACACACTTCTTTCCATATACTTTAAATCATTTCTAAATTACTCATAATACCTAATAATATAAATGTTATGTAAATATTTGTTAATTTGCATTGTTTGGTGAGTATAACGAGAAAAGTTTGTACATGTTTAATACCTATGCAATTATTTTTTCAAAATATTTCAATCCAAGATTGGTAGACTCCACAGATGCAGAACCCTCAGAATACAGATGGCCCACTGTAATCTAAAGACAAATATGACCAGGCATGGTGGCGCACGCCTGTAATCCCAGCATTTGGGAGGCTGAGTCAGGAGGATCGTGAGTTCAAAGCCAGCTTCAGCAACTTAGCAAGGCTCTAAGCAACTCAGTGAGACACTGTCTTGAAATAAAATACAAGCCGGGCATGGTGGCGCACGCCTGTAATCCAAGCAACTTGGGAGGCTGAGTCAGGAGGATCACGAGTTCAAAGCCAGCCTCAGCAACTTAGCGAGGCCCTAAGCAACTCAGTGAGACCCTGTCTCTAAATAAAATACAAAATAGGGCTGGAGATGTGGCTTAGTGGCCGAGTGTCCCTGAGTTCAATCCCTGGTTCCAAAAAAAAAATAAAAAATAAAAAAAATAAAATAAAATACAAAATAGGGCTGGAGATGTGGCTCAGTGGTGGAGGGCCCCTGGGCTCAATCCCCAGAACCAAAAAATAAAAAATAAACACAAATATGCATTTACAACAAGGGGGTTCTTTATCTTCTTTTTGCAATTTCTCCACATGTTTGGCTCTCCTCACACGCCTTGTCCAGTCAGAGCTCTCTGAAGTACAATCCTAATTAAGGAAGTTTTGTCCTAATTTTCTCTCTGTGTTAAAGTTGATAGAAGTTTCTTTGCCCCATAGCAGCCATCCTTAGTGTGCACCTCACAGTGCTTCTCATCCATATCCCAAGCAACCTGAAGGAAGAAGAAGGGCAGAGTAATGTGTTCCTCCCTTTACCAGAGTGTACTGGTTATCTTCTGATACAGTACACTGTAACAGAAACTCCAGAATATCAGGAGCTTACAATGTCATTCTTTTCTCACTTTATTCCACATTTCCTCCTATTTGGGGATGCTGTAGGCTGAATTTGTCCCTCCCAAATTCACATGTTGAAGTTCTGATATTTAATACCTCAGAATATAGTCATCTTTGGGAATGGAGGTCTTAAAGGAAGTAATTAAATTCCATCAATAGCCCCAATTCAATGTGCCTGATATCTTTATAAAAAATGAAATTAGGACGTCAGGGAGAAGATGAGCATCTATAAGCCAAGGAAAAGGAACTGGGACAGATCTGTCCCTCACGGCTCTCAGCAGGACCAACCCCGAGGACACCTAATATATGACTTATGTTCTTCATAACTGAGAAATACATTTCTGCTATTGCAGCCATTTACTCAATGGTATTTGATCAACTTTAGCAAATCAGTAGAGGAACCCAAACTGAAGAGCAGCCTTCAGTCTGATGACAGAGGAAGGAAAGCAATGGCTGGTCTATGTGATTTTTCTTAAAGCATCTGCTTGAATGTGGCATTTGTCACTTCTGCTCATATTCTATTGACCAAAGCCAGTCATGTGAGCAGACTTATATTAACTGAGAAGCAGGGAACACTTCTTCTAAAGGGAGGCATTGTAAGTAATGTGGCAATAGGAATGGATGTATAATCCTCTCAAAGGAGAGAACCAAAATGAAAACAATAATGCCATCTACCACAAAGACACCAGTCTAGTTATCTACACAGTCTGCCACTGTGAAGAAACTGTATCAAAACATAATGGCTTAGGCTTCTTATTATCTTCACAGTTCTGTGGATGGACTGGGTTCAACTGGGATGTTGTTACTCAGAAGCAGTTAAAGTCAGATGGAGCTGTGTCTTCGAAGGCTCAGTTGGGCTGGATGTCTAAGACATTTTCCTCACATGACTGACAGGTGATGCTGGCTGTCAGTTGAGAGCTCACCTGGAACTCTTAACAAGGACATCTGTGCATGGCCTCTGTGTATAGTTTGGCCTTCTCATCTGACCTTTCCAAAGTGAGGGGCTCCAGACCATCTTTCAGTGGGAGAAGGGCCAAAGAATCTGTGGCCATCTTGAATCCATTATTGGTGCATTCTACTTCCACTATTAGCCAGAATAATTTGGTCCCATCTAATTTTAAGGGAGACTGGGAAAATAAAACCACGTGCCCTGCTAAATATTGAGATTCTATTACTAAGGAGGAAGAGGTAAACCAATGTTATGATAAGCAATTGGCAGTCTTTGCAGATATGCTTCATTTCCTTTTTATCCAGTTTTCTTGCTATAAAATAATTCATATCCTCTCTAAAAATCATGCATTTGTCTTTTATTTCTTTGCTTTTTATCAAAGCGTAAATATATTAAGTAGCCCCAAAAGCTTATCATAAATTTTTTTTATATAACTCTTGGCTGTTTCTTATCATTCTTCTTTGAATATTTACCTCAAAATTTCTAAACAGAGCTCATCTTTTGGAGAGACTTCCTATTTCACCTGCTCTAAAGTGTCCACGACACAATGTGAGGAAGAGCCAGAGAAACTTTTGTGTACCTCTCAAGATCATCTCATCTGGCACAACTCCAACCTCACATCACACATTATATAACAGACGGTTCCTGTTATGATTTGGATATAAAATGTCCCCAAAGGCTCATGTGTTGAATGAGCCAATGCAGCAATGTTCAGAGTATAGGGAGTGGGGTGGACCACAATGGTTCTGATCTCATCAGTAGATTAATCTGTTGAAGAGGTAGTCAAAACGTAGGAGGTGGGGTCTAGTTGGAGAAAGTAAGTCACTGGGGACCTGCCCTGAAACTCTTTCTCTTCTCTCTCTCTTCCTCTCTCTCTCAGCCATGATATGAGCAGCTTTCCTTCACCATTGCCATCTGCCACAATGTTTCTGCCTCACAACAGGTCTAAAAACAATGGAGTCAGCTGACCATGAACTGAAAGCTCTGAAACTATGAACCAAACCAAAATAAACTTTTCCTCATCTAAGTTGATTTTTCTCAAGTATTTTGTCACAGTGATGAAAAGCTGACTACCACAGTTCTCCAGGTGGAAGCTATAGTAAGAACTCATTTCCATGGCCCCTCTAAATTAACAGAACTATTTTCCTTACGGACTGCACTCTGCCATTACGGTCTGGACAGAGTCCACACTTCAGATTCAACTCTCATTCCTTATACTCTCTCCCCATAGGAATCTGTTCCTCCTCTATTCTGACTCAATCTACCACTTTTCATAACTCCCTAACACCTTTCCCTGTGCTCTATAGAACTCAAAATCCCCTATGCTTGCAACTTTGTATGAAAGTTGCCTTCACCCCACTTCAAGGGCAGCCCTTTCAAGCAATGACTGCTTTTGTTTTCATACCCAAAGTTCAGCAAGGCTTGAAGATGAACTAGGTTCTCCCCTTGCTCCTTACATCTATTTGTAAACTATGTACCCCCCCATCTCTAAAATTGCTCAGTTGCATAGAAACATGCATTAGCAGATTAAATAATCAGATTAACTAGCCCTTGTTGCAATAATCTACCTACCACTCATGAATGTACTAGACCATGTCATTCCTATACTGACTCCAAATTTTTCACTTTAAGAGTCTACCTGGGTCACCATCACCATTTCTTATCTTTTCTTTCCTGTTTTTCTTTTTTTTTTTTCCATATCCCTCCAACAATCTTGATCCAATATTCTTTGATCACCACTGGAATCTCCCATTGGCTGCTCCCACCATTTTTCATCATCCTTTATACCCTTCATGACCTCACTTGTCTTCTCACCCTGGTGAAATTCCACCATCCATCATCCTGCTTCCCCTGCATACACTTGCTATGCACGTGTGCCCTCTCCCTTAGTCTCATCTGCCCAGCAAAATCCCAGGCCAACAACATGCTTGCACCTGTCCTGAACACAGCAGGAAAAAAAAAAACAAAAAAAAACTCATAAACTTTTGACACAATTTTCTCTCCCATACTTTAGGGGGCCCATTTCACCCTGTCTCCTTTTTCTTTTTTCTCTCTCTTTTTTTTATTAGTTCCTTTTATACATACCATTAGGGTTCATCTTGACATAATTATACAAGCATGGAATATAATTTGCTCTAATTCAGTCCCCAGTACTTCCTTTCCCACCCTTCTTCCCTCCCCTGATTCCCTTCCCTCTACTGATGTTTCTTCTATTTATTTATATATTTTTTATTAGTGCCTTGTGGACATACGTGAAGATGAGATTCATTGTGTTATATTCATATGAATATATATAGAGAGAGAGAGAGAAAGAGAAAAGTTGTTAGATTCATTTCACCATTCCTCCCTTTTCCTGTTCCTCCTCTCTCTCCTCAATCCTCTTCCTCTAACTCCACTGACCATATCTCCTTTCTATGCAGACTTCTGACAAATCTCTATTCCTCATTGTCGGTTTTTTTTATTTTGTTTTGTTTTGTTGCTAAGAAAATAAAATCAAACCAAAAGGTTAACTGCTATGACAACCCATCTCAAAATGTCATTGCAAAAACTATGAGCACTCTGAATATCTGAGAAGAGTAGGGAGACAGATGGGAAAAATATGGAACATAGGCAGCATCATGAACAGACTTTCCCTTCTTCCTATCTTGAAGGCCAGTTCTCATTTGCTGTGAGGGAACACCCCAGGCAGAGTCCCCGAGGATATGAAGATTAACTCTCACCCCAAGTCATGTAAGCTGAACTCTTGGTTTCACTTCCTAAAGCACAATACAAACTTCATTGCTCAAGCCTGGAGAATTATCAACCAAATGAATGACTTGAAACTGCAAGTCATTATGCCTTATAAAATGGCATAATCAACTTCTGTGCTTTCTTTCTTTTAATGTATGCAGATTAATGGGAAAGTGGGAGTGGTTTAACTTCTGTAAATCTATTTCAACTCCTCTGGGGAGAGATGTAAATAAGCAGAGCTACATGTTCATTGAAAAGACACAGATGTGATATTATCACCATTAGTAATAATTTAATTATATTAACTAATTGTTATTACATTCTTAGGCATTCATGTGAAAATAAATTTTGTCTTCTTGCTATCTCTGCCATTGAAACAAAAGAATAATGCTATCCTAGCTGATAAGAATAATGACTGCACCTGTCAAAATAGATTTATATCTTGAACCTTAGACAGCCTCTGAAGCATGTTTTTGCCAGGAATGTTCATTTGTTCCTTTCTCTTTCTTTCTTGGGAGGAAGACAGAAAGCAGATTTCTACCCCTACTCCTGAGCCTCCCTCTCCAGTGATGCTTGGGGCAAAAACCCTTCAAAATTAGGTACCAATCAGTGCCAATTCCTTTGGTAACCATTGTAATAACATTAACATGATGAACTAATGAGATATTAATGTGGTTGTAATAGACATTTCCATAGGAGTTCCATTGTAATTGAGTAGGTTAATAATGTGCCTTAATCTGTGCTTGGCGAGTGTAATGCATGATGAATAGGGAAAGGCAGAATTTTGATGACTTTCCGCTTGTAAGGTGCTCCCACTTTCAAAAAGGAAAGAAATGCCTGCTTTTTAAAAAGTAGGTGCAAAAGTGAACATTTGAGAAAACTAAGCCCAGAGCATCATAACCTCTACCCCTCAAGGCACCTTAAGGCATTTTGTACATTTAGCTTTCTAAAGAACAATGGATTTGGAGAATGAATATTTAAGATCTTCATCTATATAGCAATTCATCCATTCATTTGACTTCCAGTTTATCAGTACTTAGCAAATTATAACTGTGGATGGCAGAGATTTAGATTTAGAAATTCAGCAGTGAAATAATCAGCATTTCCTTTAGGCAGGAAATACCACACACTGACACATATACACAGACACTTATGTCCACACCGAAAAATATACACACACAGAGATACATGCATTCCCATCAAAGCCCACATGCATGCACTCACACACTGAAAAGCTCCTGTTATTTAAAAGAAATAAAGAAATAAAATAGGATGTGGTGATGGAAAAGCAGGCAAAAGCAGGATTGTAAGCTGAGATATTCAGAGTCTTTCGATTGGATTCAACAGGATACCTGCAAATAACCCTGGTTTGAACTCTTCTGCAAGAAAGAGGAATGAAAAAAGCCAACCCTTTGTATGATTATTTATTCCAGCAAACAACAGCACATGGCAACTTAGAGCCTTTCTATTCCCTGAGCTAATATTTGGAAGACATTGTATCTCAAGGGCAAATTCTAAGTGTTCCTCCTCTCTCTAAAGTAAAGAAGAAAGGGGAAAAAAGTGGAGGTTTCCATCATCCAAGGATAAAAAAGAAAATATTGATGAAATTCAACATTGAACATTGTACAAGGAAGATGAAAAATTAAGGGGAAAGTGTGATGATAAGCTTTGCTTAGCAAATACAGATGAAGGCTATGTAAACCCTTGCAATTTTTTTAAAAGCAGACTGTTGTTAAATTAACTGGCAGCATTTCAAATCTCCTGAACATGAATGTTGTTGCCAATTCTCTTCTTAACTCAACCTCAAGAAATCTACTTTCTTGGACAGCTCCTACTGCCTCAGTTCTGAACACAGGAGGAGGTAGACTGAGCTTCCTCCTGTCTTCCCCAATTCCATTTCCAACTCCTATTAAAATGGTCCCATTTCTCTGCTCTCTTGGAAGAGGTGACTTCCTTAGGGGATCTCAGCGCCACATCACATGTTGCCTGGAGGACAGCTTCCAGGGCACTCACACTTCCTCACACGTCTCCCTCATCATAGCCAGCAGGTTCTAGATTTTCTGGATTATTATTCTTCTCTGCCTCATGTTCATCCAGCATTTGTGTGTGTGTGTGTGTGTGTGTGTGTGTGTGTGTGTGATAATGAGGATTGTATCCAAGGTTGCTGTGCCACTACACCCTGAGTCCTTTCTATTTTGTATTTTGAAACAGGGTCTCACTAACTTGCTTAGGGTCACACTTTATTACTTAGGGTCTCACTAAATTGCTGAGGCTGGCCGCAAACTGGTGACACTCCTGTCTTAGTCTCCAGAGTCTCTGGGATTACAGGTGTGCACCACCATGCCCTGTTCATACAGCATTTCACCACCTGCTAGTGGCCTTGCCAATTTTTTTTATGCCTATAACAGTGACATCAGTAACAGTTGTCAACACAAGAGTTTGGGGGGTAGTAAGTAACTAGATTAAGTAAGATAAAGATCTTCATTTTATAATTCAGGAAGGAGGACCTGTTTTCAAAGTTTGATTTTTCTGCTTAATATCTTTGTGATCTATTACTTAGTCTCTCAACATTTCAGCTTCCTTATTCAAAAAATGGGACAACAATCACAAAGTTTGTGTATAACATGTAAATGAGACAACCTATGAAGTTATAGAGCACAAAGTCAAGGACCTTGTACTCACCTTGAAGGAGTTCCTTTTCCCTTTCAAGCAACATAGTTACATTTAACAGGCACTTTCCCCCATAACAGTGAATAATAGTTCAGATCATAAAGGTTCAAGATTTACTCATTTCATCCCAAATGAAAAGTTCAAGGTGGGAGGTGGAGCCATATTCTTCACTTCCCATTGGTGCTTAAGTGACCTAGGTACGCACTCAGAAAGTGAAGAGGGTAACTGTCATCACCTCTCTGCTGCTGATGACTGCCTGGTGCATTTTGAGGGTGTTATCCCTGGGATGAGACCTACAGCTCTCAGAAAAGCCTTTCTTCTTAGCAGCCTTTTCCCCTAGGCCAAAACCATTGCACCAAAAACCTCTTTCTTCACTAGATTTTTGCCAGAAGATCTGAAAATCCATATTTCCCTGATTATCCTTCTGTGGTCCTTTGTAATTCTTCATTGAGGCTACTTTCCTAAAACAGTGGACTGGAGATGAATTAACTCAGTGTTTGATCCCTGCCACCACCACTACCATTTCTTTCACCTTTGGCAAGTAATTATCACATGGTGGCCCTGAGCTGGACCCTGGGAGTTCAGAGAAAAAGTCAAGGTCACAGGCTGGAAGGAGGTCACTCTGTAAGAGGAGAGGAAGGTGAAAGCACAGAACATTCCTGCTGATGGAGTTATCATAGGAACACAGGAGAGGAGAGAGGAAGCCAGATGTGTTTGGGGTGGGGATGTGGGAGAGAATGAGAAAGATGAAAATATAATAATAAAATAAAATTATGTTCTTGATATTTCCAGAGGATATGATACCAAAGGGAATTTATAATGATGTATAAAAGTTACTGAGGTAAAGATTAAAAAAAATTCCAAAGAGAAGAATTTCCCAATAAAGTTCTTTCTTAATCTCCACCCCATGAATCTTATGTTTTGAAAAATACAGTGTTAGATTGGGTTCTCCAAGAAGCAGATACCAAGACAGAATTAATGTGCAAGAGATGGATTTACTAGGCACGTCACCTATGAAAGAAAATAAGGATGTGTTAGTCAGCTTCTCATCACTGTGAACAAAATATCTGACAAGAACAACTTGGAAAAGAAAAAATAATGTTTATTTGGGGCTCATGGTTTCAGAGGTTCAGGCTATGTCAGTCAACTCCATAGCTCTGGGACAGAGATGGAAAGGAGCAACATGGTGGAAAGATATGGCAGAGGAGAGCTCCTCAGCTCTTGGCATTTGGGAATCAAAGAGAGAGAGAGAGAAGATGGGTGAAGAGAGAGGGAGAGAGAGAGAGGAACCAGGTACAGGCAGATACCTGGTCACATCCCCAATAACATATTTCCTTCAGCCATTTGTATCTGCCTACAGTTACCACCCAGTAGTGCCTTCACATTCTTGATCCATCCAGTGGATTAATCCACTCATGAAGTTTTACCTCTCAAAATCTAATCTTCTCTTCTCTGAACATTGCCTAACACATGAGCTCTTCCAGGGATATCTTTAGATCCAGACCATAACAAAGGGGAAACCAGAGGAAGCTGAGAGCCATCAGACCACATGTAGGTCTGACTCCCATCAAGCAAAGAGGGAAGGAGGTAAGCTGGGTAGGAGGAAGCTTAGACTGCCATGAGGTTCTGGGGAAATTTCAGCAAAGCAGATGGGAATGCTAGAAGTAGGGTTTTCTGTCACAGGAGTCTCCACCCCAGAATGGGCCTGACTTAGCACCCCTCCCCCACTCAATGGCAGGGAACAGCTAGGACAAGTAGGATTTTGGTGTCAATGTGATGGTGGACTTCAGTGTATGACAGCTGGTTTTCTGCTGATTATGTTCCTTGAAGTCAAATATCTGAGAGGTGCATGTTCATGGCTACTCTATTTGGTCTACTTTCTTTTTAAAAAATAATTATTTTTTCTTATTTAAAAATAAAATATAAGTAATAAATAATAAAATATGAGCTATTGATGAAAATATTCAATTGACTTATTTAATGATATGACATGTGGTAGCCTGTTTTTCAACTAATGGACATAACTCCAACATCCCCATTCTACAGTACACTGCTAGGGCTGCCATAACAAAATACAGCAGAATGGAGGATTAAACAACAGAAATTTAATTCTCATAGTTCTGGAGATTAGAAGTGCAAAATCAAGGAGCCAGTAGAATTATTGTCTCCTGAAGCCTCTCTCCCTGGCTTGAAGATGGCTGCTTTCTCCCTGTGTTCTTACATGGCCATTCCTCTGTGCTTATGCATCTCAGCGTCTCTCTCTTCTTGTACAGACATCACTCATATTGGATTAGGGCACCACCTCATTTAACTTTAATTACCTCGTTGTTGTTTTTTTTTTAGTAGATACTAACATTTATTGAGAAGTAATGTGACATCTGGTATTTAATTTTTTTTATTTCAAGTTTTTTTTTATTTTTACGGACTGCATTTTGATTAATTGTACACAAATGGGGTACAACTTTTCATTTCTATGGTTGTGCATGAAAAGCTCTTTCTTCAATAAAAATTACATTGGGAATTAGAGCTTCAACTTGAGTTTTGAAGGGCATAGTTCAGTCTGCAACACCTACCTTAAGTGATTTCAAGAATTCCTAGAAGCCAGGCATGGTAGCACACCTGCGTTCCCAGCTATTCCTAAGGCTGAGGCAGGAGGATTCCAAGTTTGAGGCCAGCCTTGGAAACTTAGCAAGATCGTGTCTAAAAATAAAAGAAGAAAGGCTCGAGGTATAGCTTAGTGGTAGAATGCTTGCCTAGCATAGGTGAGGCCCTTGGTTCAAGACCTAGTATCAAAAAAGAAAAAAAAAAAAAAAAGGAGGAGAAGAGTTTGCACATTTTGATTCCATGATGAGAACTCCTCCCCTAAAATGAAAATAGAGAATAAGAGGAGGTAGAAAAGACTAAAACAAGTTTATTGTTGTGGGAAATTCTCTGTGAAGAAGGAAATAGGGTATATTGTTTTCTCTGTCTTTTCTCCCTTATTAGCAAAGGTTCTTTATTTATCAGAGATAACCAAATAATGGATAATTTTATTCTTTTCTTGTATTAAGAAACATTGGCATAACCATTATCCATATGACCAGAATATGCAGCATTCTAATTTCTGTCCCTGCCATTGACTAATATGGTCATTTTGAATATTACAGTTTTCCTCTATTTTTAGAGGAAATCAAATATTGCATAATAAAACAGTACAAGCAAAATGATGTTATGCATCTCAGCAATTATAAGTAACCAGATCAACCTTAATCAAATTGGAGGAAGCTTTAGTCTATCAAGTCCATCAGCTGTGGCATAAGACAAAGAGAATAGACAGGTTATCACTAACAGAAGATAGAGAGCACTGCTAGCTCTGCCCATACCCTTCTCTAAACAGACATAGAGATGTACAATACCTTGGGATCGTCACATGATTGGACCCAAGAGAGAGCCAAAGTTTGACAAGACCAGCATTATCAAGGAAAAGCCAAGGTTCCCATGTTGTCCCAGTAGTAGGAGCCTAGAAGGTCCTACTGTTAGCTCTACTTCCTGACAGACCTTTGGAAACCTCATAGAACCCTTTCTCCTTTCTTGGGATGGCTAGAGTGAGTTTCTCTTTCTGCAATCAAGGGAACCTTCACAACCAATTCTGCGTCTAGACCTCAGGTTTTTGTGAATCCTTCAATGTCATCAAATTTAGGAAAATACCGATACCTGAATGAATCTCAATCCAGTACCTTGTAAAGGATCTTTTATTGATATTTTATTAGATGTCATGTGACTTCTTTTAATACTTGTTCCATGGCCGGGCGTGGTGTCGCATGCCTGTAATCCAAGCGACTTGGGAGGCTGAGTCAGGAGGATCGATAGTTCAAAGCCAGCCTCAGCAACTTAGCGAGGCCCTATGCAACTCACTGAGACCCTGTCTCTAAATAAAATACAAAATAGGGCTGGGGATGTGGCTCAGTGGCCAAGTGTCCCTGAGTTCAATTCCTGGTTCAAAAAAAAAATACTTGTTCCACAAAGTGTTCATAGGCACAAGTCAGTACTGCATAATGATAGCCAGGTTATCTCCATTTGCAAAGAATTTGTCTTAGCATCTGCACATGGATTCATTGATAAATAATAAAACATACCTTGAGCTAAAGAAAAACACTGGTCATTGTTCCCTAGCAGAATAAAGAATCAATAGATGAGTTTTAAAATCAATATCCTTATCCTTCATTTTGAAGCTTAATAAAAGAATGTTGGCTATAGAAGAGGAAGAAGGCCAGAGCTAGGAAGCAGGAAACCTGGACTCTGGTGCTGAATCTCCCACTAACTAGTACTTGTCCACCTGCACATGCAATTACCTTACCTTTCTAACGAGGAGAACAACAGTTTCCCAAGTTTAACAGAGTTATTATAGGGGTTCAGTAAAAATATAAATAAGCTTTCAAAAATAATGTATTATTTACTGGTCTAGGTACAATTCTGCCTTGATTTTTTCAAAGTAGTGATTATGTTTCCATTTTGAAATGCAAGAATGTGACAATGAATATGTATGGAAATAGCTTTTTATCTAGTAAGTCTCCACTTGGACGTGTAATATTTTCTCATCGTAATCAGCAAGTGTGATCTCCTTACCGTTCCTGCCCTCAGGCCTGATCTGGATAGAACTTGGAAATGATGGCTGACATCCATTTTCTTTCCCTCAGCCACACTCCTACTTCCTGTCCCCGTATTTGAAACGTAAGCATCATGTGGATAGAAGATAAATCTATCTTACTTTACATTATATGTCCCATGATCAGAAAACACTGGTGTTCAATAAATATTACTGAGCATTGTTTAAATAAGTATAAAAACTTTCTTGAAAACTTCTTTCTCATGTACTAACTATACTACTATACCACAAATTTTCTCTTCCTCTCATTTTTATTTAATATTGTTAAAAGTATATACATATGCCGGGAACGGTGGTGCACGCCTGTAATTCCAGCACTTGGGAGGCTGAGACAAGAGGATTGCAAGTTCAAAGCCAGTTTCAACAACTTAGGGAGGCTCTAAGCAACAGTGAAATCCTGTCTCTAAATAAAATACAAAAATAGGGCTGGGGATGTGGTTCAGTGGTGGAGTGCCCATATATATATGATTTTACTTCTCTAATTTGATAAGTTATTGAAGTCAAGAAATTTGTTTTGTCTTTCTATACTCAATAAAGAATGACTGGCTGAAAATTCAGCGAAACAACTATTTTTCTAAAGAAAACGGTCAAATGAATCATGCCATGAATTGAATGATCAACTCTTCAATCTTTTGTCACCCTAATAAATTCTTATTCTTTTTTGAGAAGCAAGGATTTGAATCAATATGTCCATATAGGGAGTCAGGAAAAATCATAATTAGGAAAGTCATAAGATTTTTAATTCTTCAACCTTCTTATTCATATTTCATACTATTTTATTACTTACTCTGTATCCCGAAAGCCTTATTTTAATGAAGAAAGAACAGCGAAGAATATGTAAGAGACACCTTTGAGAAAAGAAGAAGGAAACAAATTTAAGGTTTCCTAGTTTGAAAAGAGGGGGGGAGGGGAAGAGAAGCATTCACAAAATAAAACAAGTCAGCATTCTTGGTGCTGGAGGATGACAAGGACTAAAGCAGCCTTTCTGCCTGTATGAGCACTGCCCTCCGTCCCATCCGGGTGCTGGGTAACACAGAAATATAATTTATGATGGATTCACAAACAAAATGGTCAGCGGTTCAGCACAAACCAAACATGAGCAGACACATCGCTAAACCTAACCGTCATGCTGCTTACACAATCTGTTGATCCATTGAACAAATATATGTTGAAAGATTAAGCAGGAGTTGACTGCCATTCAGGAAGATAAATGTAGAGTAGACTCATTTTCCGCCTGACTTAATGCTTAAGGATTTGTATTAGCAGGATGTTGGGGAGGGGATGTCTGCGGGGGATGGGAGGAAGGGAAATTCCAGTCACCCAGATCTTTAGAATGAGATTATCTCGCCAAGGACCTCACACAGAGGCTTTTACCAGGCATCATACAAACCCTGGACTTTAGTCTTTTCCCCTTATTCTTTTATTGTGATGGGAGGGAGGGGGTGGGGAATCCAAGGAAATACATGAATACTGCGGAGCCTTGCCTGGCTATTCAGGCCTTGTTGATGGAACAATGGGAGACAGAATGTTTTATACAGTACAGTTTGAGATTTCAACAGGGGGAAAAAAGAGTCAGGCTGTCAAAAAGGTACATTGTTATCTGGCTGTCTTAGAAAAGGTCTGTGAGCCATTAAGCTATAGGGAGAACTGAAAGCCTGAAGCTGGAACTCAGTGTTCCCGCTGATGGGGCCAATGCCACGCAGGCAGAGAGCAGGGCCAACCTTGACTCAGCTCAGACTTGTTGACTCCTTCCTCCATTGAGGTGGGAGGCCCGGCTTCTGGAGTTGCAAGTGTCTAGCTGCGCCGGGCTGAAAAAGACAGCTCACTGCTGTTGATCCTGTTAGGAGCGTCTGAGCTTCACAAGAGAGCTTTGTCAGAAAGAAAGTAAAAGAAAGACAGGAGGGAGGGGAGGGAGAGGGGAAGAAAAGACAGAGGGAGTGGGGGATAGAAAGAGGGAGGGAAGGAGGAAGAAGAAACAAATGGGAACAAAAGAGGAAGGACAACCATTTGTACAACCTAAGCGGAATTTCTTTGATTTGTAAACCTGGAGCATGGCAGTAATACCATCATGTGGCTTCCTTGTTCAGCAAGCTGTGAACAATTTTCAGAGACATCCAACAATTCTGGCCTAGTTGGGAATGCATTTGAAAAGAAAACCACTAAGCACTGCAGAGAGAGATGGATCTTGACCCACCGGAGTACATGTGCCAATAAATGCCCTGGAAAGCAATTCACTTTGATTTAACATTTATTGAGCACCCACACGGGTCATGACACAGGAGCAGAAACCACAGAAGCTTACAAAAGACATGGTTCTTGCCCCCACATAGCATATGCCAACTGAGACTGCAGACATGTGCAGAATGATGTCTGGATGTCCAGGAAAGATGTGGCTTTTTGTATTGAAGAATAAGTAGAATCTTCTAAATTGGGAAGCATTTGAGGCAGGTGCTACATTTAAGCAGTGCTATGAGGGAGTGAAAGGAGGTGAGCATGGGAAGCGTCAGATACTCAGGTTAGACAGGAAAGCCAAAGAAGAAACAGTATTCAAGGTAAGTTAAGAGGTTCTCCCACCCTCTTTTTTTCCTCCAGCTTCCACATATAAGAGAAAACATAAAACATACACATGAAAATAGATGAGAGATCAGGGAGCAGAAGAGGGGAGGGAAAGGAGAGATACTGGGTAATGACATCGACCAAATTATGTTATGTGCATGTACAAATATATAATCACAAATCCCACTATTGTGCATGATTATAATAAAAAAATTACGTTCTTAAAAAATTGGCTAAGAATATCCTTATTTGCCAAGTAAAGCAATGAGTTTAAAAATCAAATGGTGTTGGGTAAAAATGACTGATGAATGAGCTTAAAATTACTTTCACCCAGTCATACAAACCCTCATCTTTCATTTTTAAACACATCTCGAGCAAGGTAAAGAATCACTAAAATGTAAGCGGATGTAAACAGAAGTCAGACTTCTCTGAGTTTTCATTCCTTTTAATTTTTAATTTCATTTCTTCTCAGGAAATTTCCTACCTAAGTATCACAGGCCTCTATGTTCAAGAAGTGAATGATTGACATACACCAGTTCACTCTTGCTTTCTTATTGTTATTATTCAATTTCACTGGGAAATTCTGCTGGGATTTTAAATGAGGCCACACAATCCGTGAGTTTAGACCATTTCTTTAATATAATGCACCCATCTTTTCCGGGTGCTACTGATATTAGCTCTATCTTTCATAACCACTTGATTTCCAAGGAAAACCAACTAGCTAATAAGCATAAATCCCAGCCAACAAATTTCAACTTTGGGGCCTGTGTGTCTGCAGTCCATTTTATTCCACTTGTTTATCTTAACCAAATATCACTGACTTTGAACTATTTAATCTTAAGCATCTGATCTTTCCTCTTCTTGGATGACTAGAACTTGGCAAGCCAAAATGTTAACTATAAGAATAGAAAAGAAGAAACAGTAAATTCACTGGAAATGATTTACAGTCTAAAGAAAATATGACCATCTGGATTAAGTTATTGTAGGTTATAGATTGAGCTTTCTGTTTGGTTTGGGTAACGGAAGTTTTTTTTCCCATCTCCCTTCTACACTATGTCTAGCAGTACAGTGTCTGATATTATTCTTCTGAGAACAGATTTAGTCCTTACACAGGGCTTCCCCCGGAAAAGCAAACCTATGTAAATCTTGCACGCGATGGAAGTCAGAGAGTGTCCTCAGGTAGATTCACACAGCCTCCTAAACCTTTTCTCCTCTTCCCTGAGATACACAGGAAACATGGAGATACATTGTTCTCTTGCCAGATCCAGTCAGCAGGTCTAAGTGAGCAGCTCTGTCTTAAAATATCCCCATAGGCGAGCATGATCCCCCGTTGCTGAACATAATCTGAAAGTCTTTTTTAACCAACATGGGCAGGTACTAGAACAAGGTGCCCTAAGTGATTTGTGGCAGTCCCAGGCAAGGAATCAGGATGGATGTGCGCCAACCCTACTTTGGCAGGAGCTTACACTGGCCTGGATACCCCTTAATAAAGGTATACAGGATCACTGAAGGATTTCAAGGAGATGAAAAGTTAATGATTCTGCCACAAATTTTATTCTGGACTGAAAAGTGAACTCTGTTTTTATCCCTTAAACCTTGAAGAAACTCTTCCAGAATAGCAAAACTAATGGTAGCCAAAGCTAATGGAGTGTTCTAAAAAAGTGTTTTATGCTTTCTCAATGAAGCTCCACATGCATGATGACATTTTCAGAGGACGCTAGAAGCTATTTTGCCAAAATTAAAAGCTCAGTTAGAAAATCTGCTCCAAATACAATGGTCTGCTGGATTTGAAATATTGTTCTAGAGACAAGCCCCATGGTGCAGGAGAATACCTGAATCAGCAGAAGGTGGAAGGAGCACGAAGACGGTATTTATTATGTCTTGAGACGACTCCATAGGTCATTGCTGATATCTGTTTACACTGTGCTGACCCTTCAGGCTCCAGAGCAGTTTGTTCAGCTGTGATATACAACCAAGATTACGAGCAGTACGTCATCTGCTAGTCCTGCTCTAGTCAAGAGAGCTAGAGTATACCAAGAAGAGAGGGTACATATGTAGGTAGGAATGCCCACCCGCCTACAGTTTTATGAATTATCTGTTGTCTCCCTTTGCACTTTTGTGCTAATGAAAACTCACATGTAATGGGATACCAGTACAAGCATGATCCCAATAAACTGGATATTAACAAAACGATTTATTTCCACTTTACATTGTGATAAATGGAAAATGGGCTTGTAAAAACAGTCCTCTCCCTAGGTTGTTATTTTACTCATCCCAATTAGGATCTCTTCAAACACTGAAGTGTAATATAATACTTTTTGTAATGGCCAGTGCCAACTCTTGTGTAAAGAGCTACTTGAGGTCACCAAGCTGTGGTTGTAAAGAACCCATGGAGAGTTCTTTTATTCTTTGAATTGATGTCTGCATTCTGACTTACTGAAGGTTTATTTTTTTAATTTGGAGCTCCCTGATCAGTTTACACTATCATTCAAAGGCAGAATCTTCTGTTCTCCCTGAATGTGAAAGCAAGCTTAACTGTATTGCCACAAGAAAAACGCTTTGTGATTTTCTTTTTATGCTAAAAACAAACTCATACAAATATAATAAAGCAATAATTAGATGATGTTTGTTTCCCAGATCAAATCCCAGTTCCAAGAAGGACTACTCCAATCACTCATTCCTGAACTTCAGGATTAGCTCATAGGGGAGGGGAGTCTCTTAAAGAGGAACTCCTCCCATGTACAGATTACCTTTAATGATGTTCTCTCTTCTGGAAACCTCCTCTTCCTTTCCTTCTCTGTGTTCACTTAGCACCTGGCGCTCCCCACATCATGGCTTTCAGTATCTGTGCACTGTTTATCCCTTGCAGCTGCCTATTTGGGGGCAGGGGCTTACTCATACAATGGAGTCCCAGTGCCTACCACAGTGCCTCCCACACAGTAGGCTCTCAATAAATGTGTGCTGTGTAAATGAATGAGACAAAGTCTAAGGCAAACATGCAATGATACTTAAAGTCTAGTGAAGCTCAAGGTGATGAGATAAGAAGGCTCATTTTCTTTGCCAAGAGACTGTCTGTCCTGTTCTTCCTTTCTCTCATAATTGGCACTGTCCTGAAGCCAGGTGAGAGACACACTTGTAGGAGGCTTAGTGATTGAACTAGTTTGTTTGTGTCTCTGAATTGTTAGGGCTTCATGGGCAGGGTCCAAACCTAATTTTTCTTGGATCCTCTATCACTGGTTTATAGCAGATACTTTATGGATATGCATTAAATAAATCATATTCTTTAATCTGTAAAAAGTTATAAGAAACAATATGTCTTATGCAACAAACTGAATATGTCCTTCAAAAATTCATGTATGGAATTTCTAACCCCCAATAGGATGATACAAGAATTCAAGGACTTTGGAAGGTAATTAAGTCATGAAGGTGGAGCCCATGAATAGGATTAGTGACTTTTTAAAGAAGATTCCAGAGAGCTTTCTCACCCTCTTTTCAGCACGTGAGGATATAATGAGAAGATGGTAGTCTTTCACCCAGGAGAGGATTCTCACCAGATCTGGACCATGCTGGCACCCTGATCTTGGACTTCCAGCCTCCAGATCTCTGAGAAATTTCTGTTATTCATAAGTCACCCAGTCTATGGTATTTTTTTATAGCAGCCCAAACTAAGAGTTATCCCTTAAAATGCACTGGTGTCTTGGGCTCTGGGTCGCTAAATTCCTTAAAAGGAAAGAAAGAAATGAAGAATGAGAGAGAAATAAAAAATAAGAGATAAAAAGAGAAGGAGGAAAGATCTTAGGAAAGAAGAAAATGAAGGGAGGCCCAGAGCTTTGTCCAACACACAGAGAGTAGTATGATAATAAAGAAGTAATGTTAATGAATATAAAGTGATCAAGTAAGCACCATTTTTTGAAGATGAGACAAAACAAGATTTAGAATTCTATTTCCAGAGACATGGCAGACTAATCCCTCCAGGCAGAACTAAAATGCTGAATAAAATATTTAAAATGTCATTTGAATGCATGACTTGGCTGGCAAGAAAATATAGGGATGGATTGGAGGCCAGAGATGAAGTGTGAATCTAAAAAGATAAGCAAACAGTAGAGAAGCTGTCTAACAACCCTCAAGGGGCCTGCAGCTCATATTTTACTGGGCTGTGCCCAGTGCATCTCAAAGCTCTAGCAAAGGAACAGGTCCGATTAGAGAGCCTGGGCACAAAGCTGTCTCACCCAAATGCATACGTTCTCAACACAGGAGGAAACCTATTCCACACACATTACAGAGGGAGGTGTTTGACATTTATGCCTCCATTGGCCTTGGCCAATTCTTCTCAAGAATTTGTAAATACAAGTTTTATTTACATGCGTTTAATGTCAGAATCCCCACTGTCCATGTGGCTCCCTCAAAAGAAAGACACTCTAGAATAACTGTTTTCTTTAGATGGTCCAGCCAACTCATCCACATGCTATGGATACAAGAGAAAAAAGGGAGAAAGAAGAGCCCCGTCTGCTTTCCAGAAATTCTACATATCATTTCTGGCCACAATTTTGTTATATGACCAAATCTAGCTATTAAAAGTACTGGGAGGCCAGGTGCAGTAGTGTACCCCTGTAATCCCAGCAACTCGGGAGGCTGAGGCAGGAGGAGTGCAAATTGGAGGTCATCCTGGGAAATGCAGTGATACCCTATTTCAAAATAAAAAGTAAAAAGGGCCGTGGATGTGGTTAGTGATAGAGCATCTCTGGGTTCAATCCCCAATACCACATACCAAAAAAATTTAAAAATAAGTAAGTAAATAAATAAATAAAATAATAACAATAATGCTGGGAAATGTACCTTTATTCTAAGTTGCAGGGTTCTATTAATGAAGAAAAACTGAAGAATAAATATTGGGGTCGGGGGTTGGGAGTAAGCTCTGCCTTTATCTTTTTTTTTAAATACTTTTTAGGTGTTGATAGACCTTTATTTTATTCCTTTATTTATATGTGGTGTTGAGAATCCAACCCAGTGCCTCACACATGCTCGGCAAGTGCTCTACCACTGAGCTACAACCCCAGCCCTACCTTTACCTTCAAACACTGTCAAGATTCCTAAAGAGAGAATCAAGGTAATGCTGTCCCTGAGACATCTTTCTGCTTAGTAAGATAGGATTTTGAAGATATATTGTGAAATAAATCAGTTTTGTTTGTTCTCAATGTTTTATTTTAAAAGTTTCAAAAATATTTGAATTGGGAATCAATTTCCATTTTTTTCCCCAATTTTGTAAATAGTAAGAAAAATAAAAGAAGAATCCAAACCAAGAAATCATCTATGCTGCAATTAAAGTTCTTTTCCTAGGGAACCTGGAGTCCCTAAGGGAGACAAAGCTGATGAGAACAGAAGAGGCCCTGCTGTTTCTTTTCTGTTTCCTTTCATTTTGCTTCTCACGACACAAGTTTCCTCAAAAGAGTACCGTGGCAATGCCCTCCCACAGAGCTGGAAAAACAGGGAAATAATCAACCAGGGTTTTCTTTCTTTTTTCTTTTTCTTTTTTTTTTTTTTTTTTTTTTCTAAATGGGCTGTTGTTTTTTGGATTTTTGGTGTGTGTGTGTGTGTGTGTGTGTGTATGTGTTTTAGACTTCTGACTAATGCATAGAAAAATGCAATCTTAAATTTCTTAAAGGTTTGAAAAAGAACATGTTCAATAATAAGGGAGCATCTTTTTTAAAAACACACAGTTAATGCTGTAAATGTTCTTGGTGAAAAGGGTCTGTAAGCTTCTCTTTATAGGATTAGCTTTACAATATAAAAAGAAAATCAGAGCACCAAATCAGAAAGCTCACAATGTAGTCATACACAATTTCCCAGAAATCAGGGGGATAGTTTATTTATTCTATGGTACTTATAGTAATTTACAAGAAAAATTAAAAAAAATCTCTGTTGTGCACATATCAAAATGACAATGATGTAGTAACAATCATCCTAGGCTTTTTTCTTGTTTTGCAGGACTGGAGATTGAACCAAGGGGTGCTGTACTACTGAGCTACATCCCCAGTCTTTTCTATTTTTCATTTTGTGATAGGGTCTCACAAAGTTGCTGAGACTGGCCTCAGATCCTCCTGCCTGAGCCTCCAGAATAGCTAGGATCACAGGCATGTGCACAGTGCCTGGCTTATCCTGGCTATTTTACAGAAATATTTGGGTTGATTCAGGGGTGTAAGGAGGAAACATCTACTGTGGCAGATTCTTACACCTTCACACACTCTTACACGCTCAACATATACCTGTATAACCAAATCATGGGTGAGTCATATACGCACAAAAGATTTCCAGATGATTTAGTTTTATTATAGGAAATTTCAGATATCAAGTCTGTACTTGGTCCCTGAACATGGACAGCAAAAAATCTATTATACTCTAGTATCACAGTGGAGGAAACAAACAAAAAGAAGTCTGCTAGAAATAGGTTGCTTTTTGAAGAGCAAGTATGGTAGATAGGTTTTATCATCTACATTTTAAATGAACCCAGATGTATTTGTTAAGTTTATGCCTTGTAGCAGATTATTCTGCCATCCTCCGCATGCCAGGCATTCTCCCTCCTATTTCTGAGAACACCTGGGTTCATATTAGTAGGGCACCAAGATGTACAATTATTCCAATAGACTTAACTTTCTGAAAGATTGGAACTATGAAACATACTAAACACAATTAAGGCATGAATATTTTCTAAGCTTGTTTTCAGTCAATGTAATGTAGATCCACATAAAAGGTTTAACCAAGAACATTTAAATTTTTCTCAGGTAACAAATTCAGAAATACGCCATCCTATTCTATCTTTTTGCTCTGCTACTTTTAGCACTTTGCTTTCATCCTCATGGTTTCAATATAGCAGTTGATCCTCCCGGAATCACATCCACATTTCAGGAAGGAAGAACAAAGTGATGAGAAGGAAATGAGAATATCTTTAATCAGGAAGACAAAACTTTCTCAGATACTCCTAATAAAATTTGACATATGCCTCGCTGATCAGAAATGAGAGGAAAACCACAAGAAATGGTGGGAAAATGGACTGTTTGTAGTAAATGATTTGCCAGTTCCAAAAAAAAAAAAGAAGAAAGAAAAAAAAACAACAACCAGAGTCTGCTGGGGCAGTGTCACACATCTGTAATTCCAGCAACTTGGGAGGCTGAGGTAGGAGGCTGGCAAGTTTGAGTCCAGTGTGGGCATCTTAGTGAGAACCTGTCTCAAAATCAAAAAATTAAAAGGGCTGGGGATATAGCTCAGGAGTAAATTACCCTGGGTTCAATCCCTAGTTCTGGGGGGGAAAAAAGAAGAGAGAGAATCATGATTGTGATAGTAAAGACAGGAAAGAATGTCATAAATATTGACTGCCAAGATTCTAGAATTTCAATCCATGGAGAAAGTAATTAAGCTCCTCAGGGGAAGGTATAATGTCATATTCAGTTTTTATTCTCCAAGTGCTGACACACAGTATGTAGTCATTCAAAAACTATTTCCCAAGCTTCTATTATGTGCCAGGTGCTATTTTAGGTGCTTGGGATACACCCAGATAAAAATTCTTGTCCCCTTAGATCTTCTAGCAGGTGGAGACAGATAATAAACTGTAGTCACAATAAATAAATATGGTCTACAGTTTGTCCAAAGGTGATAAGCCCTATGGGGGGGGGGGGGCGGAAAAAAGGCCGAAGTATAGCTGAGTACAGAGAATTAGGAACAGACAGAAGGAACAGGTTGAAATAAAAACAACACAAGAATTATGCATTACTCTATTCCTGTTTCCTTCCTTGGACCCTTCTAATTTCCGAAGAACATAGTATGTTTTATCTGGAAAAACATAGTTCATTATTTCTTCAACTCCCTTTCTTGAAAGTGCTGAGTTTGCCGCTGTTATTTACACGAGAAATGTCAACGATTGTGTCAGGCAGTATGGGCAGCTAGACATTGCTCCACACCAGGGAGAATGTTTGCAATTTACTTAAAGGGTTTAATTCCATAAGGAAGAACGAAAATTCAGTGGGATAAAAGCACAATCAACAAAGAGAAAATGCTCTCCTGACCTTGTGTCTTTTGAGTGTCAGTAGCATGGCCTTTCTGGGCAATGTGACTTTTCAATTGACAGAAGGTTATTGGATTAACCCTCCTCTGCTCTTAATAATAAAAATAAGAACTACACACACACACACCACCACCACCACCACCACCACCACCACCACCACCACACCAAGGAGTTACATTTCAGAGTTTAGAAAAAAAATTCCAATATCAACATCTCCCTTGGGATTGGGGTTGATTGATTTTATTTAAACTCTGGGTGGGTTCTGACCACTAAATATTTGCTTAATTATCCCAGCAATGAAGAGTGATGCTCTCATTAGCAGGGGTTAGAAGCCCATCTGTGTTCTCTGTCAGTTTTTATACAGGATTGTAAACCTGCAAATTGCATGTACAGTTGGGGAGTCAGAAAACTATAATTGCAGCTCTGATATTCATTATCCCATGAACTTGGGTAAAGCAATTTTTTCCCCCTGGGCCTTGGCCTATTTGTGCATAAATTTTAGTTAATAGTACTCCACTGAAATACCCAATTTCAGTTTTTTTGTTTTGTTTTGTTTTGTTTTTTGCTGAGCCAAAAAGCCTTGCCTTGTGTACTGCTCATTGGCAAAGACAATGGCCTATCAGATTCCAAAGCTGAGGTTATTAGAGCCCAGAGAAACCACCACACAATTAGAAAGCAAGGGGAATCTTATCATTCTGGAATTTGAAAACATAGAGATCTCAAACATGTCTGTCCCTGAAGAAAACCAAAAGGGAATGCTTCTTGGGAGGGAACACCAAGAGCTGAATTTCACAAGTGTTTCGGGAGATGATCTAACAAAAGTCGTTTGATACTTATTCCCATCAGGGACAAGTCCAGATTTCGTGAGATTTGAAGATTTTATATTTTTGTGAGAAGAAGGCAGATGTTCTTTAGTAAAAGGAATACTTAATGACTGTGTCTTCAGAATGAAAAAGTCACAATTCACTAAATTTTTAATAGAAAATATCACAGAACACATGAAGATACTAGTATTTGTAACTGTCTGGTACACCACTATAATATTTTCCCTATGCATTTTGTCTGAATTCGCAATCACTGTCTTCACAAAACACCAAGTTTGAAGAAACTTTTTCAGAGGTGGATTTACCATGAAGCTCCAGCATCAGAGCCCCTCACACCCATGGATCCCTTGCAAATTTCCATACTACTGTTGTAGTTCCCTTAAATCGTACAAAGAACAAAAAAACTTAATAATAATTGTATTGTTGTACTATTGGATTGTATTCCAGAGAAGAAAGGAATACAATACTCCATACTCTAGGCTTCAGTGAGAACCAAATTTTCTACTTGGAGCTGATGATTGGACAAATTTTCCATACCAGTTTCTGACTCTGTGCTTCAAACTTCATCTTTCCTATCTGGGAGTGGTGGCACATGCCTGTAATCTCAGCTACTCAGAAGCTGAGGCAGGAGGATCAAAATTAAAGACCAGTCTCAGCAATTTAGCAAGATCCCGTCTGAAAAAAATAAAAATAAAAAAAGGAAAAAAGGGGAAGGGGAGAGGAAGAAACAGGGGGAAAGTGACTGGAGATGTAACTCAGTGGTAGAGCACTTAAATGTGAAGCCCTGGGTTCCCCAGTGTGAGGGGAAAAACACATTTTGAATCTACTTCTCCCGTACTTACAATGCTGGGCTCTATAAGACACACTCTTAGTGCAATAATTCTTCCCCACATCTTTCTAGCACACTAGGTCAATTAGCACAATGGGCAATAGAAGTATTCCTAGAAGATTCCCGTAACAGAACAGTTGGTGTAATTTCCCTTCTAAGTAAACATTGACTATGTCTTCCAGCAGTGACTGGGAATCACAAAAATGCATTCTGCTAAACTCAACAGCATGCATGGCCATCCCAAAGCCATCTTGAACAAGAGAAAGAACAGTAGAGAGAAAGCTGGAATGATCTTTAAATGTAAACATATTGTTCAACATAAACATATTGTTTAATATGTTTAAAATCTTTTCTGCCAATTTTATGGAAATCTTACAAGTAAGCAGCCCCGAAGTTTAAGCATCATTCATTCAACGGTAAATTCTTTTCTGATTCTTAGTCCTCATGGCTCCTTTCTGCCCCTTGAAGGAGCAGGGAAATGCCCAAAGGAAATAGATGTTGAATGGGTACACAGCGTTGTGGATTTCAGATGTCGTTTTTTAGTGTCTCTATATTTCTTGAATCTGGAGATGTGTGTTTGGGTTTGGAATTCAGAGGACACAAATTTTCACTCAGCTGTGATTTACTAATCTTTCAAGTCACCCCAAAATACTTATGGAACCCTATCATCATTTAATGTGCCAGGAGTTGTGATTGACTGGAAAATAAGTAAGCCACAGTCCCTGTCCTCAAGGGACCTAGCCTGGGAGAAAAGACAAAAACATACATAAATTATAATGCAAGGCAGACTGTACTGGAAGAACAAAGGAAATAGATGTCTGAGTTGGAGTCCTAAGATCAAACTTTTGGCCTATTTCTTTGAATAAATCTCATAACCTCTGATCCTCTCTGATCCTCAGTTTCCTCATCTATAAAGTGCAGGTGTGATACTTCATGTCACAAGACTAATGTAAAGATTAAAGTCAATAAAAATAATACAAAATTGCCAGAACATAAGGCTTCTACAAATATGACTCCCTAGACAAAAAACAATCTTATTTTTTATACCTACTTCTATTCTATTGCTTAATAAATCTCTGTTGAAAATAGGATAATGAATAACATGGTGAATGAAATTAAAAATGAGAAAGGATGCTAAGGGCTTCCCAGAGAACATCTGCCCTTACCTGAGTTTCAGAGGATCTTTAGACATGATGAGGAGATACCAAGAATGTATAGGACAGGAGGAGTCTTTCAGTAACAAGTGGCAGAAAGTCAAATCAACTAGTTTAAGCAAAAAAGAGGAAATGGTTGGCTCATAAAAATAGGAGGTTCAGGGGCAAACTTACCTCTAGGTTGGCAGGACCCTGGATCTGAACAATATTTCTGGAACCAGTGTCTCTCTCTCTCTCTTTCTCTCTCTGTTGCTTGGCCCTGCTTTCCTTCATGTTGGTCTTATTCCCAGGCAGGATCTTTCCACATAGTGGCAAATAGTCACTTGCCTATCCAGGTTTATGTGGGCCCAAATTCGCCATCATTGTGGAAAGAGTCTCAGATTTGCAATCTGCTGATGCGCTCACCCATGGAGATAGGTTGGAGGGACAGGGTGCAAACAGGGAGGCACTCAACCCAACCTGGATCAGGGCCTGAAAATCCAGTAGGTCAGCAAAAGGAGGGGAAAGGACTGCTGCAAAATTCTCCTAAGAAGCACATTTCAGGTAGAGAAGAAAACAAGAGCAAAAACACAAATGTTTATAGAGCACATGTTGCCCTGGTGGCTGGAAGGATAGGAAAGTGAGGAAAATTTGATTCTGGCCTCAAGTAGGGGAGGTAAGACATGTCTGAAAAATAAACAGCCCTAATCCACGATAGGAAGTGAGTAAAGCCCTAAAAGGGTTGATAAATGTCATTTGTTCAGAGAAGGCTGAGATCTCTTTCAGCTGGAGGAATTGGAAACTTTGCAGAAAAGATGTGCCACCGGAATTGGATTTTGAAGGAGCTTGTAGGAAAAATGATGCTCATAAATCATCTGAAAATTGAAATATCTCAGAGCCAGCCCTAGCATTGGCCTTTGAAGCTGTGGAGTTATTGAGGGTCCTGACATCTGACAATTTCCAGTCATTCCTCACATCATTGTCATGGAACAAAGGCAGAAAAAAAAGGTGATAGGGTCTTTTGTATCCTGCCAAGAGTTAAACTGCTGGGCCAAAGTCTCCATTTTATTTTTCAAATAATTATGTCTTCTTGCATTTGTTTCTTCACGTATTAATTTAACTAGATTTCTTTCTCTTATTGAGGTAAAATTTGCATCTTATAAAATCAACTATGTTAAAGTATATATAATTCAGTGGCATTTAGTAAACCCATGATATTGTTCAACCATCGCCTCTACTTACAAAACATTGTCATCTCACCAAAAGAAAAACAGTACCCATTAATTACTCCTCACCCACTCCCACACCCTAGCTTCTGGCTACCACTGACTTGTTTGGTATCATTATAGATTTGCCTATTCTGAATATTTCAGATAAACGGAATCATATAGTTTGTGACATTTTATGTCCAACTTCTTTCACTAAGCATATGTTTTCAAGGTTAACTAGACCTCTTTTGATATTCCTTCTTATATTCTGTAACGTGGAGCTGTATAGACTGACTCTGTACCTAAATTCCACACCTAAACAGTTCACTGTGGGAGTCAATGTCTCCAGGGGCCATGTCTTAAGAATTCCTTGGGGCTCCTCTGAGTTAGACACGAGTATTTGTTGACGTATAATGATTTGTAAATGAATGGGCAAGGCTTTCTGTCATGTGTTGGTTGCATGTTGGATGTAGTAGCCTTCTTAATACATTGTTCTGGATAAACAGAACCACTTCTCCAAGGACAGTCAAGCAGAAGAAATAGGTAGCTGCAGGGTGGCAGAGGCTAATTTAGATTACCACCTCAATCTTCAATCCTCCTACCAGATTCTTCACCACAGAATTTAAAATCTGGGGGAATTCTTCATGAACATCCATTTTTTCCAGACAATCAAACTGATGCCCTAGTAAGAGTAATAACAGAATGTGACAGACATCATTGCCCTGTGTACATGTATGAATGCACAGATGGTGTGACTCTACTTTGTGTACAACCAGAGAAACAGCTGTTTTCCATTTGTGTACAATGAATCAAAATTAAATAAATTAAAAAAAAGTTTGAAGAGACAAATATGATTAATCTGATTTAAACATTATTCAACGTATACATATATCAAAACATTATGACACCCTATTAATTTGCACAATTATATGTTTTTATGTATCCGTTAAAATAAGTTTAAAAATTCTTATGAGAAAAAAAAAAAAAACTGATGCCCTAGAAAGTTTAAAAAAAAAAAAAAAAAAACAAGATATTCAAGCCGGGTGCAGTGGCTTGAGAGGCTGAGGCAGGAGAATCTCAAGTTCAAAGCCAGCCTCAGCAATGGC
This sequence comes from Glaucomys volans, assembly GCA_020662805.1. Taxonomy (NCBI): domain Eukaryota; kingdom Metazoa; phylum Chordata; class Mammalia; order Rodentia; family Sciuridae; genus Glaucomys; species Glaucomys volans. The sequence goes on from JAJEJO010001725.1 coordinate 202,845, forward strand.
AAGGCACTAAGCAACTCAGTGAGACCCCATCTCTAAATAAAATACAAAATAGGGTTGAGGATGTGGCCCAGTGTTTGAGTTCAATCCCCAGTACTTCCCCGCCACCCCCGCAACAACAACAAAAATAGATATTCTAGATCACACAGCCACAGCATCAGTGTCCATTACATCTGATACCACATGGTCCCCAATACTTTCATCTCTAGAAGCAGGTACTAATTGTAAGAAGGCAGCAGATCTCAAGAAAACCTATTGACCCTGGAAAAGTAGAAAGGAATCCCATTCAGCAATTCTTTTTTAATCTGTGTAAATAATAAAGAGGCAGAAAAGCCAAAACTAGGAGCAATTTTGATCTGAAATAATGAGCATAGGAATGAATGGGCAAGGCTTTCTCTCATGTGTACATTTGAAGCTAACTTTGGAGTCATTTTTGCCTGAGTGGGGTTTCTTCTTGTCATCATGGCTTATATTTTCCTCCTTTATAGCTGTGACGATCTCCATCCTGCCACCTCATTTCAGCTTTGTCCTCAAGGGTACTGAGAATAAATGACAGTAATAGGGAGGGGCGTGGGGCCAATGCTGAGGGGACAATATTCAGAATATGGCAGCAGCAAGGGCATTCTATCCACTCAGGAGCCGCTGCACTGCTCTTCTCCCTCTCCGAAATATCACTTGTAAAAAGGAGCTCGGATCCTTCTAGGTGGAAATGCAGGCCTGTAAATACCATGTCAGGATCTTTATTTTTTTGTAACATAAAGTTAATGATGCTTAAAATATGCACAATATGTACCCCTGTGGAACACTGAATTATCTTGATGTCTGAACTTCTGGGGATGGTCTATAAAGAAAATAATTCAGAAGTGAGTAGAAATAGATGGAATTGTAAAACGCAATTAGGAGGGGAAGAAAAGCCCCAGGTGTACGCACAGCAGAACAGAGGGAGAGACGAAACAGCGCTCAGATGTGCTCATCCTTGTTTTTTAATCTCCTCTTTGAAAGATTGACTTCCTGGATTTTTGCCTCAGAGATTTGTGAACATTTCCTTAAGATAATTTACTTCTTGTTTTTTTTTTTTAACTCGGGGAAAAGGTGCTTTGAAAAACAAGCTAACTGGACTGTTTTCCCCGCAGAGAGAGGTCCAGCGCTCAAACTCTCTCTGCCTAAAACAAACAAATAAATCAGAACCAAACCAAAACAACAGCAACAACAAACTTCTAATATTTAAGCTTTCAAAAGCAGGTTGGCCACAAGTCTCACTAGGATAATCATTTGCACCCTCCTTCAGCCACATATAATACAGTCTTTATTCAGCAAATAGCAAAGTCGTTTCCCGGAAAGTCAAAGGTCAGTTTTTGCTGTATTAATAGCTGCTCTGGGAGGGTCAGTGTTGTGCTATCCTACATTTTTTCCAGGGCCTGGAGATGCAATTTCCTACAATCTGCAGGCAATTTCCCACCAATTTTCTTGGGGAGCTAATAGGCTGTGACAGGAGATGGAGCTAGCAAGCAGCAGGAGGCTTCAGAAAAGACAAATTGCATCTCTGCCACCTAACTGGGCAATCTAGATCGACAGAGTTTATAGCTTTGTAGTGTTATTGGGCCCCATGCTAACAGCAAATCATTCACGCTGCTCGCTGAATTTCATATTCCCTTCCTTCTGAATTTGTTATTGCCACATATCACTTTGTAGCATTTTCCCTGGAAATTGCAATAAAAAGGGGGATCATGTGTGTACGTGCGTGTATGTGTACATGCAAATACATATGTGCATATGCATATACATGTTAAATGTTTCCTGAATTGCGTGCGTACCAGAAATTATTAGCACTCAATAATTTCTGTTTACAAAGTTAGGAAGCCAGTCATTTTTAAGCAGTGGTGTAGGAAGGTTGGAAAGAAGACCCAAAAAGGAATGAAGAAGGTATAATACAACAGGTTGCAGTCTTTGGCTGGCAAGTAGAGACTATTCTTACATGTAGTAGGCCCGTAGCTATTTGTATAATCAAATGCATTTCAAAAACATAATATAAATGTTTGCAAAATGTGCTAGCGACCCTGATTTACACTTTGTCTAGATTGTTGTTTTTTAAAAAGCTGATAGTTTAATGTAACAACAGAGTTGTTTTCATAGAATTAAATGGAAAAGCCCATATTTTATTTAAATCATGTTTTTTTGTTTTTGTTTTTGCGGCGCTGGGTACTATACCCAGGTCCTGTGCATGCTAAGCATGTGCTCTATCACTGTGCTCTATCACTCCCAGTCCTAAAAATCTTTTCTTTCTTTTTTTTTAATTACTTAAATAGTTCATATTGAATCTAAGAGATTTAAAGAGGATGGACCTGATTAAAGAAAAACCCAGCATTGTAGTAACTCAAGCATTATTTTTAAATTAATTTATAAAAGACCTACTCTGTGGCAGGCATAGCAAGTCCTAAGCTGCAATGTCGAGGAAGACAGGGATTTCACAGTCTAGTGGAGAAGACAGGCATCTAAACAGATAAATTGCAAGATGTTGTGGTGGCTGTTGCCTGAATGCTACTTTTAAAAAAAGGGGGAACAGAGGCCTGAAGAAGTCAACTGTAAAGGGAGACTGACAAGCTCAGATGGAGCAAATGCAGGTAAATCAACAGCGGAGACTTGGTCAGCTCAGCTTTCCTAACCTTGTTCTATTTGAGATGACTAATGTGGAAATAGTAACCAATGTACTCTACGATTATTTGCATCTAGAGACTGTCGGTTGGAAAGCGTGTAAACAGAAATGTTCTGGACAACCCGATCTGTGCTCTGATGATTGCACTAACATTAGAGCAATTGCACACTCTTGTCCTGGTGTAGTGTCATGATGCTCTATCTATCAGTTCCTTATCATACTGGGTACCATAACATTAGGCCAAAAAGATCATCTCAGAGAGAAAAAGAAACAAATTTTGGCTGGAATGAGCCTTTGGGTAACAGGAACCCACATGGCTAGGGGTTAAGAGCCTTATATGTGCCAGAGAGAAATGCAGAATTCCAAGTTTAATGTTATAAACCTCATTCCTAACTTACATCTATCTCAAAGAACTTTAATTTTTTTTTTTGGGGGGGGGGATACTCCAGGAAAGTTAATCACTTTCTAAAGATTAGGAAACATCTAATCTTTGCAGATTAGCAAACTCTGAGGCAGAAACACCTCCCATCTCTCTGGGATGGCTTGGCTGCAGGAAGGAGTATGCAATCTCTGCTGTATTGTCTGATATAGCAGATATGTCTATAAAAAGTAGTGTGAGGTTGCTTTTTTATTAGTTTATTATCATACCAGGTATGCATAACATTAGGCAAAAAAAATCATCTCAGGAAAATGAAACAAATTTTGGCATGGAAATTTTCAAGCCTTGTGATTTGCAGAGTTGATATAAGGAGATCTTCCGGGCTCATCCTGCCTCACTTAAGGACAGGAAGGGGAGATTGACCCAAGCAGGAGAAATGTAAGGAGTCCCAGCAAGATCACTAACCCAAATGATCTCTTCTACTCACCATTTGTGGGATGTGAAACTTCATCATCCATACTTATTCATATCCTGAAACCTTATTTTGATGATCATGAGTCTTACAGACAAGTGGTTTAATCTCAAAGTGGCCAGAGCTAAGCCTCTAATAATCTTCCATATATACTGATTGAATAGAATGAAGAGTCCCTTAACTAACATATTAATACAGCCATCCCTTCGTATGCACAGGGGATTGGTTCCAGGACCCCTGCAGATAGCAAAATCCACAGATGCTCGAGTTCCCTTATGTAAAATGGTGTAGTATTTGTATATAACCAATATATATGCTCCCATCTCTAGCTTATTTATGATACCTGATACAACGTGAATGATATGTAAATAATGGCTATAGCATATTATGTAGAGAATTACAAGCAAAAACATTTGTACATGTTCAGTACAGGACCATTTTTCTTTTTCAAATATGTTTCACCCTTAGTTAAATCCATGGATGTGGAACCTGCAGATACAAAGAACTTACTGTACTCTCCCACACAATCCAGTCACTACCCATGCACTCCCACTGGAGGAAAATCCAACAGACTAGGTCTGGGGAAAGGCCTCAGTATCTGCCTGGCTCCTTCTGCTATAGAGTTAGGTTTGAAAACCCCTGGGATAGGCATGAGGTGAAGAGTAGAATGGACACTAAATATACACCCATCACAAGTCCCTGAGGATGGCAGGAACACATTGTAGAAAGAAGCATGGCAATGGGCCCTCCCTTCAAAAACCCCACTTTAAGTCTTATGAGCTATGGGAATTTAGTCAAGTGACCTAGCCCGGACTTTTTTCCTTCATCTACTACAGTGCAGGTAGTTGTAAGAATTATGGGAGGCAATGGTTTTGTAGCTCACCCCATTAGGGTCAGTGCTGGCAAAGCACTTTATATAGGGAATACTTACAAGAAATGGCAGTCTTTCTTCCATTTCCTCCACCTTCTCCTCCTCTTTCCATTTTCTTCTTCTTCCACCTCTTATCCACCCTCCTACCTCCTTCTCCCAGGTTAGTAATGCTATTTCCCCTGGCCAAGCCACCCCCCCGTAAAGTACAATGACTTCCAAGTCTCAGGCACCACATGAGATCATCCCAGGCTCTGGGTACAGTGCTCTTTCTCCACACTCCCTCTGTCACTGCACTTCTCTCGGGCACAGCTTCCAAAGAGCAAGTCATTAGGGAATATTATTTCTCCATGAATAGATGCCTTCAGCTCCTTCTTGTCATTTGTGGATATCATGGTTTTTAATTGAATTCTGTATCATTTCTTGTATGCTACATTCATTTCTCTCTTTCTATAAGTAACAGAAAATTTAGCCCTAGAGTTAATACCAGCAAAACAATAGTACACAAAATGGCACTCTTTGACTCACTGAGTGCTGTCCTTGTGACTGCAAGACCAGGAATTAAGAATGGGAGAGAATTTAGCTCATTAAGTTTCTTTCACAGAGATACATCAAAGACTTGCCCAAGATCACACTGCATTTCATATATTCCACAATCTTAAAATTTTCAAAAAAATTATAAGCAGGGCACAGTGGTGCACACCTATAATCCCAGTGGCTCAGAGGCTGAGGCCAGAGGATCTTGAGTTCAAAGCGAACCTCAGCAACTTAGCAAGGCTGTAAGAAACTCAGTGAGATCCTGTCTCTAAATAAAATATAAAAGTGGACTGGGGATGTTTCTCAGTGGTTGAGTGCCCCTGAGTTCAGTTTCTGGTACCAAAAAACAAACAAACAAACAAAATTATGAGCACCTAGAAACCTTGAAACAAATGGGTCAGACCCTATAAGTTATCTGAAGGCACCAATGAATTAGGAATAAATTAGTAAAGGTCACTGGTGAGACAAAAAAAAAATTACATCTTTCATTTATGTTTAACCTTTAATACTATGTGTATATTAATTATTGAATTCTAGGATATTTATAAGGACATGAGGTTGAATAGATTAGTAAGGTATGCAAGTCTTCATGATAAGAATAATTGAGACAGAATTAAAAATATTTCCTACTTAAATTAACTCTGTCCAGTGGGAAAGAAAATTAGTTTATGCTTAGTATAAGGATACATAAAATTTTACTATAATTCAGCCCTAAGGAATTTTTTAATTACCTCAGTAATGAAAAATGTAAAATCACCATAAGCACTTGTGCTGGGATCTCACAACACCCTCTCTCCTCAGCTTAAACCACTTGCCATTTTAATATTCAATTTTATAAATATGATATTTCCAAAACATTTGGCCCTTCAGAGCAAGATAGGAGTGACAGTACAAGAACATCTAGCTAGCCAGTCATTTCTTAATGAGGAGCAGTGACAAAATCACAAATTCCATTGCTGCTCTGTCTTCAGAATTAGGTCCAACAAATAAAAAATAATGACCTTTACTAGTTTGTGTGGTCTGGCAAAGGATTAAGCCAAAAAATAAAATATTTTCCCAATCAGCAAATGTTCCTATGAATGGACTGGCCAACAACCCCAAGTGTATTTCTTTGAATTATATCTTGCATGCAATCCCATTTTTTCCAATGATCCATTAGTTAACCAGAAATACTGTACATATTTTAATGGGTTAGGAGATCTTAAGGGAATTGATGCATCTCAAATGAATGCCTCAGGGGACTCTGGTTTATTGCACAGAAGATAATTCTTTCCTGAAAAAGGAGCAAGCTTCATTTGAAATTAAGATTTGGAGATCATAAATGGAATCAATTGAGCCAAGAAGTCCTTTGTAATGTATGGCCCATGGGAGGCAAATAGGCGTTTGCAGGTTGAGGAGTAAGAGAAAGGTCTGAAAGAGCGACAGGAATCTTTTCCCCTACTTGTGGCACTTCAGATCCTGTTAAGAGTATGTTTTGTGAAGGGGACTTAAAGGATTTTCCCTGTCAATGTGCCATACTAACAGAGGAGAGGGAGAGGGAAAGGGGGAGAAAGGAGAAAGAAAGAGAGAAAGAGAATGAATGAATGTTGGCCATGTTCCAAAATATCTTGATGCAGTTAACCACAAAGTAAGTTATTAGCTTATTGTAAGTGCAGCCAGTTTTTAAAGTAATGGAGCAGTCCACTGTGGATTGCAGCAAGGAAATGGAACAAAGGGTGTGAAATGAACAGATGGATTTGATTTTAAACAAATTAGACCCGTGACAAGGGATGTAGCAAGTCATTTTTCAGTTTTCCATGCTATGGGTTAACTTCCCTTTGTGACCTTTCCAGTCTGCAAACTCATTGTTCTACCAGGAACTCGGAACTTTCTGGAAGAGCAGCTTTTATGCTTTGCAATTGTAAACCACTGTCTCCTGCTTCTGCTAAACTGATCAAACGAGGCACCACAGAGACTGCCGTAACAGTACTTGATTACTTAATCTCCAAACTATTTGTTCTCTTAATCTTGTACTTATTCCTGGACATGTTGATAAATACCAGAATGAATGTTCTGGGGGCACCCCCCCTTGTCACCCTGGATTCTGAGTATTCTATAGCCCTATATTGACATACCCATCTATGGGGCCTATGCCTACCCAAGACAGACTCATGACACAGGTCACCTTGGTCCCTTTCACTCTTTCTTTATTCCCACCCCAGCCTTCTTGTCCCAACTTCCATGTGTTCAGTGACTGAAAGTTTCCAGGGAGGCACCATTGTAGCAAGACACATTCCTCCACCAAGCAATGGTATCCACTGGTCATATCCAAAAGTTCCTTATCTTCTCACCATCTCAGTGAAACTCTCATCTCCTTACTGCAAACTCCAGAAGAAAGGAATATATATCCATATAAATCTATATCTATATCTATATCTATATAGTTTTTTCTTTTCCCCATACTAAAATACTCATTGGACCTAAATTGTAAGACTCCTAACTCACCCATGCCCTCTGGGTCACCTCCATAGGGCCATTTAGAATAATCTGATGAAAATGAAAGCACAGTCAGGTTTTTGTGGTTCCCTGTGATCCACAGAAAATGCTCAAGTTCCCACCTTTACTCCACCTGCATTCCCATCCTCTCTATCTGGGTACCATATCTGCCCAGGACTTAAAACCTGCTCTTCCTTCTTCCTATCATGAACACATACTGAAGCATTTACTTTCTTCTAAACTTTCTTAACTTAGGACACTTCCTCCATCAGAAACATATTTTTTTTCTCCTTAACTGGAGTTTGAACCCAGGGCCTCATGCATGCTAGGTAAGCACTCTACCACTGAGCTACATTCCAAGGCCATTCATGACCATTTAGCAAAATCTAAAGTCAAAACAGGTGTGGTAACACATGCCTGTTTAATCCCAGCTACTCCAGAGACTGAAGCAGAAGGACCGAAAGTTCCAAGTCAAACTCAACAACTAAGCAAGACCTTGTTTCAAATAGAAATAAAAATGGGCTGTAGCTCAGTGATAGAGGACCCCTGGGTTCAACCCATAGACCACAAAATATAAACATTTTAATTTAAAAACTTCAGTTCTAGCATCACCCCCTCTGGAAATTTCCCTGAATCACACCCACCCAAGCAAAGTCATTCCTCTCTCATTGGCATCAAAATCTTTACCTAGTTTATGACAGTGACTCTCTGCAACATTCACTTCATTTCTGAAAATTCAACCCTACATAAATCATCTATAAAAAGTGACTGAATGACACTTTTTTATTAAGGAATACAAAATAATTCAGCATGTGAATAAGTGTCAGAAAATGAGAATATGTGATAGAGTCGAGTCAACACAAAGAGGAGGTTGGGAGCTTGTTCGTTTTCCCAGAATGAGGGACCCTGAGGCCTTATCCTTTGGTCTCATCCCATAGATAATCAGGTAGAAAAGCCTAATGGACTGAGACAGGAAATGTGCTATCAATGTTCTAGAGATTATATCAACCCCAACAGCTGTTGTACAATCTGGTGAAGACTATCAACCAGGTCTCCCAAAAATGTCCTCCAAACCCCTTTCTTCCCTACAGAGATGTCTGTTTTGGTCAGCCGAACTCTGTTTTGTGGTCATGCAGAATCTAGAAAATGTGTGGCAGGAACAGCATGAGAGAGGCAATAGGAATGCAGAATGATATCTGCTTGCATGATCAGTTCTCCTTTCCTCATTTCTGTAGAGGGAATCAGCGGGGTGGAAAAAGCAAAACAAAGAGCTGAATGGGTCACAGAGAATGAGAGAGGGGAGGGAGACCAGAAAGGTACATGGGTTGGGTCTAGGAGATTCTTGAAGTTCAGAAGTAAAAGGCTTTGTGACCAGTCAGGGTAGAAACAAATTAGGCAACAGAGGAAGGGTTTGTTGAGAAATGCTGCTATGGATTTCACAAGAACATAAAGATGGACTTCATTCAAAATGGCGTCTGCCTTGGCATGAGTATTGATGGAAAAGGGCACACAGGAACCTTCTAAAGTTCTGGAAATATTCCATATCTTGAACTGTGTGGTATAGCCTTGACAGATAAAAGAGGATACCCCATCAAATGTTGAGGACACACTGGTAAAAAAAATTATTTGTTGTTTTTCAGAAATTCAAATGTAACTGGGTATCTTGTATTTTTACTGGCTGAATCTGGTAACTTTAGGGTGTTGGTTCTTACCTGAGGATGATTTCGCCACAGCAGGTATTTGGCAATGTCTGGAGACCTTCTATTGTGACTGGCAGGTAGGGGAACATGCTACTGACACCCAATTGGGTAGAGACCAGGGATGCTACTAAAAATCCTGAATTGCACAGAACAGTCCCCCACAAAAAGAATTATCCAGCCCAAATGCCAATAATGTACACCTCTGTAAACATTTAGTAAAATGACACTTGTCAATATGTTCTTTTTACTATACATATCACCAAAAAATTATGATAAAACATAATTTTGAACCAACAGAATTATTTACTCAGTAATATTAGAGACCTTAAAATTGGTAAAATTTTGACTTAGTTGGGATAATGAACCTCAACAATATCAGAAAATATGGACTCCATTTATAGTTAGTCATGTTAATTGTAATAAGCTTCCCCTAAATTTAAGTCCATAAAGAGAGCCATACTGGGACACCAACATTTACATAAGACCTCATGGTTCCCTAAAGCACCCCAGAAGTCACAGGGATGCCCTGAAATATTTTAAATTTTCAAGGGAAATGCAGAGGTACTCAACACCTGCCAGGCATTGTATCAATGGCTCGCTCCAGCTAGTTCATGGTTTTAACATTAGGTCACAAAAGCCAGTGTGAAACAGAAACTGAAGGGCGGTGGTACTCAGTTTGCTTCCAAAATCCAAGAAGTTGTTAAGTTCCCAACTAGTAAGAATATCCCATTAGTAAGTGTGGTCCTCTAAAATTTTTTTCTGTCATTTTATATGTATTTGTTTAAACATCTACTAAGTGTATAGACTTGTTTGGACCTAACTACTTAATAAGGAGAACTACTAGAAATTTCTTTAGGATTTCAGGTATCATCAAAGCATTACTGTGGGACTAGGGGTGTAGATCAGTGATAGAGCACTTGCCTAGCATGTGTGAGGCACTGGGTTTGGTCCTCAGCACCATGTAAAAGTAATATCATGTCCATGTACAACTGAAAATTTAAAAAACAAAACAAAAACATTATTGTGTTCTGCAAAAGAGAATGTTTGGGAACCTCTACCCTCCGTGAGGGAAGGAATGGTCTTTGTCTGTCCAAAGTCAGTAAGTATTTGTAGAAAGATTGTTGAACGAAGAGGGGAAATGGCTTATTTTTTGCTTTGCTTTTCTTCTTCTTCTTCTTCTTCTTCTTCTTCTTCTTCTTCTTCTTCTTCTTCTT
>JAJEJO010001725.1:213149-289779 GCA_020662805.1 Glaucomys volans
TTCTTCTTCTTCTTCTTCTTCTTCTTCTTCTTCTTCTTCTTCTTCTTATTATTATTATTATTTATTTGCAGTACTGAGCACTCTACCACTGATCAACATCCCATCTTTATTTTGTTTTCTGAGATTGGGTCTCACTAAGTTACCCAGGCTGGCTTCAAACTTCACCAATATTGCTGAGATTACAGGGCTGTACCCCCATGCCCCACAGAAATCACTTTTTAAAGAGGGAGCTTGTTACTCCCAGAGGAATGAAGCCAACGTGTGATTCCGATCAATGGGATAAAAATGTGAAAACCCACAACACAGAAAAAAGGAAGGAGTATTTGGGATCAGAAGATTTGAGAAATGGGGCTTCCCCTGCCCACTGTGTCCTGACATGACCTAGCAGATTCAGTCACCTCCTCTGCTTGTGGGGGGGCCACTTCCTGTCAGCACAAAAGGCACAAGATAAAATTCCTTGGGTTGAACATTGGAGCAGCTAATGTCACCGACTCTGTCTCATAATCAGCAGTGGGAACAGCCCTTTGCCTCGAGTTAGCAGAGGATTTTTCGGTGTGTTTCCTGCATTGCCACAGGCGGCTCATTTTGTCACCTGTTTCTCACTTAGCCAGCAGCATGAACATCCTTGGGCTCCCCAGCCTGGCCCAGGTTCAAATTCCCTGGCTTTCCAGAAGCCAGGCCTCTCCACTTTGGTCCAGGGCAGTAGCCCCTTGACCTTTTGCAATTTTCCATGATTGTGTCATATCCAGTCACTCGCAGGCAAGCACAATTAGTTGTACTGCCAAGTGCTGGTGGAGAAATGCCAAGCTGGTGAGGAAGTGAATCAAAATGAATTGCAATTACCTGCAGAGAACTGATGAGGAAGACACAGGCTGCAGCAAAAAAATCAATGAGTTGGGGCAGGGAAAAAAAGTGCACCCAAGGAAATCGATGAAATGTGAATGGGGCTGACCAAAGAGAAAAATTCTGTCTTATACAACCTGTGCCCGTCTGCAGATGTACAAGGCAAATCCAGCTTTTGTCCAGCTTATTGAAGAGAGCATAACCGGACTACTCAAGATTTCATGTGTATAGGAGTCATCCAGGAATTCTTGTTAACTTCTTGTTAACTCATAGATTCTGACTTTAGTAGATATGGGGTAGAGCCCAAGAGTGCACAGTTCTAACAGGGTTCCAGAAGCTACTACACACTTTGAGCAGTGGGCAACTAAAGAAATGTGGCTTCTCAAAGTGTGGACCTTGGACAAGTATCATCAGAGAAATGGTCAGAAATGTGTTTTTGAACTTCCACCCCACCCAGACTGAATCAGAAACTCTGGGAATAGGATCCATGAGTTTTAACAAGCCCTCTAGGTGATTTTGATGTGTTCCAAAGTTTAAGGACCGCAAATATTCTTCATCAAGATTGCCTTCATATAGGTTTTTGTCCATCTCTACCATGAAAACTTTTCATATTAACCAAACCCTAAGACACTAAGATCTGTTGCCTTCCTCTAAATCATCACCCCCTTCTTCTTCTTCTTCTTCTTCTTCTTCTTCTTCTTATTATTATTATTATTATTATTATTATTTGGCCATACTTGGGATTGAACCTAGAGGCACTCTACCTCTAAGCTACAATCCCAGTCTTTTTATTTATTTACTTTAGTTTGAGATGGTGATTTCACTAAGTGGTTGAGGCTGACTCCAACTGATGATCCTTCTACCCCAGCCTCTGATTAGCTGACTTATGGGCACTCAACACCAGGCCAAGCTAAAATCATCATCTCTGAAATTTTTATTTATTATTAACTTTCACATGCTTTTATTTACCTTCCAAGTTATATCAACAGCTATTGTCTTATCTTGTAAACTTCATCAAGAGCTACTTGAGATCAGGCACCACCTTGCTCTGCTCTGCATCTCCAACTTAGTAGTGTTTGCCATGTGGCATGTGCTCAATAAACACTTCTTGATAGGTTGGTGGATATTATGTTGAAGCCAAATTCAATAAATGATATGCAGAAATTCATTTCTAGTCTGAGCATCCTTCTCAAGTGAACAAATGTAAGTATTTGTATTAATTATCTAACACTGCACAACAAACCAACAATCTTAGTGGCTTAAAGCAACAATATTCATTTTTCGCTTTTCATGGTTTTTACATATCAGGAATTTGGGACCAGCAAAGCTGGCAGTTCTGACTTGGCTTGGGGTCTCTTATGAGTTAACAGCCAGATGCTGGCAGGCTGAAGTTAACCAAAGACTTGGCTGGACCTGAAGGATCTGCTTCTAAGATGGCTAACGCAGATGGTCAAAATTGGTGCTGGCTGTTAACAAAGACCTCAGTTCCTCTCCACAGGACTCCTTCCAACATGGCAATGGCTTCCACCTAAAGGAAGCAATCCAAGAGGCCAAGACAGAGTCCCATGATGTCATTTTATTAGTATTCTACTGGTCACATAGGTTAGCACTGTTTCAATAACAGCCAGGTATAGTGGCACATGCCTCTAATCCCAGTGACTCAGAAGGTTGGGGCAGAAGGATCAAAAGTTTGAGGCCAGCCAGGCACGGTGGCGCATGCCTGTAATCCCAGCACTTGGGAGGCTGAGTCAGGAGGAGCACGAGTTCAAAGCCAGCCTCAGCAACTTAGCAAGGCCCTAAGCAACTCAGTGAGACCCTGTCTCTGAATAAAATACAAAATAGGGCTGGGGATGTGGCTCAGTGGTGGAGTGCCCTGGGTTCAATCCCCAGTACCAAAAAAAAAAAAAAAAAAAAAATGTTTGAGGCCAGCCTCAGCAACTCATTAAGACTCTCAGCAACTTAGCAAAAGACTCTGTCTCAAAATAAAAAATAAAAAGGGCTAGGGATTAGCTCAGTGGCTAAGCACCCTTGGGTTCAATTCCTAGTACAAAAAAGAGAAAAAAAATAAAAAGAGACCATATGAAGAAGATTACACAAGTGCATGAATTACAGGAGGCAAAGATCACTGGGGCCATCTTGGAGGCTGGTTATTGCTGTATGCATCTTGGGGTTGTTGCAGATATTGTATTTGCTCTCAAGGATTTCATATTCTTCTGGAAGAAAACAAACAGTAAACAAGTTCACAAATAAGGACTTAAGATAGAAACACATGTATGAAATAAAGTTAAAAGGGGGATGAGGCAGGTGGGTGTCTTTAAGGAGAGCAGAGACACGATAAGGTCATGGTATTAGCTGAATCATGAGAAGGAACCTCTATGGGGCACCAGGCAGTGGAGATAGCATGTGCAAAAGTGCTGGGCTGGACAGGAAAAGGCTTGGCAAGTTTCAGAAACAGAAAGGAACAAGTGTTGCTAGAGCATAGTAAAGAAATGGGAGAATGTCAGTGAGGATAAGCCAGAGAACCCAGAGAGGCAAGAGGCAAACTGGGAGGACTTGGTGTCTCCAAAGCCTAGAGAAGAGTGTGCTGCTAGCAGGACAGTCTCATCACTTGTTTTAAAAGATCTTGAAGAAGGTCATAAAGAATTGACCAGTGAGTTTGACAAGGAGTGTGTTGGAGACCTTCTCAAGAGCAGCATCCATGACAAGAGTGGGGTTAAAAGTCTAATGCATTGAATTGACTCCAGGGACTGAAGAAGTGGAGGCAACAGGTGTGGAATGATTCAGGAAAAGATCTCATGTCATAACAAGACAAATGTGGCAGCACCTTGAGGGCCATGGGGTTCAGAAAACTTTTTTGTTTTGATTTGGTTCTGGGACTTGGGTTTTATGCCTTGGGTTTGGTCTTAAGATGGAAAATGGGACTGGGGATATAGCTCAGTTGGTAGAGTGCTTGCCTCACAAGCACAAGGCCCTGGGTTCAATCCCCAGTACCACAAAAAAAAAAAAAAAAAAAAAAAAAAGATGGGAAATGGGCCAGACTCAGTGACACACTCCTGTGATACCAGTGGTTCGGGAGGCAGAGGTAGGAGATTCTGCAAATTAGCAAGTTCCTAAGCAACTCAGCAAGTCCCTGTCTCAAAATAAAATACAAAAAGGGCTGGGGATGTGGCTCAGTGGTCAAGTGCCCCTGAGTTCAATTCCCAGTACCTCAGTACTGTCCCATCAGAAGAAACATACTGAAGGGAATGAATAAGATGTAGAAGTTTCTGGAACACAGCAGTTACTCATCCTTATTCTTGTGACTGAGTTGCATCTAGACTCACCTAATTTGAGAGCTAATCGGTACCTTCAGAGATTTTTGTTCCTGATTTAATTGGAAATTGTAGTTCCTTTGTTAACTCCTCTCTCTTAACTCATGAATAGCTACTTATATTCTTGCATCTAATTTATAGTTTATGGAATCTTTTGTCAAAAATACAGAATTTAAAATTCCCATTGATTTAGACTGGTCTCCTTTCTTTCACTCTTCTGTTTATTCCTACTGAGTATTTTCACAAATAAATTCAGTTGGATTCAAGACCCACAGGCCAGGCTGTGCTCTGTGTAGGGTGTCTCCAGTAATCTTAAGAGGTATTGAACTTTTTCCTATAGATTATTGAAACAATTAACTTTCACTTAGTTAATTATGAAAACTATAAAGAAGGACTCTTTAAAAGACAAATATCCAAAACAGCCCATTTTGGTGGATACACAGTACCAGCAGTCTCTATTTTCTAAAGTTTGCCTGTTTATGGTGGTACTGGGACTCAAACTCAGGGCTTTCCCCATGCTAGGCAAATACTCTACAACTGAGCTACACACTCTAGCACTATTTACCCTGTTATAGCTTTGTTTTCGTCAACTTTTTCACTGCTATGACTAAAAGACCTGACTGGAACAACTGTAGAGGAGGAAAGGTTTATTTAGGGGCTCACAGTTTCAGAGGTTTCAGTCCATAAGTGTCTGGCTTCATTCCTTGGGGCTAAAGGTGAAGCAGGATATCATGGCAGAATAGTGTGGCAGAGGGAACCAGCTCACATGATGATCAGGAAGCAGAGAGAGACTCCACTTGCCAAATACAAATACATACCCCAAAGCCACGCCTCCAATTCCCACGTCCTCAGTCACACCCTACCACTTCAGTTCCACTTAGTCTTCTCTATGAGGGGATTAAATCACTGATTAGGTTAAGACTCTCACAACCCAATCATTTCTCCTCTGAACCTTTTGCATCGTCTCACACGTGAGCTTTTGGGGGACACCTCGCATCCAAACCATAACAATCTTACACATATTTTCCTTTTGTGGCTGTGCCAGGACCTGGAGAAGATTAAGTGAGAGTGAAAAGACAGCCCAGGCCTGCTTGCTTTTTTTCCTGGCTCCTCCTTGGTGAGCCTGAGAAAGGAGCTTAGAGTTACAGAAAAAACACTGAGTCTCAAAAGAGAAATGCCCATCAACCATTGGCAGAGTTGCAGAACAAGCAATTCATAAGCAACTCAGCCAGGGTCCTTGTGCCTGCATTCTTGCCTGCAACTTGCTGATTGGCTGAAAAAGCAAACAAACAAAAATCCAAAAGAATTTTTTTTTTAGGGAGTATGTTCATCAAAGACTTTGGTATCTAAGAAATGACTCTAACTTCATTGTAATAGTAAGATGCACATCCCTGGGTGGAGATTTCAGATGCTAATGAGTTGTGCAATGTAGGAAGTAACAAGATTAGATAATGAAATGCTCAAGGAAAACCGGAGGAAAATTGTGTAACCCTGCACTGACTCCATCTCTGGTTCAGTCCCCTAAATCTCAGACTTCAGACCAAGATGACTCATTCTCTCTCTCTCTCTCTCTCTCTCTCTCTCTCTCTCTCTCTCTCTCTCTCTCTTTTCTCTCTCTCTTTGCCTGCACTCCCATTCTTGTGTGTACTTTCCCTTTATAGTGAAACTTTTCCACTTCTATTCATATCTAATACTTCCTTAAATTCTTTTCTGCAACATGTCAAGAGCCTGGTGTCCATTAGAGGTCTCCTCCACCTCTAGAGAACCCTCCTGGGACCACCTTATGGTGATGGGCCCCTCCTCCATCAATCTTGCTTGTTCGCCTTGAATAGTTCCTATCTTCTTTCAGCTCACCAGTCTTGTATGAAAGACAGTGTGAAAGTTGTTGCCTAGAGAGAGAGGAAGCAAAATCAGTGATACACACACATGTTAGTTAACATTAGTCTCCCTGGTCACTGTGAGTTAGCACAAACTCTAATCAGGAATCTCCATTCCAGGGCAGATGATTAGGACGTGAAGGATCCTAGACAGGAGTCCATTCTTCAGATTCTGCAGATGCTTGAAATATCATCATCTATATCAGCACCAGAAGGTTCCTTAATTAGCATAGGGATGTTAAATTGAAGTTTTTCATTGAGAAAACAAATTTTTTCAAGAGGTATGGTTGGTTACTATGATTATGCAAGTTTTAGTCAGCTTTTGCATTACTGTGACCAAAATATCTGACAAGAACAACTTAGAGGAGGAAAAGTTTATTTGGGGTTCAAGGTTTCAATGGTCTCAATCCATAGATGGCTGACACTATTGTTCTGGGCCCAAGGTAAGGTAGCCTATCATGGGGGAAGGGCCCAGCAGAGGAAAGTTACTGAGCTCATGGTGAGGTCAGGAAGCAAAAAGACAGAGAGAGAAAGAAAGAGAGAAACAAGCCTCAGGGAAGATGCACCCTCCCAGGTCATGCCCCTGGTGACCCACCTCCTCCAGCTATGTCCCATCTTCCTACAGTTATCACCTAGTCAGTTCTTTCAAACTAGGATGGACCAATTAGGTTACAGCTCTCATAATCTAATCATTTACCTCTGCATATTCCCACATTAACAGGAGCTTTGGGGGGACACCTCATATCCAAATCATAATCTGTACAGACAATTATTCTGTAGGAACAAAGTAATAAACACCTAAGGAATCCCACAGCTCAGTATTTTCAGAGTAGTATCCCAGTTACAGAACCCCACATGGTTAAATGACCCCATTCACAGAGGACTCTGTTGCTTGATCCAACCAGAAGACTTGCTTATCTGTTGACTTGATCACTGTCTGATGACTTGTCCTGAGCATGTCTGGCCATTGGTGATGGCTGTTGGTGGGGGCACCTCTGTTATAATAAATGGAGCATATGTCAATTCCTAGGGGACTAGACTAAGCTTTGTCACAGCATGATGATCTCATGCTTCCAAGAGTGGAAGCTAAATGGTCTCTAGAGGACCCAGCTCAATATCACTCTGACATATGCCATTGGTTAAAGCAAGTCAAGGTCAGCCCAAACTCAGGGGGCAGAAAAATAGATCTTGTCCTGTGATGGGAGCAGTAGCAACATTATATTGCAAAGAGGCTTGGCCACAGGGGATGATTGACAGGGTCATTTTCATAATGATCAACTCCATTATTTGGTGGTGAGATGACGGGGAAGGAGACAAAGAACTCCTACTTCTAGCCATTTAACAAAAGAATCCAAAAAATTAGATTAAGTGCATCCACAATCAGAGAGGTTGCAAACACCCTGGTTTGTATTTTGTTTTGTTGTTTTTTCCCCATCTTCTTGATAATTCTGAAATTCTCTTCAGGATGATCCTCTTGTTAGATCTAATGAAAACCCCATTTATTTTTGTTTTCCATTTTTTAAAATTATTTTTTATTCTTACAGACTGCATTTTGATTCATTGTACACAAACGTGGCACATCTTTTTGTTCCAATGGTTGTGCACGATGTAGATTCACACCATTCGTGTAATCATACGTGTACATTAGGGTAATGAAGTCTGTCTCAGTCCACCATTTTTATACCCCCCCTCATTTCCCTCCATGTAATCTAAAGTTCCTCCATTCTTCTCTCACCCCCACCCTTCCACCCCCATTATATATCATCATCCACTTATCAGGGAAAACATTCAGCCTTTGTTTTTTTTGGGCTTGGCTTCATAATTTGGCTGATGATGAATTCCAACCATTCCAAGAAAGAAAACTGTCAGTACTGGCATTTTTTATTGCTTGCATCATTAGTATTATCTTCCACCTCCAGCTCCATTACTGGAAGATTTTTAAGATACCTGTACAATTGGTAAGGGTGAAAGTCATGATAGGTTAATACAGAAACTTGCCTAACCTGCACACAATGTGCAACACATCACAATTTGCTATTCGAATATCATGGTCAAGTCCACTTTCCATCTCTGCCATCCCTTGTATTAAAGTTAATACAAGACTGTACATGGTGATTTGGAATGACAGGAACTCTTATTCATTGCTGGTGGAAATGCAAAATGGTACAGTCATTTTGGAAGACAGTTTGGTGGTTAGTTATAAAACTAACCATATTCTTTCTGTGGGATGCAGCAATCATGTTCCTTGGTTCTTACCGAAATGAGGTAGAAATGTATGTCCACACAAAAACCTACACATATATGTTTATAGCAGATTTCTTCATGATTCCAAGTTCTGCTTGCAAACTGAATGGGACATGTGGCCTGCTAACACATGGACCAAGTAAAGGCTATATTGTCAAACCTACTATTAAATATTAGCAAGCCTCGATTTATTATTTTAGAATATACATTTTATACATGTAGATGTATTTTATCTTTCCATACCTCTATAGGATCCTGTTTCATACTTATCTTTGAAGACTACAATTACCTTAATGCATACAGTATTTGATAGCTTATTTTATAATTAGTATCATAAGAAACAGTTTCACTGCCCCAAGAATCCTCTCTGTTCTGCCTATTCACCCCTCCCTTTTCAGTAACCAGTGGTAACCACTGATCTTTTAATTGCCTCAAGAGTTTTACATTTTCCAGGATATCATTATAGTTGGATCATACAATATGTAGCCTTTTCAGATTGGCTTCCTTCATTTAGTAATATGCATTTAAATTTCCTATGTGGATTTTCATGGCCTGACAGCTCATTTCTTTTTAGTGCTAAGTAAGATTTCTTTGGATATACCACAGTTTATTTATCCCCTGGGTTGTATTAGTCTGAGTTCTCCAACAGGGCACATGTATGTGTGTGTCTCTGGGAAGCAGTGTTGATTATAAATAATTGGCTTCTGCAATTCTGTAGGCTGAGAAGCCTGAGGATCTTCAGTTGGCAAGCGGAAACTCAGGACAGAAGAAATGATGGTAAAGTATCAGTCCAAAGACTTGAGAACCCGGAGAGCCCACACTGTAAGTTCCAACCTGAGTCTGAGTCCAAAGGCAGAAGAGGATCAGTGTTGCAACTCCAGGATGATTAGAGAGAACAAATTCTCCCTCACCTCTTTTGATCTGCTCAGGCCTTCAAAGGCCTGCTTTGCTCAGTCTACTAAAGTGTTAATCTCATCCAGAAACACCCTCACAGGTACACTCAGAATAATGCTTAACTAAATATCTGGGCATTTCATGACCCAGTCAAGTCGACAAAATAAATTAACCACTGCATTCCCTCACCTACTGTAGAGCATCTTGGTAGTTTCCAAGTCTGGGCAATCATGAAGAAATCTGTTATAAACATATATGTGTAGGTTTTTGTGTGGACGTACATTTTCACCTCATTTAGGTAAGAACCAAGGAACATGATTGCTGCATCCCACAGAAAGAATATGGTTAGTTTTATAACTAACCACCAAACTGTCTTCCAAAATGACTGTACCATTTTGCATTTCCACCAGCAATGAATGAGAGTTCCTGTCATTCCAAATCACCATGTATAGTCTGTATTAACTTTAATATTTTAAATGTTGCTGTAAAATATTGCTTTTGTTTGTCACTGAGTTTTTTGGTGCTACTCTAAATTTGACACCAAGGCCATTGTTTCCTTTCTTTACCCTAGTCCTGGCTCTTGACTCAGTTCCTCCAAGGTAGAAACCATTTCTTCTTCTTCTCTTTTTCCTCCTCCCTTTTCAAGAAATAGAGCAAGAAAGGTCTTAGTGAAGTGCCTGACATACATTAAATGCTCCATAAATTTTAATCATAATAATTAATATGATGTCCTTCAAATAGCACCTACCAGTTATTTTTACATAGTAAATGTTTGTAGAAGTAAAGTTTTTTTATGTAATTGAAATACAGATGTTCCTAGACTTGTAATGATGTTACATGCCCATAAGTCCATAATAAGTTGAAAGTTATTAAGTTGAAAATACACTTAATACACCTAACCTACCAAACATCATATTTCAGCCTAGCTATCTTAAACATACTCCAAACATTAACATTAGCCTACAGTTGGACAGAATCACATAACACGAAGCCCATTTTAGTAAAAAATGCTGAATATCTTATATATACACACAGATGGGCAGTTTATACAGCCTGGGTGCAAAAAAAAACTCCCAGTATCAATAAAATGTTGGCAACAAAATACACCGTAGAGTATTGGTCATTTATCCTCAAAATCACCTGGGTGATTGACAGCTGCTGCTGCCCTACGTCAAAAGAGAGTATTGAACTGCATATTGCTAGCCTAGGAAAAAAATAATTCAAAATTTGAATCATAGTTTCTATTGGTCACCTATTGCTTTTACACCATCCCCAAGTCAAAAAAGTAGTAAACTGGACCATGGTAAGCCAAGGAACATCTGTATCCTGTTACCTATCTCATTTATTTTTTTCCTGTGGAATAGGGCATACCATTCCTGGAGGTGCTGCAATACGACTTCAATGTATGGAGAAGGAGCAAGCTCCTATTCCATCTCCCTGTTCCTAAAATCCTGTCATCTATGTTAAAAGCATCTAGTTGCCTATTCCATCTCTGCCAACCTGTTAATTGGGGCCTGTCCATATCTTTGTGGGGGGTAGGGGGGGTATTGGGGATTAAACCCAAGAGTGCTAACCACTAAGCCATACCCTCAGCCCTTTTTTATATTTTATTTTGAGACAGGTTCTCACTAAGCTGCATAGGGCCTTGCTAAGTTGCTGAGGCTGGCTTTGAACTTGCCATCCTCCTGCCTCAGCCTCCCAAGCTGCTGGGATTATAGACATGCACTACCATGCCCAGTGCCTGTTCATATATTACATTCACCTCTAACATTTCAAAATGACATCTGAAAAAGTTTAGTCTTGTGCTTTAGCTAGCAAATGCTTCCACTGAGTTCTGGCTGCAGAAAAGATCACTGATTTAGGCTGGAAGAAAGCCAGTTCCTTTGCCTTTCTTGTGATGGAGTGCAATGAGGATTTGCATTTTCTCTGAGACTCTTGGTGATTAAAATAACATTATGATTCAATAAAAAGTACGCCAGGCAGCCTCTCTTCCACATGGTTACATGTCACTGTGGTTGTTTTCTATTTAAGGTTTAAAAAAAATAAAGTATATAATCCAATCCTGACTTTAGGGTTTGTTCCAATGTTTTTATCAACTCTAGTTTTATTTAAAAAGATCAGCATTTATTTCTTCTGTAATTTTCCTCAAATTTCCAGAATCACTGAAATGTTGATCTGAATGACTTAAAAGATTCCAAGTACTGGCAAATTACAGAATTGTAATTGTTAAACTTGAAATAGCCATAAACCAGATTAGCTCAAAATGAAGACAGTGGGTGTGGTGGTGCACACCTCTAATTCCAGCATCTTGGGAGACATAGGCAGAAGGATTTCAAGTTCAAGGCCAGTCTCAGCAATTTAGCAATATCTTGTTTCAAGGTAAAATAAAAACGGCTGGGGATGTAGTGCAGTGGAAGAATGCTCCTAGGTTATCCCCAGAACTATTTAAAAGAAAAAAAGTTATCTGTGATGACAACGTGACCACTGAATTTTGTGAGATGGCCGATGGACAGGCTGACAGAATTCTTCCCATTCTAAGAGGACAGTCACTGATATTTTTGTGACTGTGCCAAGAAGCTATTCCAGAAGTTCTCACAATTATGCATGGCAAGCCATTTAATAACCTGCTTTTGAACAGCTGTCAATTGCCAACATAAGGAACTACATTTACTACATACAATGAAATTTCTCTTCAAATAAAATCAAAGGCTTATTTACACGTTAGTATCTCCCAACCTAATTCAAAGAGTCATTTGTGTATCAAGGGCTTGAGCCAATCCCAGGTAGGAAGTCTGCCTAGCCTATTTCAGTCAATTTGAGGAAGGTACAAGTGAAGGGGAAGAAGAGAAATTAGTCTGTTTAACACTTTTTAGCTTCTGATAATATTAGCTAACTGGTGTTTTATCATAATATTTGTCTGCACCCAGAAAGGGGGAGAAAGACTGGCATCAAAGTCCATTTCAGCACTTTCCTTGTGTGAGTCATTCAACTAAACAACTCTTCATCACCCAGTGGCCCTCAGAACCTGCTGAGTTGTGGCCAGCATGAAGCCTCCCCTCAGCTGTGGATGCCAGGAGTGGCTGTCAGGACAGTCTGGCCATGACACTGAGCTCCTCTTACCTAGGAGTTGCATTAGGAGTTATCATCTGCACTGGGAAATGATATTGACCAAATCATGTTGTTATATCAAGTGCACATATAAATTGTGAGAACTAATCCCACTATTTTATATAATGTACCAATAAAAATACAGAAAAAATAAAGAATATAAAAGTTATGACACAGGAAAGCACTGTGCTAAAAAATAGTTTATATTTTTCCTATCATTAGTAGGTAGCCATTGGTATTTACTAAGTGTATGTCATTCATTAAGGCTTAAAACTTTAATAGTGACCCTCTAATAGACTTTATTTATTTTTTGTACTGGAGATTTAACCCAGGGGTACTTTACCTCTGAGCTATACCCCCAACCCTTTTTTTCTTTTTTCTTTTCTTTTCTTTTCTTCTTCTTCTTCTTTTTTTTTTTTTGTTTTTTGTTTTTTGAAACAGGGTCTCAGTAAATTGCTTAGGGTTTCACTAAATTGCTGAGGTTGACCTCGAACTTGCAATCCTTCTGCCTCAGCCTCTGGAACCACCGAGATTACAGGTGGGCATCACTGCGCCCAGATTTTTTTCAAAACATTCTAAGTCTAATGTTAATAGAGGAGCTCAGAGTAGATGGCATGTTGCATTGTATCTTTATTTTAACCAAAGACAAGAAGAGAGGCTAAAATTCATAACATGAGTGATTCAGCATTTCTGCATAGCAAAGGTGAGAGTTGATAGCACTCTGATCCTTTTGTAGAGTCCAGCCCCTTGCACTGCATAAAAAAGATCTCCAATTATTATATTCCGAGAGCCCATGTTTTCTAGAAGTCAAAATATCTAAAACAGAAATAAATGAGACAATGTGACCAAATTTTTAGGCACCAATGCAGAGATTAGAAAACACCACCACTGCCAGTATTTATATTCTATATACTAAAAGTACAGGAAGTCCACATCTTCCAAATCTGAAAATATATGTTACAGCACAGAGTAGAAGGTTACCAGGTTGCTATTAGTACAGAAATTAGAAACACAAGTATGGCAAAAACACATTGGCAAAGTGGATACCATGGAAAGCAATAAAAATCACCTGGGCCCTACTTAAGAATGATTATTTGTTTGATAAAACATTATCAAACATTAAAAGAACAAACATCTTGATTAAGTGTATTCTATTTTATTCATTCTTCAAATAAGAGAGTCTTTCCAGCCCGACAATATGTCATGGGGTTGTACAAATTGGCATTTGCAGTTATCAAAAGGACACCCGTCACCTAGAGAGACACATGAGTTTGCTGTCAGTTGGTGGCTGTCAGCGGCCTTTCTCATCCTGTTTCTATGGAAATTGACATTAGATAGGTGGAGGAAAGGGGAGTTAGGTGTTTTTTATTACATTATTTCAAATAAAATGCTGTGGTCCTTTTCTTTCTTTGTACCCATCTGAAACTGGTTTCCCTGGCAACAGAATCAGGGATGCCACCTCCTGGGAGCTGAGAGTGAAAAGGCTTACTTTGCTGGACCAGAAGACCAGTTACTGGCTGGCTAACTATTAGTTACAATTCCTTACATCAACCAAAGGGTGTCAAGAAGAAAAAGAATTGGAAGTGGCCTGAAACTTCCTAAGAAACTTTAAAAAATACTAGATTTTCCTTATTCCAAAATCTACTCATTCAAATAAAACAAGTATAGAGGCAGGGAGACCTGCCACCACACAGATGACCACCTAATTCCCTGGGGCCACACAGTTCCTCTCTCAGGCTTAGTCCACCTGCTCGCGCATGTTCTTATTTTTTGCAATACTGGGGATTGAATTCAGGGTCTTGTTCATGCTAGACAGGCACACAACAACCAAGCCTCATCTCTAGCCTCTGCTCAGTACTTTCTTATACAACATACTCACTTTTCTTAGAAGGGAAAAAGGGAAATTCCAGGCGAGGACTCATTAGGTCATTTTTTCCCATAGATCAATGTTTTTTCATACTGAGTGCTTGGCTTTCCAAGGGACTATAGGTGTTTTTAAAAGGATTGTCACTGCAGAGGGTATGTTAAATGGAGAATGTGGTGGCACTAAAATGGCTGTCTGCTTAAAAAAATAATAATATTCAAGAAACCATAGGGGAAAGAAAGGAGTAGCCATTAAGCTAAACTATTAAGAATGGTTGCACTTTACATTCCAAATGTGAAGCTATGTATCGGGGCTATTACAATTGCAGAGTGCTAGGCAGAGGATTCAGTAGAATGGCCATGTAAATTGAAAAGCAAACTAATGTCTCTTCAAGCTCTGGAAACCACAGAAGGAATTTGCTCCCAAGTAGAAAACTCTAGGCAATCAACCAATGAATCACTCACCCAAAGAATAAGAGCTTTCTTTGTCTTTCTCATCAACTGTCTTTTTATGCATAGTAGGATATGGGTCACTTCATGCAATACCAGAACTAGAAGGATGAGGCTTTGGCAGAGATCCCACTGGGGTGCTGATGGTTTGTTTTATGAAGTTTATCCCTTTTCTGTAATTTTGGTGTACAAAGCGTTTTTTAAGAAAGGTTATAAGTAAAATGTTTGATAAAAAAAAATAAAACTCTTGATTGAGATGTTTATATTGGACAGAGTTAAAAGATCTTACTACATGCAAATAAGAGAGTCAACTATACAAACGAAAAATACATTCATATTCACACCCTATGGTCTGGCAATCCTGTTCTTGAGATGATTTCAATAGTTGAAAAATGAAGAAAAAATTCTATATATGAAGATGTTTAATACAGCATTAGTATAAAATGTGATTAAAAATAACCATGCAATATTGCAGAAGTAGTCTAAAAATGATGCTGAGTCTTTTGAATTGAAGACTATGCAGAAATGTGGGAAAAATAAGGACTTGTGATAGTTAACAACAAAATCAAAATATGAAATAGCATGTGTACTGTGCTTATGTATATAAGCTTGTGAAAATAATCTTAAAGGAAATGTTCCAAAAATAGAATCATTAGGAGAGAAAAGTTTGGTGTTTTTTTTTAATGCTTTGTCATCTCTCTACCAGTTATTTCTCTAACTAGACACTGCAAGGAAAACAGAATTTAAAAAATAGCATAGCCTTGTTCACAGCAAAGGCAATGACCATTAACATTTAAAAAATGCTGAAATTTCTTTTTTATTTTTTAATTTGCTTAGTTACATATGACAGTAGAATGCATTTTGACACATCATACGCAAATGGAGTACAACTTCTCATTCCTCTGGCTGTTCATGGTGTAGTCACACCAGTAGTGTAATCATACACGTATATAGGATACTAATGTCTATTTCATTCTACTATCTTTCCCATCCCCATGCTCCCATCCCTCCCCTCAGCTCCCCTTTGCACAATGCAAAGTTCCTTCATTCTTCCTTATCACCTGCCAGCCCACCACCACTATGGATCAGCATCCGCTTATTTCACTTAGCATGATATTCTCTAATTCCATCCGTTATCTGCAAATACCTTAATTTCATTCTTCTTTAAGGCTGAGCAATATTCCATTGTGTACATGTACCACATTTTCTTTATCCATTCATCTGTTGAGCAGCTATAAACATTGATATGGCTGTGCCACTGTAGTTTGCTGATTTTCAGTCCTTTGGGTATAAACGGAGAAGTGGGATAACTGGGTCAAATGGTGGTTCCATTCCAAGTTTTCTGAGGAATCTCCATTCTGCTTTCCAGAGTGGTTGTACCAATTTGCAGTCCCACCAGCAAAAATTGTTGAAATTCTGACAACTAATGAAGCAGGTGGAAATTGTGCAAGAGCTCACTCATTTTGACTGAAGTGAATAATAAAGCCTTTAAAACTTGCCATCCAGACTCTAAGGGATACTGAAACACACATTTTCTTCTGATGAAAAATGGTCTGAATGATCATTGCTCTAGGAAATGAAGGGTACCCTCCCAACCCAACCAATTAAGTAAACCTCTTACTGACATCATGAGCATCTTTTTTTTCCCCTCAGAGCTGAGGGAAGCTATGCAGAGAGAAGACAAACTCCAGTTGTCAACAGGTCATGTCAGAACTGAAAAGTGTGCATGCCACGAAGCTCTGCATGTTTCTTTTGAAGGTAACACACGGATTTGGTCTTTCTAGGAAGACACCAAGTTCTATGGATCCTAGACATTGTAGAGGGACCTGACTTCACTTCATTGTAGAGGGACTTTGAACAGACTAAACAAGTCACATGATCTGTAAGGTTTTGTTAGTGTCCATCTTGGGATGGCTTCCCAACTGCCTAAAGCAAACACAAGTTATGACCAGTTGGTAGGTTCAGTAATCAGCCTAACTGGGCCCTCACTGACAACTTCTCAAAGAAATGCACATTAAATTCACATAGTATTTTGTTTAATCCCTTCAACAATCTTGTGAGGTAGGCAATTTTATTCCAATTTTGCAGTTGCAGAAAGATTCTGGGAGGAGATACTAAGTTGCCTAAGGCTATAGAGAAATGATAAATATGTATCACACCTGGGAATTATTGCTGGGCTTAGACTTGATTCCAGAGCTCTTCCTAACACACCAATCCCCACTGGACTGTTTCTAGTTGTTGTTCTCATTGGAAAATTACTTATGGGGCTACAGAAAAACTTTTAATTTTACACAGAGGTAGTTAATAGATCCCTACTTTTGTTATTACGGTTTACAATCACTGCAGTTCCTAAATGCTGTAATTTGGATCTGGAACATCCCTTCAAAGGCCCATGTGTTTAGTCCCCAGCTGGGCATTACTGGGAGATGGTGGAAAACTTTAAATGGGGCTGAGTGGAAGTCTTCTGGTCTTTGGGGGTGTGTCTTTGAAGGGATCATGACCATATCCTGTTTTGTTCTGATCATGGGGTGAATGGTTGGCTTCCCCATGTGCTCCTCCCATGATGTGCTGCCCCCAACCCTAACTAAAAGCAATAGGTTTGCCCATTCGTGAACTGGGGCCTCCAAAACTGTGAGTCAAAATAAACCTTTCTTCTTAAGTTGATTGTCCCAGGAATTTTGTTATAGTCATAGAAAGCTAATACACAAAATTATCCCTTTGAGGCAAGAAAAGGATAATGATGGAAAATAATTATCACACTATTTCTTAAAAACTACAGGTTCTTAATACTGAAAATAGAACACAAGTTTATATAACAAAAGCATACTGAGAAAATTAAGACATTCACTTTGTGTCTAAAAGAAGCTACTAGGAGTGTAAAAAAGTCTATGAAAGCTTTTCTAGGAATTGTGAGAACAAACCTCTATTGTTCTTAAGGATGGGGATAGACAGTGAATGAGCTAACTACTTCAGGGTTCTTTAAAAGAATGAATCTAAGCTAGAATAAAACTAAATGGGAGCACGAGATTTCATTTATTGACTATCTTTAGTTTAACAAAAAAAAAAAAAAAAAAAATTAAAGAGTAAGGACATTAATGAGTTGACCTGGGACAAGTTGGCATTCCCATGCTTTGCTGGGGGCAGTATTATGAAGCCAATATTTCTGGAAGCAATGTGGTAGTGTGTTATATCAAATATTTTATCTTTTATTCCAGCAATTCCACTTCTTGAGGACAGGAATAGAAATAAGGACAGAAAAAGACACATGAACATTTTCTTTGTAAGGACTATAATATCTCAATGTTCAAAACAGTCTATATATCTAACCTAACAAATGAAAAATAAGCAAATTATTATATGCCTAATTTTGCAAATTGTGAATAATTAAGAAAAATAAAGTTGAGGAGATGATAAAAATATGATTTCCAACTTTTAACTCTGCAGTGTTAGGAGTCTGAGCTGGGGATGTAGCACAGTGGGAGTGTTTGCCTAGTCCATGTGAGGCCCTATGTTCCATTCCCAGCACTACCAAAAAAGTAAGAAATCAAAATAAAAAAGACTTGAGTCTGACCATCTGGGTTAAAATCTGACTCTACCCATGACTGGCTGTGTGACCTTAAGCTAGTTATTATTGCTCTGTGTGTCTCAGTTTCCTTATCTGTTAGATGATCTGTACCCAGTAACTACCTTCATTAGACTTTTGTGAAAATTCAGTTGAGAGAACACAAAAGTGCTTAACAAGATCCTTTGGCATATAGTAAACACTCACCATATGTTAGCAGTGATAAGAACTGTTATATCTGACATGGTTGGCATAAAAAGACAATAGTTTCTGGATGGAACCGTGTTTTCACTTTCTTCATTGCCTCATGTTGTACTTTTCAAATTGAAAAATCAGAGGTGAATAGCATGTTTGTGATTTTTTAAAATTATCAATCAAAACATTTTTCTTAGTACATAGCCATACCTAATATTTAAAAGCAATTAAATGTGAGAAAATATGGAAAGAATTTGGCACATTGCCTGACTGACACACAAGAGTTATCCCAAACATTCGTTGGGATGGCATTATTGGGTGCTCTAGCCAGAGGTCAGTCAATGTCAAATTGGTAACTCATACCAAGGCTGCTGAGAGCTCCCTGCCCAAACCTTCCTGTTGGTTTCTCAAGGCAATGCCTCACTAACACCCCTTCCTTTATTAACACTATATTCTTCCCTAGTTTCTCCCATTGAAAAATTCTACATTAGTCGCCTGCCCAGAGGCAAACTTGTAGAATCTGCATCCTCAATAAATTCTGGGTGTTTGGCGGAATTTAATATGTCATTTGAAGATTGAAAACAGTCTAAAAAGCTTTGGTGTTTTACACATAGTAAGTGTTCTAATTTTCAAAGAATAAATTCTACCTATGCACCACCACCCCAATAAAACACTGTGTACATTTTTGAGGCCTCCACCATATTTGAAGACTCATATTCCTTTCAGTTATGTCTAAGCAGAGAAGCAACTTTTTAATCATTCAGTTTTGGTTTAGACCTATCATAATGTTCTGCATCAAATGTTTTCAGAAGAGAGTATCAGAACAGATGTCAAACAAACTTCCAAAGAGTAAACCTTGTATTTTAATTCTTGGCCAGAAGGCCTAAAGCATGGGAGGGCTCCACATCTTAGAATATAAATACATGCTGTTTTATTATTATTACATGGACAAGATATATTGTACATATTCTTCCTCTAGATCAGCAGTTCTCCAAGTGTAGTCTCCAGATCAGCTCTACCTCAAGACCACCTGAGAATTTGCTTTGGCAATGCCCTCCCCTACAGAATCTGAGAAATCTAATTTTGAACTAGTCCTGATCAGACTAAACGTAGACAACTTCTCTAGAAATAAGAACCAATTAAGAACAAAATATTTAGCTGTTTATTAAGCACTAGGATAAAAACATGTAGGAAAAAAAGTTTTGGCTACCTGGATAAAGTTCCCTGGAGAAGAAAAAGACCCTTATACAGGTTTCATCTTGCTCTTCCCTAATGAACTAGACAATTTCATTAGACATTGAGAAGTCACCAACCCATGGGCCCATAGCACAGTGGAAGGTGTGTTTTTTGGGGTTGTATTTTTGGGGGATGGGGGCTGAGGGGTCAGGAGAACTGGCAATTGAACCCAGGGTGCACTCTATCACTGAGCACACCCACAGTCCTTTTTGAGACAGGGTGTCACAAAGTTGCTGAGGCTGGCCTTGAACTTGTGATCCTCCTGCCTTAGCCTCTCAAGTTGCTGAGATTATAGGACTCCACCACCCTTCCCTGTCAGAGCAGGCGGACCACTCAATTTCCTTCTCATCATGATAGAGGCAGCAGTCTCTTGGTGGAATTAAACAATGTACTTAAGTTAAGGCTCCAATGCTTCTTTATGGTCTGTTGGAAAGCTCTGGGAAAGTTAACTTCAGTTAACTGAATGAAACTTCAGTTGTTCATATACCTGTTTGAATGGTCTTCAGCTTTGAAACCAACTGCTACTTACCAGTCATACCATTTTCAAAGAAAATTCCATCTCTCAGCCACCGAATAGCTATTTTATCACTTCGCACAGGACCTTAATGCTAATGATCATGATGATAAAATATTTTGTCTTATGAAGTACTAGAAATAACTAGCTATAAAAAAAGTGATACAAAACTAATCTTACTAGGACTTTTTTGCTCAGTGTCATAGAGGAGCTACATGGTAGAAAACAACACATAAGGTATAAGATTGGGAGTAGTTGAAAAAAACAAAAACAAAAAAAAACAAGATATGATTTGTTGATAAAAATGAGGAAAAATATTGATATAAACCAGTGAAAGCAAACTTATTGATACACCTATAATATTACAGAGTAGAATGTAAGAAAATTGTACCTATTGTAAACATCTAAATTAAATGAAGAGGAATTTTGGAAAGCTAGGGGAAAAGGAAACACACACACACACACACACACACACAGCCCACTCTTAAGATGTTAAAGAACAAAGATCCCATAGTAAAACCAGAATTTAATCCGATGTCCTTTGAGGCCAAGGGGACATAGCTTCCCTGAGCTTTGATTAGTTTTTAAGGATAATGATAACCATTTGCTGAGATTTTTATATGTAATACTGCCTAGCAGCATAGCCCTTGGCACACAGAAATGACCAGTGTCCCACTGACTCAGAACAGCTGAGCCCTACTTTGTAATCCATGTTTAAGGCCAGGGTATTTGAACATCTGGCACATAGGTGCTCAACAATCACATGATCCCTACCTCCCAAGGGAGGAGTGGCAACTGCTCATACCACTCGTGCCTTCCATGTAAGACAGGCGCCACTCAATTCTGCTCACATGCCCATTTCTGACCCCCAAGACCAACCTTGACAGGCAGTCACAGGGTTTGTTATCATTCTCACAGTCTAAGTAAGAAACTAGTGTCTGGCTCATTTTCCGAGATTCTCAACTCCCCGAACAGTGGGGCTTGCACACACTAGAACACCTCATACAAGACTCCTGCCATCAAGCCAGTCTCCTATCCAAAGTCAAAAGGAAGTGGTTTCATCAGATTCAAGACAATCTATGAAGCCAGGCACAGTGGCACATGCTTGTAATTACAGCAACTCTGGAGAGCCTCAGCGAGTCAGAAGGATTCAAGTTTAGGTCAGTGTGAGCAACTCAGTGAGACCTTGTCTCAAAATAAATAAAAAGGGGCAGGGATGCAGCTCTTGAACCCCTGGGTTCAATTGCCAATACCCGAAATAAAAAAGAAAAAGAAAAAGAAAGAAAAAGTTATATGAATTAAGAAAAATCCCATTGGAAAAATATCTGAGGCTAGAAAACTGTTTGTAAAGCATGAAGGGAGATACAGCACACCACGTCCCCCACCCCCCCAAAAAAAACAAGACCATTTTTTTACCCAGAAACCTTTCCAATGTGCCTCCCATTCTCCAAGGGCTTGTGGTTACACAACAAGGAACCAATACTTCCCAGTCTACCTTTTGGCAACCTGCCCTGGGACTTCATCTCTGCCAGAAGACTGGCAAATGCAAGCAATGAAATAAATCCTTTCCCTACACATCCACTCCATCCCCACTGCTGTGAGCAAGCACACAGCCACACTGTCACCTTGGGTCCCTGGGTCTTAGACGGGAGAGAAACAAACCCTTGTGGCCTTTAGCCATTCAGTTTTTGGGCCTCTGTCATAGTAACTGAAACTTTAACTTACAATTAGAGAAAACCAGAAAGCCAGGTGGAAGAGAGAACAGAAAAGGTGAATACTACATTAATAAGCCATTCAAATCTGGAGTATAAAAACCTACTTCATTATACAAAGAAGGGGCAAGAGAGAAATCAGCTTTAGTAATTAGGGGTTTGCCATTCACTTAATGAGAAGTGAAAATATTTAACACACTCTGTACATAAATATTTCTTTTGGCAAAAAAGCAAACAAAGTAACGTTTTTAAATATATAAAAACAAGAAGGTCTTGATGACAAATGAGAAATATTAAGACAAACTGCCAACAACTTGCTGCATCGTTAGAAAATAAGAACATTAAAAATTCCTTAGGTGCTATTTTTAAATAGCTAGGAAAATTGGCTTAAAATTATCAGCGATTCTTTTCTAAAATGCAACAGTAAATAACAGGTACATGAAGAAAGAGTCATGTAGCCTCTTCAGGGAGAAACATGCTTAGCAACTTATTCAAAGTCTAGGGTCACAGATTTCATCTAATCAAATTAGTAAAAGCTTGTCCACAGAGATAAAGAACAAAGATTAATGACAGATGGCAATGGCTGGAAATGCAGGGATACCTTAATGAGAAAGGGGCTGAGTGCTAGGTATGGCTGGATTAAGTAAATTATATAATAGGTTAAATAAATATTAATGAAGTTGAAGCAGGCCAGCTTTCCACCTTTCTTTTATGGGGTAATGAACTCCAGAGCTCTCTGAGCAGCATGTATCATAATATAAAATCCAAGTCACCTACATTTCTTGAAATGTGAAGCTGATGAAGAGAGAAAATATAGATTTGAAAAGATGGAGCTTTCCCAAGAAGAGTTATTCTGTCTACCAATGAATCACCAGGAAAAAAGTAGACCTTAATTTTTGACCTTGAATCACAAGACTCACATAGGAAGAATGAGTCCTGAAGAAGTAATTGTAGCTTCCTAAATTAAACTGCCATTAATATACCTTCATTTACTCACGATTCTTAGTCTTGAGTTTCCAGTAAGTCAGAAACATGATTCTTGGTCTTGAGTTCCAGTAAGTCAGAAACATTTGGTGGGTTCAGTTTTCACACAGCAGGAGTCCACAACCAGATACACGAAGTAAGAAGCACATTTTCAAACTTCCTCTACAAATGTATGGACTCTCTATTTATCAAACCCATGTGGACGATCCCAGAGCTTTGATAACAATAGTAAAGAAGGAGAAGGAGAACCACTTATTGGTACTAAAGCCTTTACTGTAATAAACCAAATATATTTACAATTTATACAAATGTTTAACCTTCAACAAAAATACAAAAAAACATTTCACAAGATGCAAAACCAGGAAACAAGTTCATTGGAGACACCACTGCTCTACAAAGGACGGAACGCAAGGTGAAGTGCAAGGACAGAAAGGAAATCTCACACTCAGGCCAGGTGTGGGCGACAGATCCCCCAGCAGGAAGAGAACAGGCTGCAGCTTAGGTCAGCAGATTCCGCTCCTCAGTCCTAAGCCCCTTGGCCCCTCTGTCCAGGTGGTCTCGGTGCTCCATTTGGTCTAGGTAGGCGACCTTCTGTTGATGGGTTTGTTGCCTCCTCTTTGTAGACTCAAAGTAGTTTCTGTGTCAAAGTTTAGAAACAGGTGTAGGTGTGTGTGTGTGTGTGTGTGTGTGTGTGTGTGTGTGTGGTGTGCGTGCGTGTTTTCTTTTAAAGTTACAATTTTTCTATTTCTACAAATTCAAAACATTTTGGCCCAATTCAACGTTAAACCACATATTTTCAGTAGATGACTTCATAGACTGTGGCCTTCTTGTCCCCTGAGCCAGTGACTATGTACTTATCATCCACAGAGATGTCACAGCTAAGCACTGACGAGGACTCTTTGGACTGGAAGAGAAAACAATGGGCAAGTGTTCAGTGTGGAACCTGGATACACAGGGGCCCTGCTCCCTCCGAGGCACCTTTACTTCTGGTTTCACAGGTGACCCTGTGCCATTTTTGGCAAGGAGTTTTTACTTACCTGGAATATACTGGCTCCATAGGGGGTCCGCCAAGCATTGAGGAGGTTATCTTTTCCAGTACTCACAAACCACTTACCTAGAATTTAAAAATATACGTAGTTTTAGCAAAATTAAAATTCCTACTAGCGTTAGTACCTTGAACTTAAACAAAGCACTGCTAATGAATGAATAATCATACCCAAAGAATTGGTCTATGACCTGAGTAGAGGTTTTAAATCTAGACTCCCCAGTGAATTATCTGTATGATCCCAGTAGAAGAGGTAACAACCTCATTAAGTCACTGGATTTCACTTGGAGGATCACATCCAACACACAGTAGCCCCTCAAATATTGAATCAATGAGGTTGTTCCACTTTGATCAGTTTCCTAATGACTAAATGGCATTACAAAGAATTAAATGTTGAATTTATGTAGGGCACAGTGGAAGGGCAGGAGGATTGCAAATTCAAGACCAGCCTCAACAACTCAGCAAGGCCCTAAGCAACTTAGCGAGACCCTGTCTCAAAATAAAAAAATAAAACTAGTCTGGAGATACAGCTCAGCAGTAAAAGAGACCCTGGGTTCAATTGCCAGTACTGCTTTATGCCCCAAAACTGCCAGTCATGTTATACAGCATATAGAATGTGCTCAATAAGCATTAACTAGCTAATCCATCTACCCTTCCACCCATCCATCCAGTGCAAAAGTACAGTCTCCACTTGAACTTTTCCCCTTACTGTAGCATGGAAGAATGTAGGTGTAGCTAAATATCCCCTTTTCTGACCCTTGGTTCCTCATCTTGGTCATTTCACAATGGCTTTCACTGTTCCTGCCCAATTCTTTTAAAGATTCCTGCCCGCCCTTCTGCACAGAGTGGTAACAACTGCCCCACGCCCCCACTCAAAACATGTATGTGTCCAAACCTTGTATGAGGCAATTTCATCTCCTGCTGACTTTTCTCAAATTAGCAAAACAGACCGAAACAGACATAACCATGCTCTGAGGGACATATTAAAACAATAGAATTATTGCATCCAGCTGCTTGGAGAACATTTTTTCCAGATATCATCTCTAACCACATTTTTTTAGAAGTATTTTCCATCTAGGCCATCAACAACCTCCAGTTTCCCTTCAGTGCAACTCACCACAATAAGCAAATTTGAGGGACAGCACACAGCTTTCATGGAGATGCAGCTGGTACTTGTCAGGCTTGTTCACATGCAGCACTTCCACGTTGCTGCTCTCCATGCCCACAGCCAGCCACTCCCCAGTTGGGCAGTATCCCAGGGAGAAGATCTGTGAGAAGCAGAACAGGGTCACTGATTATTTTGCTCAATAAACTCAGGAAGTGAAAAGGCAACCAGAAAGGCGGGTTGGGGGTGTGCAGGAGTGAAGGGAAGAGGGGATCAGTCAAATCCAGACTGTGGGAAAGTGGACAAGAGATTCAGTCCACTCGAATCAAGTGGCAAAAACCTTCATGGAACAGTTGGAAGACTCTGACCACTTCCCTCAAACGTGATGAAATTAAGGAATTAATCTCAATAATAATAGCATCTGTCTGTGTGTTTTAAAGCCATTCCTATCTTTTAGAGCCACTGACTGAAATATTTAGGGATAAATGATGTCTTGAATTTACTTTAAAATAATCCAGTGCTTGCAGGTGGGAATGACAGAGTAACGAGACTGGCAGTGAACTGATAACCACCAAGGCTGAGGGATGAGCATATATGTACAGCACTCTTTATTTTCAGAAATGTTTGAATGTTTTCTGTATTCATATGAATCTGAGAATTTCCATAAGTTAAAAAAAAAAAACAAAAACAAAAAAAGGAGAAGCCAAAAATAATATTCTACTTATTAGGATACTAGGAAAGGGTAGCAGAGGGAGTACCATGAAAAAAATCAACAAAATGTTAATGAGGAACATAAAATATATTAGTATATGGTGGTTTTCTGTTTTTGCCCTATTTTTCTGAGCTGCATTATTTTAATGCCAAAAAAAGTATGAAAGTGCCAAGTAATGATCAAAAGAACAGTTCTACCATCAGAAAGCACTTAAAATGGCAGAGCACACTCTTACCCCAAACAACTCTAGATTCCACAAACTACTACACAATCCACAGAGTTGCCATTTTTATATTATTTCAAAATTCTATGAATCTAGCTGGCCATGAGCCCATTTTTCATAGGATAAGTAATAAGATGGGAATCTGTTGAGATGATGCTGCATTTTAATTTTTTTTTAGGTACTGGGATTTGAACCAACGGGCACTTAACCACTCAGCTACATCTCCAGCCTTTTTTATTTGGGGACAAGGTTTCATTAAGTTGCCAGCTGGCCTTGAACTTGAGAATCTCCTTCCTCAGGCTCCTGAATCATTGGAATTGCAGGCATGTGCCACTGTGCCTGGCCTGCTACACTTTTTTAAGCTCCTTGATGCAGGGCAAATGAATGCACTTTCAGAGCTGTTGTGACTTTCCCTACCCTGCATATTCTTCAAGCTCTATTCAAATGAGAACCAAATAATCATCTCTTGCTCGGCATTAGATGGCAAGAATAGGTACAACACACCAGCAGAGCTGGATATAGTCTTCGCTGTATGAATTCCTTAAACAAACACATCTGGAAATAAAGCAGTTAACATGTTTCAACCCACAGGGTTTTAGAAGCCACTTAAGGAGTTTCAGGGGTTTTTGTTTATTTGTTTATTTGAATCAATTCTCTCAGATTTAACCCCGATCTGTTTGTCCTTTTGCCATCATCCTGGGGTGGGAAGGATGTCATACACAGACCACCTCAGAGATTCATTCCAGGGTAAGGGAAAGCCAGTCATCACCTGTGAGGTGAAGTCATGCTGCTGTAGCTGCCGCCCCTCACGCAGGTCCCAGGACCTGACTGTGTTGTCCAAACCGCCTGTCCAGAGCTTGGTGCCATCATTAGAAATGTCAATACAGCTGGCTCCGTCTGTGTGGCCCTGGAATTGCCTGATAAAACAAACCAGATTGAATAATGATTTCCTGCCAGAGCTCAAGGTAAACACTGTTGTGTTGTTAGTTTTGGACTCTGTGTGTCATCTCGTCAGTGTCTGCTGATGTGTAAGATCAAACTAACCTTCCCCCCCGAGGAGGAAAGGAAATAGCACCTGCAGATTTTATTTTCTTTTTTCACAATCCAAGGGCTAAACAAATGCAATGCCATTGGAGGTTGCTACCCAGAAGTCAAATATGCTACTATGGCTTCTTTGATAAATCTGTCTAGAAGGGAAAACAACTCCCAGCTCTGGAAAGTGTTTAAGTGTTAAAAGAAAACAAAGGACAACACACAAAATCTCAAGTGTGTGCCTTAAGGGAAGATTAAGGTACTGTGCTTCAATGGTGAAACTTGAATCCAGGAGGAGCAAGTGACTACATTGTAAGCACTGGGACAGAAGTGTTCTCATTCCATGAGCAAATCAACATGGCAATGCCCTTCCTGCCAGCAAAGCATGAGCTCACCTGTTTGTTCAACCTTGCTTTCTGAATTAGAAAGAGCCCTGTGTTAGGAAATCTGGACTCCCAGAGACAAAGGGTCATGCTGGCATCCTGACCTCAGAGGCACTGGGCAGAGACAAAAGTAATTACTGAGGCAGACTGGTGGACACTTTGGCAAGACCCTGTCTCCAAGCTCAGCACAAGGTTTTTCATTATAGCGGAATCTCATATGGTATTCAAAAAGCACCACCAAAAAAAAAAAAAAAACAACTGGAACAGGGATCTGCTGAGTATCAGTACTGTTCAAGGCAACAGGAGGGACCTGCTGTTGGGAGGTCACCAAGGCTGGTGGTCCATGGTGGTGACCGTCAGGGATTTGGTTCTGCTTGCTGACAGGAAGTTGGCAGGACTGGCCAGGACAGATGAGGGAGGTCAGGAACCCCCTTCAGAACCAGGCAAGACCTGGCAAAGAAGTGCTTGGGAATTCTGACATTGAGAAGGTTTCTATGCCTTTTCTTCCTCTAGGTCCCCAAACCTAATTATGCCCACAGAGCTCCAAACGTTTTTCTTAATTTGTTTTGTTTTTGGTACTGGGAATTGAATCCAGGAGCATTCTACCACCGAGCTACATCCCAATCCTTTTTATTTTGAGAAAGGGACTCACTTGGTAGCTGTGGCTGACCTTGAACTTGCAATCCTCCTGCCTCAGCCTCCCAAATGCTGGGATTACAGGCATGTGCTACTGCACTCAGTCAGAGCTCCAAATTTTTAAGTTGAGCTTGGAATTTGAAAGTGTATAAGGGAAGAAAAAATTACCACTGTTGCCCTGAGCCAAGACAAGAACCATTATTTCAATAATTCTTTCCTGGGCTGGGGTTGTGGCGCAGTGGTAGAGCGGTTGCCTAGCATGTGTGAGGCACAGGGTTCAATTCTCAGCACCACATATATATAAACAAATAAAATAAAGGTATTGTGTCTCTCTACAACCAAAAACATTTTTAAAAAATTAATAATTCCTTCCTCTGTAAGTTATTCTGAATATTCTCTATAAGCTATTCTGAATATTCACACTTCAGGATCTGTCCCAGGTCCCCTCCTCCCATATGTCCCAACTCTTTCTCCCACTGTAGCCATGCACCACATCCCACCTGGGCTAGCACTCCTCCAAGAACCCCCTGCCAGTCCCTCAGGCCTCAAGAATTCCCTGCCTTGCCTGTGCTTCTTTCCTTCAAATAGTTCTGGCAATTCAGGGATTCCCTCATCCCTCCAATCTGACTTCTTTTCACATCTTCAACTCAGCAAATTTTTAATCCTTCACCCAAAACATCATTCTTTGCCACTTCACAGCCCCTAATGGGTGTTCCTCCATCCCACCACCCTCCAAGAGGATATCTCCATGTCACTCCCAGGCTACCAGAAGGCAAAACATGCAGTGTCACAGGAGGCACAGAGTCTCCATTGCACTGTCACACACAGCAATCACATGCAGTCAGTTCAAACTGAGAAAGTGACGTGTCAAGTCCTATCCCCTTACTTCTAATAGGCACTGACTCCAAGAGAGCCAGCACAGAATAGGGGTTCTAGGCACAGACAGCACAGCAGGATGCCTGGGCTCCAATTTTAGCTCTTCCACATCTGGCTGTATTACATGAGGCAAATAACTCTGTACCTCAGTTTTTCATCCACAAAATGGGGAGAATAGCAGAGCAGATGTTATGAAAATTAAATGGGCTAATATTTGAAAAATGCTTACAATTTGAATTTGTTTTTTGCTTTTTGAGTTTTTTTTTTTTTTTTTTTGTACTGGGAATTGAACTCATGGGCACATGGCCACTGAGTATTTTGTATTTTATTTAGAGACAGGGTCCTACTGAGTTGCTTAGCATCTCACTTTTGCTGAGGCTGGCTTTGAACTTGCAATTCTCCCATTTCAGCCTCCTGAGCTGCTTGGGATTACAGGCATGTGCCACCATGCCTGGCTAAA
The DNA here is from genome assembly GCA_020662805.1 of Glaucomys volans. Classification (NCBI taxonomy): domain Eukaryota; kingdom Metazoa; phylum Chordata; class Mammalia; order Rodentia; family Sciuridae; genus Glaucomys; species Glaucomys volans. Next base: position 242,415 of record JAJEJO010001725.1, read on the forward strand.
ATTTTAATTTTGGAGGGAGGGAGAGAAGAAGGGAGTAAAAAAAAAAAACTTTTAAACCAAGTAACTGTAGTTAGGCTAAAAGGGGCTTTGGGTTCTAGCTCCAGAAGTCCATTTTGCTCAGTCTGCACTATGTCACAAGTGTCATTCACATGCAGGTACAGAACCAGGCTCAGTGACACTGGATTTCAACAAGAAGGTTTGAAGGAAAAGTGAGCTGCTGTGAAGGTGTCCATGGGCCATCCCTTCTCTCTGCACCCATGCATCCAAAAGCATTAGAGGGGGCCAGCCTCAGGGACCACAGGCCTCAAACCACAGCATGAACAAGATGGTTTCTGAGCAGAGATGAAATGTGGCAAGGAGCCAAGCACACCCTGACGTCTACACTGATGTTTTGTTAGTGCTTTACTCTTAAAAGACTGTAATGTTTCTGTGTGAGCACCAGCCAGGGCAGCAGAGCCACAGCAGTTACCAGGGTGAGGAGGGCAGATTCCAGGAAGCAGGCAGAGCCCCGTTCACTCCTGAGTCAAACAACCCCTAAATGGGTGTCTTATTTACTTATTGAGAAACATGGATATTTTAAAACCATTTTGTGAGTCCAATTCATGGACTCTCCTCTTTTCCCTTCTAATGTCCTTTTGTTGACTTTTTTTTGGGGGGGGGGGGGCTATCTTATCAGTTGACTCCTGTTTGCACAAACAAGTATCCAGCCAAGGCTAAAAATATCTAGAATTGAGAGCCCTTCGTACTTCCAGGTAATCCATACTATGCTATGCCACCCCTTGGGACAAGCTAAACTTGGCTTCTGCTTGCACACTAAAGAATGGGAACAAGAAAAGGATGAAGTCCTGTTAACCTTCTGGCACAGCACCAGGACCATAAGTTCCCTGGAGCACCTAGCTCCATGCCTGGCACACAGGAGGCTCTTCACAGATGGACTGCAGCCTGGGGCAGCCACAGAAGCAGAGGTGCACAGGCGCCTTCTCCTGAGGCCATCCACTCTTCCCTAAGGAAACTGCTGGTGCTCACCTCACAAGCGTCTGATTGTGGAGGTCCCACACGGCGATGTTGCCATCGCTGCAGCATGAGAAGCAGACCTTGGAGTCGGGGCTGATGGCCAGGGCGTAGCAGGCGGGGGCCGAGGATGTCAGCTCTGCCTTGATGCGTGGGGTCGGAGCAGCCAGGTCCCAAATGGAAAGAGTGCTGGCTTCCCCTCCCACAATGAGAGTGCAGCCATCAGGGAGCAATTTACATGAACGGATATAATTATCTCTATTCTGTGAAATAAACATAATTCAATTGCTATGATGCATTACCAAGCAATAACAGTGCTGTGTTTGCTAACTGCTATCTTGGGTTTTGACTTCAGAGTAGCATTTCATGGACTCCCATTTCTGTAGTAAATATAGGGGCCCAACTGCCACTGTCTCCTTCAAAACAAACTCACAGGCTTGCTCATGACTTGTGGGATGGTCAGATCGCTGTTCCTAACTCCCTGCTTCACAAAGCCCTGAAAGTAACTGAGCGGTAAGGCAGGTCTGCATGCACTGCTCCACCCAGAAACCACTTTCGAAGCCGGTTAATCAATCATTTACCTCTTCTCCTGTTATTCACTGTTTGGAAACTGCAGACCCACTGTACAGGTTCTGGTTTCCATTACTCTTAACTCTGTCTTTATTAGAGGATTTTAAAAATTTAACAGCAGCTTTCTCCAGTTGTAATATAGCTGCTATCCATGTGAGCCCCTCAATCCAAAGGCTGAGGAAATCAGTCCAAGAAGGCATTGATCATCAACCCAACATGAATGAAAAAGGGCGAAAGGGACCTAATATAATCCACCTCTAGAACCTTCATGGATGTGCTATTCTCCAACTTGAATCCCAATGGATAGGCTTAAAAGTGGTCTTTCAAAGATCAGATTTAAGCACAACTTGAAAAGAGAATAGTCCTATGACTAGAAAATATGTTGAAGTACAAGTTTCATTAAAGGAGATCTTTTTCTTAAAAAATTTCTTCTTGGTGCATTATAATTGTACATACTAGTGGGAATCAGTCTGATATATGCATACATGCACAAAACATCATTTGGTCAATTTCAGGGAAATGAATTCATTCCCCTGAAATTGACCTATCCTTTCCCACTCCTCCTCCATCCACATGAGATATTTTTAAGTTGTTGTATTAAAAAAAAATACAGTAATAACTACCCCCAAGTCTTTGTATCTCAAAAACAATGCCACTCTGCTCTTTGGAAACACTGGCTCTGGAATGCTTACACTTATCCAGACACGCAGGCAGTAGCCAAACCCAGGGGTACACTGCACCGTCCACAATAGCGGAAGGCAGGCTGACACTATCCGGAGCGGGCAGTAGGGCAGCCCAGTTGACAGTGTGCTTAAGGGCAATGGTGGGAGGGCTATAAATCCTGGGGTTACACTTTAGAGACCAGAACACTTCCTGGAGTGTCTATGTCCCAGAAAAATGCAAACTGGCATCCTCAGATGCTGGGACACGGTGGCTTACGTGCTCTGTAAAAGCGTGCCTACTGCTCCGGTTCGACTGATGCCCTGGTTCCCTGCAGTGTCATCCCTTAGCCCTTTCCTGAACTTAAGGTTGTGAAACCAAACCAGCTTTCCAGGTCTCCCCTAACAACTCAGACCCTGTTCAGAATGGCTTTCATGCCACATTATCCAATGTTTACTATTCAATATTTATCTGAAGGCTGTAGGGAAATTAAAAGTGGAACGGATTGCAGGGATCAGAGTCCAAGCCTCACTGTGCTTTCTTCCACTCACTGGAAAACCCCCCTTTATAATACACAGCTACACAAGGAGAGCTTTCTGCAAACCACCGTAAAATATTTTTAAAAAGAAATCCATCAACACTGGGTTCTAACCACAGCAACAGCAACAAATGAAACCTTCACTTTTAAGGGAGGGGTGGGGGGCTACGCAGCTAACACAGGAAACAGAAGGGGCTTCCATTTCCTCCTAATGGGAATAAAACCCAGGCCTGGACAGTGATTTCCTTATTGAGTCTCCAGGGAGAAATTACCCTTGTGCACTGGTTCCTGCTCACTCACCAGACAGTCGAGCTGAGAGACAGGACTCTTGTTGCCAGGGTGGCTGATGTCCCAGACCTTGACACAGCCCTTGCCACCCGTGTACACGTGCCTCGTGGGGTTGCTGATGGTCACTGCACACACCACCTCCCCGTGGTTGAGGGTATTGATCTGGCGAGCATGTCGGGGGATTCCAGGTCCAATGAGGGCGTCGGGAGGAAAGGGCACAGGCTGCATCTGACCATCTGCAGTGACGTGGAAGGAGTAGGCACTTTTGGAGAGGGGAGGATTGGAGAGAAGAGAGAAAACACGCTGAGCGTGAAGGAATCAGTCATGACCCTGGCTCTGCTCTAGAAGGAAGACAACAAAGAGCAAAGCTTCCCTTGGGATGGTTTCCCTTTTGAAATCGATACAAGTTGAAGCACTTACTGATGGAACACATTTAAAACAAATGATAGTCGGAATCTAGGATGTGCTAAAAGAAACTTCTATTGAACTCTATTTAAAATTTTAAGACTAAAAAACTGTGCTTATCCATTCTATAAAGCATTCTGTCAAATCCCATTATAAAACAATGTGCTTCCAAATTAACATAAAATATCCCCTACCATGCATATAATTGTATGATTTCTTAGTATAATTTAAAACGATCATTTTCGGGGTTTAAGATGAAGCCCTTAAGAACTCATAACTACACATAGTAAGTAGAGTATTTCAACACTAACGAACAAAAAAAACAACTTTTAAAACACACTCATTTAAAGCTTGGCTTCAAACTCTATTTCTAAATAACCATGAGAAAAGAGATTCTCTTACATCAAGTGGCTCTGTGACAAAAGATTCATTTAAATTTATTTTAAGGCGGGTCTTGCTATGTTACCCAGGCTGGTCTCTAAACTGCTGGGCTCAGCTGGGCCCACTGGCACATGCCACTGTTGCCAGCAAGACTGTTGTTTTGTTTTGAAGACTCTGTATGATAGAGATTTGGTTTTCCTACTCAGCAATCTCCCTTGCCTACCTTCATCACTAACCCGTTTAGCCTCAGGCAGCAGAGCTCCCAACTAAGATTGCTCTTTCCATCTTTGCCCTGGCCAGGTAATGCCCACATGCTGACCAATGAGGTGTAGGCAGAAGCTGCTGGGTATCACTTCACCTGTTTTTCACCTGAAAGACAGGTGAGAGAGGGGCATACAGGAACTCTGTGCTTTCTGTTCAATTTTGCTGTGAACCTAAAATTACTGCTCTTAAATCCGAAGTTTATCATTCTTTTAAAAAAAGTAAATAAAAAAAAAGTAAAGAGAGGGTGTGCCTGGTCTCTTCTCTTGTTCCTTCCCATTCCCTGAAATGTGAACAAGATGACTGGAGTTCCTGCAGCCCCCTGGGGCCTCAAGGTCACTTTAAAGATGGAAATTAACTGCTCAGGGAGGGAGAACAGAAAGATAGAATGCAGAGGCCCTGTTACACCATGGGGCTGTGACACCTGCCCTGGGCTGCCAGTCAGGGTCTTTTATAGGAAAGAGAAAGAACTTCTATATTACTTAAGCTACAAGGTTTTTTCCCCCCATTACAAACAAATGAACTGACCCTAGTTACGTATTTCTATTTCCATGTCAAAATCCAACACTTATTTTTAGTTCCAAAGAGTTAAATTACCATTTAAGCTCCAAGAGAAAACCTATTATGGATATTATAAAACATGTACAAAGACAGGAGAGAGAGGAGGGTAGAAAGAGAAGTGTTTTCACTCCATATCCGGATGGACAGAATTCTGCACACCCCAGGTGAGCATCACGACGTTCCCCGTCTTATCTGAGGCATTATTAGGACTGCGAGAAGTTCAAACCACAAACACTAAATGGAGTATGTACCATTTCCTCCTTCCCACAGCCCTGCTGGGTAAGCCTGGACCCTTTCTGGAACCCGTCATTGACGCCTTTACGTATGTAAACTCCATGAGTACTAATGCAAAGCTTACATTTTCATTTTAATACTAGCTCAAATTCTGTCTGATAACTTAGCAGGTACAAAACTGAAAATTGATACAAGATCTGAAGTCTCTAATAGCCTGTGCTTAAAATCCACATACTTCTGCTTGGAAATAAAATGTAGGCTATTATATTCCCTTCAAAATATCAAATACATAGATATTAAAATTCCTCAAAAACACAATCTTTTATATCTGTTATCTCCTCGAAAACTAGTTCCATTAATTATTATTAAATGGCTATTTGGCCCAAACATTTAATGTCACTCTTAGTTTGAATAAATGAGCACATAATGGGAATCATGCAGAATGTTCTGAGAAATAATTATGCATATAAAACAATACACCTCAAAGCCCTCACATCACTGAATCATTAAGTCTTTTTTTTTTTTTTTTTTTTTTTGGTGATACTGTTTTTTGAACTGGGGGTGTCATGTGTACTACTCAAGTACTCTGCCACTGAGTTACATACCCAGCCCTTTCATTTTGAGATAGGATCTCACTAGGTTACCCAGGCTGGCCTCAAACTTGCCATTCTCCTGCTTCAGCCTCCCAAGTTGCTGGGATTACAGGTGTGCACCACCATGCCTGTCTAAATCTCATGTTTTTATCCAGCAGGATTCTTTGGTTTTCTTAGCAATATACCAAGTCCACATGATGTTTCAATATATGCTTATTACAGTTGGATGAGTGGAGAGCTATGCCACTTACCACGGGACGTCTGGAATTGTAATCAAATAGTACTTTGTTGCTCTTCAAGATAAGACTGCCAAACTATAGGGGTTTCAGTCTACTCATGTCCTATAAGAATTCTGGACTCCAATTAACTCTAGTAGAGTGAAGTCCAGTGGCAACTTCTATGACCAGATATCAGGCACCATGACCAGGGAGCAGAAGTGACAAACTTTCCAGATGATGCTGAAGAAATGACAAGTGAGTCTCTATAAAATAAAACTACTGGGTTGCATATGAGGTTAAGGAGGAGGGTGGAGCTTCTTGTGAAAGCCCTCTTGCTATGAATCAATGGCACAGGTGGAGGAAGGTCCTGCTCTCTACGCACCCTCCATTAAGGTGGGCACCTACAGGTGAGGCCAACTTCCCATCAGACACTCCTTCAGTAATCCCAGATTTTCAGGGGAAGAAAATTTTATTTTACTTCAACTGGAACCCTGCTTATTTTAGAATTGAATGTTCCAGATTAAAATAGATGCACAGAGTACAGACGGGAGATCTGTATGCTGGTCTTTGGAAGACACCCACTTCTCTCCCAGGTGTCCTCTTCTTTAAACTGCACAGGAGGTCTGTGATCATCATACTGAGGCAATTTAAAATTGATTCATAGTGCAGCGAACTGCTGCCAGAAGCTGTGAACATTTGTCTGTCCCTGGGGAAACCCATATGGATGTTAATACATCAGTCACAGGGGGGCCTCTGAGGAAGTGGGCAGCACCTGCTGAGCTGGGGAGCCGCATCAAATGAACAAACCAGAACAAAGCCAAGGGCTGATGGTCTCCAGGAGAAATCCAGCGGAAGGAAAAGAGGGGTGAATCAGATGTAGGCATCAGTTATTCACCCACGAAAATAACAGGAACTTCCTCAAAGACAGACCATATTGATGGCACATCACGACAATGTTAAAGGGGTCTGAAAAGGAAAACCAACCAAGGAAGGGAATTGATAAACAAATAGTGGGTAAGTGTCTCTTCATCCATGGAAATGAGGATACATTTCCAGATCCCTGGGGGAAGCCTGAAACTCTATATACTTACTGTGCTTTTTTCCCCCTGAACATACATACTATGGTAAAGTTAAATATGAAAGAAGCATATTGAGATGAACAAGATTAATAATAAAATGGAATGATTATTGCAATGCACTCTAAGTTATGAGAATGTGATCTCCTTCAAAATATTTTACTTTTTGCCTTTTCACATAAAGGAAGCACTTTACAGCTTCTCTTTAGTATATCTTAATTGCCAGCATTGCTACTCTTGTGCCTTGGGACCTCTATTTAATCTAACAAGGGTTACCTGAACACAAGCACGGCCGTACCACAACAACTGATCTGATAACTAAGGCTGCTAGTAGGGGGACTAATGGACAGGTAGCATACACAGTGTGGTTACACCATACAAGGGGATGATTCACATTCCAGGCAGGATAGAGAGGTACAGTGTGAGACTTCATCACGCTACTCAGAAAATGCAAATAATTTAAAACTTGTGAATTATATTGGGTGCAGAGGTACACACCTGTAATCCCAGCAACTCATGAGGCAGGAGGATTCCAAGTTCAAGCCCACACTCAGCAACTGAGTGAGACCCTGCTTTAAAATTAAAAAATAAAAAGGGTTGGGGATGTGGCTAGTGGTTCAGCGCCTCTGGGGTCAATCTCCAGGATCATAAAAAAATAAAAAGGATATTGTTTATTTCTGGTCTTCTGCTTAATACTTTCAGACTGCACTTGACCATGGGTAACTGAAACCATGAAAAAGAAAACCACAGGTAAGGATGAACTATAGTATTTATAAATATTCCTCAAACCTGAATTCAGATGAGGCCAAACACAAAAAACTGCACATGGTATGACTGCATTTATACAAGTTCAAACACCAGCAAAATTCATCAGTGATACTGAAGGTCTGGGTGGGGGTTACTGCTGGTGACATGAAGGATTCAGGAGCTCTGATCCAGGGCTGGTTACATGGGTGGCAACCCTTGGTGAAAAGCAGGGGAGCAATACATATATGATACACATGTCACATCTCAATTCTTAAAATTTAGGTTCATTTATTTATTTAAGACAAAGTAGAGGAAAGGCCCCTAACCAATTCACCCATTAGTTAGGTCCATAGCCAGGTTGACAGCCTAGCCTTTGGCATTCACTGGACCTCACGTGCAGAGCCCTGTGTACCCAACAGCATCACCTGTGGATTTCCTAACTGGCCAGCCTGCAGACTGTGTGTCCATTTCCTGATCCATAACACAGGAATAATAATAAAACGTAGGAGTTGCCTTACAGTTATATGTATATGGTTGTTGTTATCTATGTATGTGGTTGTAGTTATATAGTATATGGTTGTTAAAGAATTAAAAGAGGTGACAGCTGCGAAACACTTAACAGAGCACCAGACACGTGCAGGGTCATTACTGAACCATGACTTTAACAAAAGGAGAGTGGGGTGTGTTGAATCAGGGCAGGGGTCTGATCTCCACCAGTGGGCACATGGGAGAATCAGGGTGCTAAAAGGGAGGAAGAGGCAGGGTGAGAGTCAGGAAAGCAGATGAAGGGGCAAAGACAATCACAAAATTCACAAACCATAGAAGATGAACATGGGAGAGAAGACACTTGGCAGAGTTATGTGAAAACTCTGAGAGAAGGAAGTCTGAATAGGATTGTGGCAAGCTGCAGTACAGAAAGACTGAGTCCCTGGACCCCTGGTGAGGTCAGCAGCCCATACCTTAGACAGCCTCACAACTGAGCCTGGCCCCACTCCACCTTCTGACTCCAGCACCTGCAGATCAGGATCACTTCTCATTCTGAATTCTGGTTGGTAAAACTAAAGAACTGATAAGAAGGGCTGGGCACAGTGTGCGCACCTATGATCCCAGCAACACAGGAGGCTGAGACAGGAATAGCAAAAGTTCCAGGGAGTGAACCCAGGGGCACACGACCACTGAGCCACATTCCCAGCCTTATTTTATATTTTATTTAGAGCAGGGTCTCACTGAGTTGCTTAGGGCCTGGCTTTTGCTGAGGCTGGCTTTGAACTCGCAATCCTCCTGCCTCAGCCTCCAGAGCCGCTGTGATTACAGGCATGTGCAACCACACCTGGCTAAAGTTCCTGGCCAGCCTGGCAACTTAGTGAGACCCCATCTCAAAATAAAAAGTAAAAGGGGCTGAGAGTATAGCTCAGTGGCAGAACAGCCCTAGGTTCAAGTCCAGTACACACACACACACACACGCACACACAAAGAAAAACTGAGTGAAATCAACATTTGGAACAAGGGACTTTTCATTTATGGGGCACATAGCAGAGGTGAAGGAACTCAAAGAAAGGAGCCCCCTCTGGGATTCCTTGAAGCAGTGGCGAGTTGGAAAACAAGACTGAGTTTGGAGGAAGCAGGTGGGTTTTTCCTGAGCAGACAGGCTTCTGTTAATAAAACAATGCTGTGTTCTGCAGCCAAAGGAAAACAGGTGTTTACAGAGTTGTCAGTTTGCTGGAAATAGATAGAACTGCAATAGCAGAGTCAAGTAAACAGTAATGAAGCAGCACAGACCCCAAGAGATGAGGACTCCGGCCAAGCCCCTGGTGCCTGGGGACTCGGCACTGCTGATATGAAATTTCTTGCTGTATTAACAAGTCTCAAAAATCTGAGCACGCCAAAAACCTCCACTGGATCTTCCAGCTTTTTAAAGCTCATGAGACTCTTTACAATTTAGTATCAACAAGTCTTACTTGATGTGACCCTAAATTCTTAGCCATGGAAGACAGCAGGCCATTCCCATAAAATATCACAAGTCACTTCCTAAGTTGCAGGTTGACTGCTCCCTCCGGTCTAGAGGAGTAGCACCTCCCTCCCTCTCCCTGCCAGCACCTGGCCTGGCAGAGTGCTTATTCCCCAGGGTGCTGGCTCTTCCTATGAATTTCTACTATAGCATTTATCACACTGAACATTTCTGTCCTCCTTATTCCAGAGTTCTTCAGGGACGACTTCACCAGTGCACACATAGCTGGTATTCCAACAATGAATCAGAACACCACCAAGTCATCGACTGCTACCTGGTCACTCAAAAATTGAGACATGAAAGAAAGGTGGTGCTGGTGAGGAAAATAAGTTAAAACAAGAAGGTGGGCAGTTGTACTATAACCATCCGGGTCATGCCAGCCAACTTCAAAGGAATGTCTAGCATTCATCTCAAATGTGGCAAAGAGGTGGTATCAACCAACCATCCTAGGGATAAGGCAGTCCCTGGGGAGCTAATGTCAACCACACGACAGTGAGGCAGCCATGGCTGAAGGAGAGCTAACTCTGGTAGATGCTGAATGCTCCCAAACCAAGCCAGACAGAGGCAACCACAGTGCACTCGAGACAGGCTCCATCCTGTGTCTCAGCAATGGAAGTGAGATTTATATGCCAGAGTGCAAGAGGTAAGGAGGCACAGGTTCTTAGAAAGATGAGGAGAAACCAGGCATGGGGGTGAATGTCAGTAATCCTAGCAATCTGAGAGGCTGACGCAGGAGGATCACAAGCTCAAGGTCAGCCTAGGTGACTTAGCAAGGTCCTAAGCGAGATCCTGTCTCAAAATTTAAAAAAGAGTGGGGATGTAGCTCAGTGGTTTAACGTCTCTGTTTCCAAACCTCAGTACCCACCCCGCCCCCAAAATAAGTGGGGACCATGTTTCATTTATTTGGGCCTCACTTCTTTATTTGTACAGATGTGTCCTAACAAAACAGTCTATGAACAGGCCTGCGAAGGTGTGGGTAAATAAAACTGCAGTAGAATGTACTTTAAGAGAATTATGAAAAACAAAAATATTCAATCTTTGGTTTCTGTATCAAAGGAGGTAGTTTACTGGTCCTCATTATTTAGAGATGGAGGAAGTAGCACTAGAGAAGCTAACATACTACACCCACATAGCTACTAGGTGGTAGAGACAACCTCCAGGTGGACCTGACCTTGAGCGTGGCTTCTACGATAGCACTACCTCCTACGTACCCCTCAAGAGGGATATGCAGGGACCTTATGGAGGTCCATGGGGAGCAGTAGTATAATAGAGGGTTTCTAAGAAAATAGGAGCCTTATTATTCTAAGATTTCAGGAGAAAAAAATAGGTTTTTAGGTATCTAATTCACCTGCTGAAGGATGAAATCTTTTGTCAATGTGTTTACTTCTAGAAGTTTTTTCTTTTTTCTTTTTTTTTTTTTTTTTAGGGTCTGCACATCTAAACCCAAAACATCTATGAATTTCTTTACTTCTGGCAAGATTTTTCCATTTTAGCATTCTAGCATCATCCCAAACAGGAAATATGAAGCTCAGGGTAAAAGTCTTAACCTTCTTTGGAAGATAGCATTTCTAATATCAATGGAGGGCTTTAGTAACAAAGTATAAGTAGAGGACTTCAATGCATGTCTTCAGATGGGAGACATTTTGTTTGTATCCTTAGTTGAACACACTTCTAATTCTCATTTTTTAAAAGGTAAATACAAAACTTCTTAAAATGGACATGGAAAAAAAAAATGACAAAGAAAATAAGAGATGGCCCAGCAGATGAACACAGAGGTACTCCAACCAAAGTTAGCATTTTAGGATTCTGAGTCCTGGGGCCTACTTTCCCCATCAATCACAAGTCATCTACTGCTACATGGTCACTTACAAAAGGTTGCTTTGGCAAGGAAAATAAGCTCAACACTGTGAGGCAATGAGATGTTACTAAATGATAAGATATTTACTAACTTCTAATTGTGTTGGGCAGGAACAAGGCTGGTAGGAAGGACCAAGAAACAAACGGAAAGATTCCTGGATAAAAAAAATATAAAAGATTGCTATTCCAGCACTCAACTTAAAAATTCCAGCAAAATAATCACCCACTACCCACAAACATGAGCAACACAAGCAAGACACATACAGACCACATCTATCTCATCAAAAGAAGTCACTTCTGAGGTGAAGAGGGAGAAAGAAGTAAAGAAAGGGATGATGGGCAGTCACATATAACTGATATCAGAGAAATACCCAAATAAGAGGGTAGAAAAGAGCTAAATTAAAGCCCACATAGCAATAATAAAGCACAAAATAGGCATATACTTTAAGCATTTAGCAGACCCAAAAAACTCAAATTCAATTATCATTGTGATGGTTAATTCTACGTGTCAGTTTGACCAGAACGGCAGAATCCCAGATGACTGGCAAAACATTTCTATGTGTCTAGGAGGGTGACTCCGGAAGAGATTAGCATTGAGGTTGGTGTACAGTGATGAAGACCCACCTTTGCCAATGCAGGTGGGCCTCACAGGGCATCATCCATCTGCTGAGAATAAAAATTAGAGTAAGGGTGATACTGCTCTCCCCTGGTTCTCAGGCCTTCAGACCTGGAGTGGAAATACGCTGCTGGCTTTTCCGAGCCTCCTGCCTGCAGATAACAGATCACAGGATTTCTCAGTCTCCATCATCATGTAAGCCAATTCCTCCTAATAAATTCCTCTCTCTCTCTCTCTCTCTCTCTCTCTCTCTCTCTCTATTATATTGGTTCTGTTTCTCCAAAGAAACCTAATACAATCATACAAGAGGGGGGCTGGGGATATGGCTCAGTTGTTAGAGTGCCTGCCTTGCAAGCACAAGGCCCTGGGTTCAATCCCCAGCACTGCAAAAAAAAAAAAAAAAAAGGTAAAAAGGTATAAAGAGGATTGGATTTGCAAGTCCACCTAATAAGACAGCTGTAGAATCAAGAGTGGTCAACAGAGGAATCAGAAGAACAATCAGGAAGGGAAAAAGTGGGGGGAAAGGAGAAACTCCTGGCCACTGAACTGTCTCCTTGGCTAGAAGCCGAGGGATGGTCTCCAGCCACAGCTGCAAAACAAGTTTTCTTAACAAGCAATTTTACCCCAAAAGCAGTTATGACTTTCTTTTCCCTTTATAAGGCTCTAAATCCTAAAAGGTATTTTAGAGATTTATTTAAACACTAAACAAGTGGGTAGAAGATTTCTGAATTACATGTCTGGTATTAAAACACAGGGTGAAGGGACCCGGAACTAACCTAGAATCTGAAGCCAAGCTGTTATTAGTCTGAGTTATTACTGGCCTCAAGGTGCTAGTATACCAGGCTGGGAGAGCTTGGCCCCCAGGTATTTTTAGGGAAAAAAGTAATGCTATAGGGCCAGGAAAAATAAAGTCTACCTCAACTTTCAAATTCCTCTACCAATGATCTCCACAGAGCTCAGGGGAATAAATTTTCTAAAACTAAAAATGAATTCAAGTTAAGCTGACTGAACAATACCAATTAAATCTAGCCTTGAGGGTTTAAAAACAAAGTTTGGATGATCTCTTAAAAAACAGCACTACTTATTCTAAAGTGCAAAAAAAAATAAAATAAAATAAAAAATGAGTCTTCTTTCAAAAAGAATGAATCACATGGTCTCACACCATCCTGGACTCACCTACCACCAACTGATTGCAATTAACATTTGTTACCTGGGTATGTCTGCTCAAGGGGACGAGGAAACTTCAGGAACTTCAACTCTACTGGGACAAAGCAGATGGAAACATGCCTTGGACTTGTGATTATAACCCAAGGTCAAAGTGTGTCACAAGACATGAATTACTAAGCGCTACTGGAGAGACATGGATAGGAAGGCATCCACAAACACTTCATGAAGAAGGCAGCAACTGAACCTTTTTACGTTTTTTTAGTTTTACATGGACACAATGCCTTTATTTTATTTATTTATTTTTATGTGGTGATGAAGATTGAACCCAGTACCTCATACATGCTAGGCAGCACATTACCACTGAGCCACAACTCCAGCCAATGAAGTGCCTTGGAAGGACTGAAAATACTAGAACAGTGCTATGGTTTGGATATAGGCCCATGTGCTAAAGGCTTGGTCACCAGACTGTGGTACGAGTAGGGGTTGGTAGAACCATAAGGAAATGGGACCTAGAGGAAGGAAGTTAGGTCACTGAAAGAGTGTGTCCTGAAGAGGTATTAGAACTCCCACCCCCTTCCTGTCCTTCTTTGTTTCCTGGCCAGAATGAAGTGAGCAGCTTCACTTTGCCACACACTCCCCACCATAATGCGCTCTCACCATAGGCCCAAAGCAACAGGGTCAACCTATCATAGAATAAGACCTCTGAAATTGTCCGCCAAAATAAACCTTTCCTCTTTTCAAGTAGATTATCTCAGGTATTTTGTCACATTAACAGAAAGCTGGCTACCTCAAACAGGAATTGGTGAAGACTGTGTAAAGGGAAGGTAGGAGTCAGGGTTGTAACTGAGTGGAAGAGCACTTGCCTAGCATGTGTGAGGCCCTGGGTTCAATCCACAGCAACACAAATACAAATGAATGAATAAAATTTAAAAAAATAAATAAGAAGGGACGGTGCTCCCAGTAGAAGAAGCATTTGGTCAACACAAAATAGACAGGACATGAGAAAAGCAGGCTGGGGCCATATCACCAGTGGGTCCTAGGAACATCACATGTCACATCACTTAATAGTCAACAATGGATGATCTCAGAGCAAAAAATGGATCTAAACCAGGTGCAGTGGGGTACTCATGTAGTCCCAGCTACTTGGGAAGCTAAGATGGGAAGATCACTTCAGCTTGGGAGCTCACTGGGTCCAGCCTGGACTTCACTGCAAGATCATATCTCTGATAAGACAGGAAAAGATGAGATAAAAAGAAATCCTACCAGGTAAGTGCTTTCTTTTCTTAAACCCAGGGGTGCTCTATCATTGGGCTGTATCCCTGGTCCTATTTTTAATTTTTTACTTTGAGACAGGGTCTCAAATTGTCCAGGCTGGCCTGGAAGTTGTGATCCTCCTGCCTCAGTCTCCTGAGTCACTAGAATTACTAGAGTATGACATCATATCTGGCTTCTGATAAGTGCTTTCTAAAAACAATAAACTGACAGTGATTTGATTAGGGTGGCAAAAGAGCACACAAAACTCATCCAGGTTCTTGTTGACAAAAGTGCATATGAGAAAACCATGTCTTAACAAAGAGTAAGACTGGGTTAAAAATATGGGAATTAAGTAAGGCTAAAGCTTGGGCCTGGATGTCAGAGAGAAGAGGATGATGCCTTAATAAAGAGCAGTTAGAAGACCTGGAGTGAGTATGAGGGATGGAAAATAACCAGGTTGGTTGGGCAGTTCTATTGGGATCTCAGGGCATTTTTACACCAGAAGCCACTGTGGAACTCTGTAGTATAAGGCATCCCGCCCTGTTACACTCTGATAAAAAGCAAGGTGAGGCCAGAGCGCCTTTGCATCTGCTGGTCCCTCCACCCATAGGTTCACTCCCTGCCCCTGGTAGGTTCACGGAGCTCTGGACACAATTCTGCAGAGAATCCCTCCCCAGTGGGATCAGCCCCTCTATCCCCTGCCTTACACTTCACACAACAGTGTCCCTCTGCCATGGTTCTTACAACCACTACAGTTCGACAGTAGTTTTTGAGATTATTTGATTTATGTTATCACCCTGAATATGCCACTTTGACATGGTTCTTTGAGCTGAAGGCAAGTGAAAAAAGGGAGATATAGGAAAGACCTTCCAACCTCCCTTTCTGCAGAAAAATGGGTTCCTGACAGGCATAGTGGTGGACATCTGTGCACCAGCTATTTGCGAGGCTGAGGCGGGAGGATTGCAAGTTCAAGACCAGCCTCAGCAACTTGATAATACCCTGTCTCAAAATAAAAAATAAAAAGGGATGAGGATGTAGCTCGGGTAAAGCACCCCTGGGTTCAACCCCCAGGAGCAAAAAAAATTTAAAAATTTAAAAACATGTCCTAAAACTTCCCATAAGACATCTTCCCTGTCCCTTATTGACAGAGTCAGGGAATCAGCACTGAAGTGGACGGGTACAAACAAACCAGCAACATAACTCTCACCTTCCATTAGTTTTCCCAGTGTCTGTCTTAATCCTACCCCACAATTTACTACCTCCAGACCAATCCCCTTTCTCTTGTCATTGCTTCACAAATGTATCACTCCTTTATATAAAAGGTATATGAGCTGCCTGTTTTGGTTCCTTCTTGACCTCTTTCTTTTCTCGTGAAGATTCCCATGTACACGTAAAATTTTAATAAAACTTGTGTGCTTTTTTGCCATTAACCTGTCTTACCTGATTTTCATTCCTATACCCATTAGAAACTCTAAGAAGGCAGAGAAGAAATGTTTCTTTCCCTACACACCATTCCTAGACTATGAGCTCCTACAGGGTCCCTTCTGCCTGTGAGTAGGTCTAAATGAAATCTGTAGAAGCATGGATGGGAGGTAGGTGACAGTCTAGATTTCAGTGAGCAGATGATGCAGGAACTTGAAATCACATCCCATGTAACAGGGCTGAAGCAAAGGGCAAAACCGGTCAGAAGAAAAGCCTCGTGGAGAAACAGAGGTCTCCAAATACCTGAGGAACTGTCAAGAGGAGTATGGAGGCTGGGAGTGGTAGCAACTCAGGAGGCAGGAGGATTCAAAGTTTAAGGTCAGTTTCAAAGTTGATGGTATAGTTTAGTGGTAGAATACTCCTGGGTTCAGTTCTCAAAGAGGAGGTCAGATCAGCAGTCCACATGAGGTCTCGGGGTATGAAAGACAAACACAGATGGGTCAATGTTCTAGGGAGACCCATTCTGCTCAAGGTCGAGAAGAGGTTTCACACAGCCACAGAAAGTACATTGCGTTGGACAGCAGAGGATCCCTGTTCCCTGGGCACACACAGTGAGAGGCACGTGACTCAGAGGCATGCCATCACTTGGTAAAGCCATCACAGACTTGAACACAGGTGCTCGTGCATGAGACTTGAAGGTCCCTTCTGCCCCAACCGAACTCCGTCAGCTTTAACGGAGGTGCTCATCCATCTGCAGGTGAATCCCTCAAGTTCTAGCTGTGCATGACATGCGGCCCCTGGCCTGGGCCTGGGCCTCCCAGATCCATTCTTGCCTTCACATGCTTCAGTTTCATGAATGTGCCTCATCCCAAGGAAGGGTTCCCAACCTAACTTTGGTCACTCCTTGACAATTATCTATCACCTACTGCTCTTCCTCCACAGCACTAATCCTAAGTTTAACTACAATATTTGCTACTCTTTAAGTGACTACACCATCAGGCCCCCAAAGGTGGGAGAGCATGTCTGGGCTCTGCACCAAGCTTGACCCTCAGGGCATACACAGAGTCCTGAACAACCAGCATGTCTTCCAGCTGCCCTACCCAAACATCCGATGAACTGGAATTTCCCAGAGAATTATTTACATAACCTTTAACACCTTGTTCACCCCACCCCACCCTGGACATATTGGTTTGTCCCCATTTCTCTTAAATACACCAGACTCAATGTATGTTCTGCAAACATTAGCCACCGCCTGAGCACTGGATAAGCACGGTCATTGAGGACAGGCATCTGGAGACCTTTATACAGCAATCTGACAGACATTTACGATTACTGACACAACTTGGATTTTGTGGAGTTCCCCCCTATTTATTCTTATTGTATGTTTCAAAACTATCAATCTTTGATATGCTGGGAAAAGACTAGGCTGTCACTATAAATGGTTTGAGAAATACTGTGAAGCAACATGAATTTACTAGATGATTAAAAACTCCAAGTTCTCCCATGCTAATTAATGGATTAATATTGACTGTATAGCCCAGATCCTGGCAATGGGGAAATTCACTTATCTCTCTGCTGTTAATTAATTCTGTCTTCCTCACCTAGTATGGCTCACCTCAAACATCAAAAATAATCTTTAAAAACACACTGACTGAGAGAGAACAGGAGCAGTATAGATCCTGAGACCAAAGGTCACTTTGACCAAGACGAGAAAAGCACCCTTATAAATGTCTCACTACTTTGTCACTGTGTCCCTGTCCTTGTCCCCAGGCAGTGAGCAGTCCTAAGAGAACACACACCATGGCAGTTGACCCATGTTCCCCCGGAAGAGATCTACCAGCTAAGTAAGCATTCAGCAACACTGCCCCCATCCCACCCATCCTGCCCTGGCTGGGACTCCAGGCCATCTTAAATTCTCAACCTCTCTATTAATTTCTAGCGTAGACAAAGCCTTGTTCCTCTTGAATCAAATCACTGTCAAACTGGTATGATGCAGTAAAAGTAGAGAGAAGGTAACTACGTCCCTAAAAAGCAGGTGAGAGGCTTAAGGAATTTGATTTTTCCTCAGGTTGGTGGTTCCTTTGAAACAAGGCTCCAATCAAAATCACACAATGACAACTAGGTGGCTGGTGCAAGTGAACGCAGCCACACGATGACACAGAGTGTGATCAAGACAAACCCACGGTGTGCCACAGCACCTCTTATTTGGAAAGGAACATTTCAAAAGGTCATCTGCCTTTTTATCATAAAAAAAAAAGGCAGTATATTTGCTGGAATTAAAGACAGACCCGCCCCCCCTTATTTCAACTCTACTTTGTATAAAATTTGAGAATTTCAGGAATTCTTTCAAATCAGGCCTCAAATAATTAAGATCATGGAAAGCAAGTGGTTTTTTTAAACGTGATCCAGGAAGAATAACAGAATTTTTCCAAATTTGGAATGCTTTTGTACGCTTTAACCTCTCTCCTGCCTCCCCATTAAGCCACTTTGCTTTTTATAACTGTAGGTCTCAGAGTAAAGCACTCATCAGAACTGTAATTGGGGGGAAAACACACACCAAAAAAACCCCCCCAAAACAAAAAACAACTGTAATTGGGGGTTAATCTGGGATGTTGGCATCCTATAGGACCTACCCTTCAAATACCTCAGGGAAAAGGAGGCACTGAGCTGGGTACTGAGATGACACACTTCAAATCTCTGAGGATAAGAGTTCATGACAACTTACCACCCACAGCCCAGCACGGCACAGTGCCAGTGAAAATCCAGCAGCTACCCTCCAACCAAGTGGCAAAATGGAGCAGCTTTCTGAAGGAAGGGTCAAGCAAGCAGGGCCAACCACCTCCAGCTCTATCCTCCCACCTTGCCCTCCTCTCCAACAGCTTCCCTCCAGAAATAACTAAGTGTATGAGCTCACCCACAGGGAGAAGACAGAGGCATGACACCTACAAATTGCCTATTTATAGCAAGTGTTAACACTCCTTGGGCAAAGACACCAGAAGTCTCCTTGGAAACACCCAGGCCTGTACTCCCTCTGGAATCCCAGTCTGCTGACACTCTGGCTGGGAAACTGCCTGTGAAACAAACTAAAACCAAGGCACAGAGGTACTTACGGTTTTCCCCCAGGGATTCCTGCCAGGTTCGGAGGGATGGTAGGTACTCTCATGTGGGGAGGAGGATCAAAACCAACCTGCAAATAAAAATAAGGCATGGCAGACTCAGTTTATGCAAGGCAGGCACTTTCTGAACATTGACTTTCCATTAGAAACTCATGTAGCCCCAAAGCAATGTAAGTGGGAGCAATAACAGGGCTAGCATTTTTTAAAAAAGTATAATGCAATTAAATAACATAACTACCTCTAGATATTGGACACACTTCCTTTTGGGAGGTGGAACAGGGGTGTGATCTACTTGTGCACAAGAACCAGCTTCCCATGGTAAATTCCTCCCATAGTCTTGATCCTTCCCTGATCAGATGCAAAGAGAGCAATGCTGACAACCTTCGCACTACTGATGCTTTAGGCCAGATGGTCCTTTTCCTTGTTGGAGGCTGTTCTGGCCGTTGCAGGGCAGCCTCTACTTTCAAGTGGCAACGCGTCCCCTCCAGTTGGCATCATCAAAATGTCTCCAGGGAGCAAAACCCCTCAGTTGCGTATCACTCATCTAAATTCATGCATGGATTCCCTATTTCTGTGCACCTTAACGACAGCATCTAGTCTCTTTGCTGCCCATCTTTGAACTCTTGCCCTCCACTGCACATCCATTCCTACAAGCACAATAGAAGGAAAAAATAGCGAACTTTAACATCTCCCTGAATTAGAGGGGGTTATGTTATTTTTAAGAGGGGAAAGGAGAGAGATATGTGACAGCATTTTAAAACAGTCAATGGAAAATCTTAGAGCTTCTGTTTGATCCCTAATATTCTTCTCCCTTTCCGTTGCCATCAGTGACAACAGTCAATTTTACTCTTCAACTACAGCTGTTTATCTTCTCAGCCCAAACTGGGTCATTTGCACAGTGGCAGAAGGTAGGGCAAGAAGACAACAGCCTGGCCTCGCAGGTTCACGATCTGTCTTTCCACTTGTTAAACACGAATCACTTGTAATAAGGGAGCCATGCTATTGGGCATAAAGAATATATAGACATGGAAAGAGAATGCTCCGACTTCTCAAATGTTTTTTCCTCCTAAGATTTCAATAGAGAGAAAAAGAGAGGGAGAGAGGGAAAAAAAATAAAAACTTAAGAAAAGGAATGAAAAGGCTTCTGTGAGCCACTAGTCATTTCATTGCCTTTAAATTAAAACAAAACAAAACAAAAAAAAACTACTTTGGTGAGAGAAAACCAGATGTCCCCCGGACCACTGAAGGAGCTTCTAAACACTGCCTTTTTTCATGGACAAAAACAGTAAAACAAAAAGCGTTTGGGCCTCACTTAATGAACCAGCATGTTGATGAAGGCTGACAAGAGGAGGGCAAGGGTGCAGGGGGAACACTAGGGTCTTTGTGTGAGAGGTGTGTGGGGCCGGCTGCTCCTGCCCCCACAGCCTGGGGAGGCCTGTGTGCCCCTGGGGCTGACAGCACTCACTGAAGCATGTGGCTTTTCCCACCCAAGCAAAGCCCACCAGCAGCGGCCTACCATTGGGGAGCGCCCGTAGGCCACCACGGCGGCCGCAGCGGCAGCGCTCATCTGGGGTGACATGCTGTGTAAACTGGCGTAAGCAGCGCTGGGGCTGGTCAGCTCGCCGTTCATGCCGGCGTGGGGGACCATCCCAAAGGGAGCAGGGTACGGGCCGGGCACTGCCAGGGGCGTCCTCAAACCGGCGGCTGAAAGGAAACACAAGCCGCATGTCACTCGACTGCCCACTCCAGTCAAGCTTGACCAGCAATTCCAGAGTCATCTGTTAGTGCCATTTGTCATAGGGAGGGAGGTAAAGAAGCTTCCCAGGCAGTGGGGAGATCATCTCCAATTTATACACTGGATCCAGTCCTCCCCAGAGCTAAATTCATCTCCAGGACAGGAAGGACCCCAGTAGAAGCAAAACCCACAGATTTTCTCATTGGTATATGTGGCAGCGCTGGGAAACCGGGGGAATTAATCAGCATCATCGTACCCAATTCAGAGAGCAAACCAAGGCACAGACACTGTTTACCTGACTTAATCTCAAAAGAAGACTTTCTTGATAAAATCCAAGATTTCTCCTTCAGTCCGAACTTTCCATTCCCTGGTACCAATTCCAAATGAAAACCAAATCCTAGATTTACGTAAACCAAAGCATGGATTTAGGAGGAATATTCTGGTGCTTGCTTTCCTTTGGACTCAGGTTGTTATTTTTTTCCCTTGCCCAGAGAGGAAAGTTATGAGTTTACTCATGGGCTAGAGACTCAGTGGAACCCTGCTGATTTCTAGGGATTCCTGGGGGATGTCCTAACAGAAAATCAGTCAACCACAGTCAGCAAGAAGCACGCTCTGGCCTCGAAACTGGCCATTTCGGTCAATATTAGCGAAGTCAGACACACAAGGATAGTTTGGTCAGGAGCTTATGTTCAGAATAATTATCAGAAACTTGACTGAAGTCCCTAGGATTTGGATTATTTGGAAATAAAAGAAGAGCTGAACGTAGACAGTTGGAGACCAAACGGTGCAGCTGCTGAGACCCAAGGACAAACATCTGCTTCTTACCATCCCTTTTTCAGAGACAGGAAGGAGGGTGGTGGCAAGGGCATTTTGTATGCACAGGGAAATCGTGTCACTGAATTAACAGACCATTTACTGAGCTGGGAGAGGGAGGAACAAAACGTAGCATAATAAGAGGCGATGCTCTACCCGCTTGGTTGACGAGGGGCTCCATGGCTGGAGGCTTGCCCAGGCCTGGACGGAGTCCTGGAGTGGCACTGGTGCCCGGCGTTGGCATGTCGCTCCGAGGCGTCGGCGTACTGGATTTCAGAACAGGCGTGCTGGCTTTTTCATGCTGGTATCATTAAACAAATTAAATGAGTATTATTTTTAATCCAAGCCATATTACACAATTTATCACAACAGCAGCTGGGACACTGGGCACCTTCTAGCTACTCCCTCAGCCAATTTTCATAAATCCACACAATGTTGACAGCATTAACTTGTGAGCGAGAAATGTTGACCTTTCCTCTTCCTGCCAGAATTAAAACTCGAGCTAGAGACAGAGAACATGATCACACTTCTTCCTCCGCAGATTTTATTTTGAAAAGAATTTTCCATCGGTCTTGTGGACTCAGGCTCTGTGCCAAGTCAGAATGATGACCACCCAGAGAATAACTCCCAGTCACTTGGAAGCATGGGCTCCAGCCATGGGGACATCTGAGGGAAGTACCTTTCTCTAATCTTGCCTTTAGGTGGCCGCAGAATTGAGACCAATGAGGAAAGACAGTGAGACCATCGATCACATGAGAAGCAAACCAGCGTTTCAGAGGCAAAAGCTCCAGAACAAGCTTTACCTAAAAAGAATACCTCTGGGGTTAAGTGCTGCCACCCACCTGCCTGGCTACTCACAGGGACCCACCAGTGCACACGGGAGACAACATGAGCTAGCACCGCAGGAGGCAAGACAACAATGGGGTGGATGACAGGGCAGTACCTTTTGCCTCTCAACCTCCCGTGTCCCCCGTGGCAAAGAGCATGGGCCATCAAGGGCCCCAGCTCTCTCTGTCTTGTACTTGGTGGGCTGGGTGGCACGGCAAATTCATCAGGCTTTCCTCCCCATGGGTGACATGGGATAACAACTGGGAGACTGTGTAAGGATTAAGCAGGGTGGTAAGGGACCATTATGTGTGGAGGGATGACAAGTTTCAGGAAATTTGTTGAATGAATACACAACACAAATGGGCTCTGATGCACCCCAACACCACCAGTTTTTCCTAGGCCTCCTCCAGAGCCTCCTTGTGTACATCATTGTTCTGATGAGCTCTCTAATATCAGGGCATGCTCCTACCAGGCCCTGACATTCTGGGACAGTCTACCAGGTAAGTGGAGAGCTTAACAAAGTCAAGACTTCCTAAGAGGTTTGAACTATGTGCCAACTGATAAATGTCATAGATTCATGTCATGAACACATTACTCATGTAAGAAGGCAATGATATGCAGCTTGTGCACCCTCTTTAACCACGATGTGTAAGAGACGACTGCAGAAGAAAAAGTTAACACACTGACTGGGTAAAAACAAGAGAAGGAGTTTTGCTTTTTTTTTTGGAACCAGGGATTGAACTCAGGGACACTCGGCCACTGAGCCACATCCCCAGCCCTATTTTGTATTTTATTTAGAGACACGGTCTCACTGAGTTGCTAAGGGCCTCGCTAAGTTGCTGAGGCTGGCTTTGAACTCGCAATCCTCCTGACTCAGCCTCCCAAGTCGCTTGGATTACAGGTGTGCGTCACCATGCCCAGCTAGGAGTTTTGCTTTTTAACACTTAAAAATACAATGCTCCGCTGGGCATGGTGGTGCAGGTCTGTAATCCCAGCAGCTCAGAAGGCCGAGGCCAGCCTCAGCAACTTAGCAAGGCTCTAAGCAAGTTAGTGAGACCCTGTTTCAAAGTTAAAAAATAAAAAGGGCTAGGGATGTGGCTCAGTGGTTGACGACCCCTGGGTTCAATCCCTGGCACCAAAACACCACAACAACAAATACAACCCTCAGAAGCAAAACCCTCACATCTCAAATTCTTCGGTGTCCCGTGGTCCACAAAGAAAAATGCATTGCCAAATAGGCTACCAGTTCTCTTTACATACCAAGCTCATTTCTTTGGATTTCAAAGAAGTAGAACTTCCCGAGGAGGCAGTGGAAGCTGGGCTACTAGAAGCATCTTTCTTTAGCAGGCGGTTTTTGTCGATTCCATTTTCCCGGGGTGAATGGGCTGGACTTGCTCGTGGAGAAGAAGGGTCCTCAACAAGTATAATCAAAAGTTTTCATGTTTTAGCTTATAGCAGACAAACTTTTCCACACTAATTCTCTAATTACAAGAGAATATTGGAAGTCCTTTAGATGGGGGCGGGGGGTGGGGGGTGGAGGGTGTGACAAGCCTAACGATGTTATAACAAATGAACAAGAAGGGGTCTGCCGAACACCCATGAATGTTATCATAAAGAAAATGATCAAATCCCTTCCTGTGTCCAAGCACTTTCCCTAAGAGGCACTCGGAGACAGACTCAACTTAGAAATGACTAGGGAAACAACTTTTTTAATGGTGCTGCAGATCAAATCCAGGAATTTGCAAATGCTAGGCCAATGCTGAAGCTGTACCCTCAGCCCAGACTTTTTCTTTTTTTAAAATATAAAGAGGGTAACAGTTTGTATCAGTTAAGATTATTAACTGCTCCATCCATCTACAATCATTAGGTTCTTAATGGACACAAATGCAAAAGACACTATGGTTCTACTTTGTACATTTACTATTGAGTTTTTCCTCACAACACTATTCAAGTTATTCTGAAGATAAACTTTGACAAAAGGAATGATTACCTCATTGGACACATCCACAACTAAGTTGTCATCGCTTTTGTCACCATCGCTGTCCTGGAAAAAAGAAATTTTTTCTGCTGTTTCATAAAGGCTAAGAATGGGTTTGAACATTGTTAAATTTCTTTCTGTCTATAGTTCTATAGATAGAACTTGGTAGCAGACAAGCTAGAAAACTACTTGGAACATGCCTGTGGGCTCATTTCCAGATTGCCAGCCCTTCCTATTAATACCATCTTCCCCTTCTCATCTGACCCGGAACTATGCAAAGCTGCTCCCGGGAATTCTGCTGCAGTAGCAAACCAGCTCTCCAATCATAATTTGCTTATAGGAGAAGGCAAGTTGCGAAAATGCGGCACACTGTAAAGGCATAATAAATGTTTGCAATAAATACCTAGATCTTTTCTGTAATCTGAAATCCCTCTTACAATCTGATATCTGCATACCCTTACATCAGCACTCTTTTTCCATTTGATGTTCAAATTAAGTACAAAATTTCACATCATTACCTTTATTTGTCTCACCTTGAAGGCAGATGGCCAGCCAATCTGGTGCTCACAGACAATTCATATCACAAAGACAAATTTACTTACCCCATTTTTCCATGGGGTTACTAGTTACAGCAGAAAACAAAACAAAAAAAAAGATCCAATTTCAAATCAAGAATATACCTCTTCAACAATCAACTTCTCAGAGAGATGGAAGGAATACAGATGGCAGTGTTTGCAGGGTATTGCCATCGTGCAGTAGGACTTACTGACTCTTCAATAGACCCGGAAAATTTGCAAATCAGAAGAAATTCTGAGGTTGTATGGAGTGTGGAAGAGATTCAGAAAAGCTACTCAGTTAAATGATATGATCACTCCTCCATCAAAGTTGGGGGCAGGCTGTAAAAGTCTGTTTTTTGTTTTTGTTTTTTTTAAATTAAAAAACCTTATGTCCTTTAGTTCAGAGAACTATAATAAGCATATGGAAAAACAAGGACCTCTCAATGGGTCCGAATTCTTAAAAAGAAATAGACCCCTAATTTATGATCTAAACAATTTTTTTTTCTGATGTCACTGTCATTAGGATTATACAAAGAATATTCGAGAAATGTTAATGCATACAAGTACAAACATTACCCACAATGGCCTTGCATGAACCCATAGTCCACGCTAGCCCTCGACTCTAAATTCAGATCTTAAATGTTTTTCTCAACCATACCCAGAACTGCACAAGGGAGACCCTGTTCACTTTTTTCAATAGTGTGTTACAAGATATATTTTAGTCATTGTTATGAAGGCACCATGCAATTCACCAGTAACGACAGAAATTACAAACAATGAGGAAGCCAGGGTAATCCAAAATAACAGTCTAGTCAAAGAAAGATTTTCATAAAAAAGAGAGAAAAACTAGCCGGGCGTGGTGTCGCACGCCTGTTAATCCAAGCGACCTGGGAGGCTGAGTCAGGAGGATCACGAGTTCAAAGCCAGCCTCAGGAACTTAGCGAGGCCCTTAGCAACTCAGTGAGACCCTGTCTCTAAAATAAAATACAAAATAGGGCTGGGGATGTGGCTCAGTGGCCGAGTGTCCCTGAGTTCAATCCCTGGTTCAAAAAAAAAAGAGAGAGAGAGAGAGAAACTAATAATAAGGAAAATGTGTTTTCTCTCAGGAAAGCCCACAGAGAAGCACAAACATTCAATAGTGTTAAGTGTGTGGCAAAAGAATATAAACTAAAAGGGTTTCCCTTTTAGAAAAAAAATTATAAAAAGAGCTATGGAGTATATAGGTAAACTGGCAAAAAGTAGCAAACAATTTCTAAAAACATTACTCTTTTTAACATTTAAGAAAATTTTTATTTTTTCTAACTGACTCATAATTATACATGTTTATGGGGGTACATGTGTAATAATTCAGTACATGTGTACACTGTGTAATGATCAAATTAGGATATTTTGGTACCTGCTATCCCACCTCCCTCTATTCCAATGCCTTCCTGCCCCCTCTAATGGAACTCTGAAATTAGTTTTTCAGTTTTCTGTATTTAAACGTTACCTTTGTATTGGACCTTTCTGCAAATATAAACCTTCATAGTACAGTAAACTTCTGTCAGCAGAAGTTTTCCCCTAAATTCTCCAACATAATCTCCATATATCATTTCCAACCACCTATCCCACCAAATATACCTAATACAAGTCATGCTGCCAAGCTATAGATTCTAGGTCACTCACTGCTAAATAACTATATTATACACATGAGCCTATTGGAGAAAAAAATATGAATTGCGTATCAGCAAATTCTACGGTTTCTGCATGCCATGGACCTCCTACTTGCTTATTAACAATTAATTTAACAAAGGGAAATGTATACATGGGACATCAGCTTGGGCAACAGAAGGGGAGAAGGTACATATTAAAAAACTTGGCAGGGCTGGGGTTGTAGCTCAATGGTGAAGCATTTACTTGGCATGTGTGAGGCACTGGGTTCGATTCTCAGCACCACATAAAAATAAATAAATAAAATAAAGTTCCGCTAACAAGTAAAAAAATATTAGAAAAAAAAAAAAATCTTGGGCTGGGGTGGGGAGAACCAATGACTGGTTCTTAGGATATTATTACCCCATAGTACCAAATGGACCAATTTGTGGAAAAATATCAATCCTGGGTGGGACTCTGTTCAGCAATTTTGATTTGATTGATTAAGAGCACAAATTTTGGAGTCAGATTGCCTCAACGTTCTGCCACTGGCCAGGACCTTTGGCAAACCACATTTTCTATATCTATGAAATGGAGATGATGGTACCTAACTCATTGGGTTATTATAACAATCAAATGAAACAATCCATGTAAAGACACAAGGCACCTGGAACTAACTTGAGTTGATGCTCAAACACTGTTACCTATTGGCAAAAGCAAGCCTGCAGGAGATGAAGGCCAGTGTCTAAACTTCTACACAGCCTGTATAGTGTACACTTGTTCCTCCAAGGACGACAGGAAGTGGCCCGATTCAGCATTCTACTCTTATATTGTTCTTGAGAACTCATCGGTGGAGACACAGGGCAAGTCCAAGCTAAACAAGGTGACAATGTTTATGACTCTAAGGCCAGAGCTAATAGCCACTTGGCCTGACTTGCTCTCCTCTGAATGTGGCTTCAATGGACCTGTGTCGAGTTCTTACTTGGTCAATCAGGTGATCTCATCTGCAAGGGTGTTAACTGGATGCCTCTGATGTTTCATCTGTTTTTACCATGGACTTAGATCACCCACTGCAGAAGACCATAAACTCTACATTAAACCTAACCTGAGCCTGGATATCTTAACTGAAGCATATCCTGAAAGGTATGTTGGCCACCATTTTTTTTTTTTTTTTTTTTTGGATACTGGGAATTGATTCAAGGGGCTAGCCACTGAGGCACACCCCCAGCACTTTTTTATTTTTTGTCATTTTGAGACAGGTTCTTGCTAAGTTGCTGAGGCTGGCTTTGAACTTGCAATCCTTCAACCTCAGGCTCCTGAGCCGCTGGAACTATGGGCATGCACCACTGCACCCAGTTCCAGATTTACTCTATTTGGGCATAAGTGGCTACCAAATTTGCAAGGTTCAAGACAAAAGGAAAATGCAGAGCCCTCATTCAAAAACTGAGATTTCAAAGATGGTGGTGTGAGGCCCTTCCAGAAGCAGGGCCCAGTGCAGCTACATGGTACATGAAGCCACACCTAAATTTTCAAAGTCCCTCTTAAGAGTAACTAAGGCAGATCACTTCTTGGCCTTTTGGCTAAGATTAAGTGAAGAGTTACTAAGGCAAAAAGTCTAAAATGTAAAATTAAGTCCAAAAGAAACATAATTTATAGCCCTAAAGAAAAAGAATATCCTACAATATAAGAGTTTACCTCTTTTTAATGCTTTCTTTTGTGTGTGTGCAGGTGACAGAAACCAGGGCCTGGCACATGTAAGGCAAGCCCTAACACTACTGAGCTACATACATTCCCAGTCCTTTTTTCTTTTCCTTTTATTGTGAGACAGAATTTCACTACGTTGTCCAGGCTAGTCCCAAACTTGTGATGCTTGTACCTCAGTCTCCCAAGAAGTGCAGATAATAGGCATGTACCACCATGCCCAGCTCTGAACTTACCCTGTATTATTACCTTAAGGGATGTGGAATTATAATGGAAATCTTAGAGTACACTTGGATGCTCACTAGTGTGCAATAAGCAAACAAATAATATTCGAAGTCCTTTATTTACTTACATAGTGGCTAGAATCCTTATCATCCACTTTCCGTTTTTTGATGTCATTAGAAAATTCAGGCCCATTTCTTCGTTTATCTGTACCTCTTAGACTGTCTGAGACCAAGAGTGAATTACTCTACAAGACAAAAAAATATATAGATTAATCAAAGCTTCTTTGCAGGTCTCTTTGTACACATGAAAACCCAACTTGAAAGTGGGAACTGTTTTAGGAAGGTGATACCTACACAACCTTTTATTCCATTTAAGTCATCTGTCTGAAGACTTTGATGGTAAACATTTAAAGAGCTTTCTGCACTTAAAAGGACCCTGTCGTTGCTATCAAACCTTATAAATCCTGGTGAATCCTTTAGGCCCTGCTCACTCTAAATGTGCTGCTGTTCTACCTGGTGTTGGAGAAATTGGGAGCTTGCTGTCTGTACGTAGATGTGTGTTTATTCTGTCCCACTGCAACTTCCTAGTCAAGAATGTGAAGGACTGATGAGTGAATCTTGAGATTGCTAGGAGGCATATTCTGTAACTCTAAGAGTCACTGTGTACCACTCTAAAGAGACACAAAGGAAACAGGTGGGATTAACAGCATGGTTTCCTAAAAGGCAAATCACATTTTCCATAGCAACGATGAAGGAACTTTTGAATTCTTTTAATTTATTGTTGAAAATAAGATTTGGTGTTGCTCGCCAGTAGCACTGAAACTTAAGTCCCACAGGGGAAGAAATCTCAGCCAGAAAAGCTTCAATAGCAAGACCAGCTCCCACACACAAAGCAGGAACAAGGACTAATCTTTTCCACCAGCCACACAGGATACTTTCATGGCATATGCTGAGTGCGAACTGTTGACCCAAAGAAAACAGGCATTTGAGATATTTTGGGGTCACATGACATGATCTGACATCCCTTCAATTCCCATCTCCCCTTAGGCTAAGGCATGAGAACATGTTACAATGAGTTCTTTTAAGTGCAGGATTAGCATATGCAAGGAGGCAATTTGTTCAGTGATGTGTTACTGCCCTGAACAACTGTGAATGAGCTGTGCAAAAACCTCCCTTCACAAAGCCCAGATAACCTCAATTTCTGAAAGATGTTTTAAGAACTAAAAGCAGGTGTCCAGGGCCAACAGACAATTATGCTACCTTTCTGTTACAATTTAAAATAGAGAAGGGCAGGGGAAATCTTCACCTTAGACCACATCTAATGTGACAGTATATACCAGGAGCAAAAATTTTATGGTACATTTTTAAAGGCCATGAGTTTTTGATCCCCACCAGCCAGAGGTAATCAATCAGCCAGGTGGCTGGCTCTCAAATCTCCCCTGGGAAAAACCTGGACCCCACCATGGGAGTGCTCCCAGCTAAACCTCACACAGGAGGAAATCAAAACGGGGACCAGAAGGCAACGTGAGGCCTCTTGGCCCACTTCAGGGGCTGATTCTAAAGTGAGCTGAGCTCTTTTATTCCTGACTGTTGAAGCTACACAAATGCCAGGAGGCTCAGATAAAAGGAGGTAGAGGGAACTAGGCAATTCAATATGGAGAAGCTCAAAGTAATGGCTTTACCACAGGGGCTGGAGCTGAAAGGTGAGACGGCTGCATCCCTGAACTAATTACCTTCATAAATGTCTGCTAAAAACTAACCCCTCCAACCCAGCCCCTCAGCCTAACAAAGATTCTGGAGAATAACACAACTCCAGGAAGTGCTTAAATACACCTGGCCCTGTTCTAGATTATTTCAGCCCCAAAGTCTCCTCCAGCTTTGCAAATGCATCAAGGGAAAGGCATATTTCACTCTACTTCACATCTGCACAGGTGCCCCACAGAACAGGGCAAAAATCCAGGTCTGCTGCAATTTCAGTCTCCCTCCACGTGGCTCTTTCCAGCCCTCCTGTGTAATTAGCACCAGGCATCCACACCACTTGCCATTCCAAGATGGTTTTTTTAATGTCTTATTTTAAAAATCATGTCAAGTGGAATTGTGCATGTCAAAAGTAAAATGCACCTCTGTTAGGAGCAACACAATTTGTTAGAAAAAAATAACATTTCTACAGCTGGCCCTTTAAGGCTGTCAGGCTTTGAGGCCTCTGCTTCTCCTAGTTAGAAGTTATTACTGTAACTTCCGCTCGAGCAGCTTAAATGAAGTCTATAATCTGAATGGGTTTTGAAAAGCTCTGAAGTTCCTCTAAATTTGGACTGGGCTGGTAATTAGCATCCCTGCTTTATCTGAAAATTGGCCCCATTCAACGGGCAGACTTCAACAAGTTACGAAACAAGACGTCTCTTCATACCTTTGATGCTGTAAGACTGACTCAAAACAGTGCAGCAAAGCGGGTGGGAGGAGCTGAAAAGGCCGGGGAGAGCCGTGAGACCCAGGGCATCCCTGGCTCCCACTGCTGTGCAGCACCACCCCACCAACACCACGCCACGTCCTTGTACCTCTGTTTCTGGCAACCCAGTTCTGTGTGTGACTGGCCAACTTTCTAGTCCTGACACTGCTCTGGTGGTTGTTCTTGATTTAAGCAAACAGTTCCAGCCTAATGAGCTGCACTGGCAGCAACAGCAACCGTCTGGTTTCTTAACTACTGCCTAGGGGATCCTTATCTTTGTGGTTCCCTCGTTTGTTCTCCAGAAACCCAAAGTGACTTCATGGGTATTGCTACATGTCTCAAGATACCCCAAATATTTTTCCCTCATGCACCATCTGCTACTTCTTCCTTATGGCTGAAGGGTGGAACAGAGTCATTTTGCCAGTCATAATGAACCACTCATATGAATCTCAAGAACTAAGAGACAATACCTGACAGTGACTGAATATCCTTTTGCTCCTTCGAAATTTAGGATTCTGTGCTTACAGAATAACTATTGTACATCACTGAACAAACACTTAGGAGGAGACCAACTGCAAATGAATGAAACTGAGGTTGTTTTGCTTTAAGTTATTTAAAAAGTCACGTATTCCAAAGACAATTAGGTTCAAACCAGGAAAGAGACCAAAGCAACCTTTAAGAGAGATACTGTTCATCCCCCTCATTTTATGTGCAGCAAACACTATGTCCAAGCCAGGGTGATTTACCTAAAGCAGCTCCTCCTACACCTACAGAGTCCAAACATGTCAAAGTGCCACCCCTCCCAGATCTGTGATTTCTCAGCTCAGATTCTGTACACAGAATACTCTTACCCAAGTAAAAATCACTCAAAGCCCACACTGGCTCTTTAAACTACTGTGCTTACCACTCTGACAATGTCTCACGCCTGCTTTCTATGATACTCCCTCCTAACCAACAGTCAACATGCACAGTCCCTTGATTTATCTGGTTATATGTTTATCACTTCAAAACTACAAACATATAATTAGAAAAAAATCAATATTTTACAGCCTACTTTAAAATGAACTGAACAGCCTGGTCAACACAGTGAGACTCTGTCACTAACCTATAGTAATAATATTTTTTAAAATAAAAATAAATGGGATAGTTCAAAATTCCTGCCTTCCCACTCATAAACCCTGCTGCTCAAAACCTAAGTTGTACCCTTATAAGGATCCCAGTAGAGCCACAGCAGTTCCACTACACCCAGGGTCAGCCCACAGGCTGTCAATCCCCATAGGTAACAGTTCTGATGTCTCATCCCAGAGTCCACATTTTGAAAGATTTTAATCTACCAAATAGCATTCATCAAGTGGGATTCATTTTCCAAATATTTATTTGCCAAATAAATATTTAATCGTGAATCAGACTTTTTTGATCAACATGAGAACCAGTATTATCAACTGATTGACAGACTCTCATCCCAGCCAAGAAACTCAGTGTTTTATTTCACCTTGCAGCTGGTGAAATTTACATATCTGCCAGGACTTTCCAAACACTGTAAATACTGGGCAGACTTCTATCACAAACGTCCCAAGCACTGGGATTTCCAGACTGTATATAAATTTCTCTTTGTTTTAAAATTTTGTTAAGAAATAAACAAAATCATCTTATTTACCTTGTGTTTTCTACAGAAACTCAAAATAGGGAGTTGTACAGCTTACAGAAGATATTATAAACCTGAACAAATCAAGATCTGAAAACACAGTGTTTTCAAAACAAACTAAAATTCTAAAACCATAATGATGTTCTACACCTTATGGTTCCACACGCTTAAGGATGCAGAGCCAAGTAAAATGGTACAGGGAGAGGAGAATCTGACAAGCCTCAAAAAAGAAAAAGATCCTCCTAGGATGCTCAGTACTAGAGAAAGAAAGAGGCCTGGCTTTCTCTCCATTTATACATAGAAACCATAGAAACTACACTTGAGATGATCAGATGCAGATTAAGGAACAAGAAAGGCATGCTCCACAGCAAGGGACCTCTCCCTCTTAGGAAGACCTGGTATTCTTTTGAGAACATCAAACCTCAGGGAACATCTTCAGGGGCAACAGATAAATTGTTTGGCATTATAGATGCTTCCTAAGGGTCCCCATCCATCTGACCTAGCAGAATGGCTAAGTGAGACAGAGAGCTTGGGGGGGCGGGGGGACAAAGTGGCAGATCTTCCCATAACATGACCTGCATGCACTCTCTTGAGGAGACAAATCAGAGCACAATTTCCCTAACTGTGGGAACCAGGACCCTCCCCTCCTGTGGTGGAATGGATGCAAGTTAACTAGGTAGGTGGTCAGTACGCAGAAGAGCCCCAATACAGCCTATTAAATGAAACAAAGAGCAAAGATCCCAATGCAATTATAAAATCATATCTCCATACAAGAGCTTAGAATGCAAACAGAAGAGTCCACTGAACTTCAGAGTATCCAGCAGAATAAAAAGAAAACATCAAGATTTGGACTTTGAATCACTCTCATATGGACCATTCTGGAAGTGGACGTGCACATTTTATGCTCTGAACACTCAAGACTAACATAGCAAAACCCTGGATGCTTCAATAAGGATAAAACCCTGTCTTTCATGGTCTTGTTCCAGGAATTTGGCTTTCTTTAGCAATCTAACAGTAATGGCTATTCTCATCTACTTAAACAAATCTGGAAAATAACTCCAGAACCTATGAAAGAAAGGTTCAATGAAATGTTTCACTGTCAATGCTATAATGCTACCAAACACTAGTGACAGCAGCCTTCATGTATCTCGAGGACTCGGAACAACTCTTCTGCCAACAAGTTTCAAACCTTGAAACCACCAGCAACAAACCTGAAAGGAAGACCCACTCAAGGATGCAGCAAAGCTAGATGGGTTTCCCTAATGTGAAAATAATGCACATAATTCAAATGGATTTCTTTAGCTGCCACACTGATTCCCCTTGGGAACTTTCTCTTCCCCGCAGGAAAAGTGTTTGTGTCAGAGGTACAGATTGGAAACTCGTGACACTTCATTTATCCTCAGTTACACTAAGACAGTGGGAACCTAATTTGCTAGCACACTCTACACTGACAATTAACTTCTCCGTGAACATTAAAACAATTAGGTAAAGGCACACCCCATCACATCTGTGTGTCTGCTCCATCTACACCTGCTACCAATTAAGCCATCACCTTGTGCTGTACCTTTTGCTGCAGTCCAACTGGTCACTCATGTATTTTTCCTTGACATTTCAACAAATGCACTTTTAACCCGTAAAACTAATGGGCTCACCACTTGTCAACATGTAGAAAATGGAGGATTTTTCCACGTGCCAAGCACTTCACAGCTCAGAACCCTGGGCGGTGCAGCAGGCATGAAGGATGTGTATCTGTGCTTCCTAGCTCACATGCAAAACTCCCTAAGAACTTGCACTGTCAAAAGCAGATGGGTGACTCAGAAGGACTCATGAAATGGAATGTGGGTGTTTTTGCATTTTGCTAAGATGAAGTAGAAAGTCAGTGTACTGGGGGTGGTCGGCACGTGAAGTCACATGATACCTTTCCTATCACCTCATCCCCTTCATGCCCTTCCATCTCCTCCTCCAAGTAAAGCAAAACAAAAGATCTACAAAGGTTGCTGCAGACAATAAATACAATTACTTAAAAATAGTTCTAAGCCAGGCATGCTAGGCTTCAAGCAGGGTGTGGTGGCACACCCCTGTAATCCCAGCAACTCAGGAGGCTGAGGCAGGAGGATAGCAAGTTTGAAGTCAGCCTCAGCAATTAAGTGAGGCCCTAAGCAACCTTGCAAGACCTTAAAACAAAAAGTAAAAAGGCTAGGGATATAGCTCAGAGGTTAAGCAATCCCTGGCACCATAAAAAACCAAACCAAAACAACAAAACACAAAACAAAACAAAACAAAAAACTGACATGTAAAAATGATTTGGGAGGAAAGAAAAATGTTGTCCTTAAAAAAAAAAGAAAATGAAGATCCCTTTTCTCACTGCAATCGCTGTGCGTTAAACCTGGTTTCTTCAGTTATACTCAGACCCTAGCATCCACCTAGTGAGTGGCTGCATTCACGGTAAACACACCTCCACCTGGTACAAGTGCACATCACCCCCAACAATCAAGAGACCACCAGGCCTTTTCTTTCTTCGGGATTCATCCTACTCTCAGCAATAATGCCAGCAATAATTCCCAAAGAGGATTTGCATTTTAAGCACAGTTTCAAATCCCACAAGAGAAACCTGCAGAGACGAACAGCTTAAGAGCACTTAAGTGTTCTCTGCTGTGCCTAAAAACTGACATTTTGGGTGACTTACCCTATGTATCAGCCTTTATTTCCAGGCCATAGTTTGACATGCCAGGTCAAAATCAATCCATAAATGTTTGGGCAAAACAGCTCTTGCTAGTCCCTGTTCAACTTTGACAAAGTTGAGTATTACATGAAAGCGATCAGTTAATGAGAGGCTGAGTTGTTTCAAGATGCTGACACAAAGAACCATCAGTAAGTGCCTCACTTACACAGGGTTCCTGATGAAATCTGCATTTTTGCTTTTGGCATGGCATTGAGCCCTTTTAAACTTATTTTGACACAGGGTCTCCATAACTTGCCCAGGGAGAGCTAGCAGTTTATACTGCACCCGGATATAATTTGTGTGTTGTTTTTGGTACCAGGGATTGAATGCAAGGATGCTTTACCACGGATCCTCATCTCCAGCCCTTTTTGTTTTTAACTTTGAGACAGGATCTCACTAAGTTACCTATGGCCTCACTAAGTTGCTGACACTGGCTCGATCCTCCTGCCTTAGCCTCCCTTGAGCCACTGAGATTACAAGGAAGAAACCACAAATAATTGCATTGAGTGCAACTGATTAAAGCACATACTGCCTTGCTACTCTACTCTGCAAATGGGTGAGGACCACTCCTGAAGCACCTGCTCTGCTGGGCAACCACTACAGTATTCACCATGTACTGAGTGAAATCCTGCCTAGGAGCCAGAAACTCACCTGGATCTGCCTTCACCAAAATTCATGTTCTTTTTATCACCCTTCAATGCTGCTGTAGTTCAGAAATTTTCAGGAAAAAGACCCATGCTATTTTCTAAGAAAAAAAAGCAAGCCTTAATTTCCTTCTTGTCTTCTATTAACATTAAATGTCATTCCAAGAAATAAAGCTTTGGGTGGTCCTGAACTTGGAGCTAGCCCTAGCTCTGTCAATTAGCTAGTAAAGAAGAGCTGGAAAAGAAAAAAAATGAAACCATTTTGTTAGCCATGACTACCTTTAAGTTCTACACCTGAATCCCTGATGCTTTCTGAAGTCAGTTATGGAGTGACAGCACACCCCTCAGACATGATCTAAATCTCAACCTCTATTATCTAACTAACCATGCGACTAGAAGCACCGGTCTCCTTGAGCAGTCTCACTGATAAAGTGATGGTGCTGTCTTCTGACTGATAAGGTAGATAAAATGGTACTCCAACTTTTCTGGATCAGGAACCCCTTTTTGAAAATTTCTGAGTTATGTTCTGTCCCCAGAATTATACACAAGATCACTGACCCACAACACTGAACACACACAGCTTCAGAGCCCATTCCTGAGCCCTGTCTAAATGCACACATCCTATCCATCCTCCAAAGTCTCCCCCAGACACCCCAGGATACTCCCCACTTTTTCAAATACTGATCACATAAGTCAGATTTCAGTGTTATTACATTCAAAGTCATTTATCTGTGACATTAAAAGGGATGCATGCAAAATGGCAGCAAATATATGTAACACCTCAAACCATGCTTGGCACACACTAAGTGCTCAGCAAGCATCTGTTAAATGAATCAAAGTCTTTTAAACATACATTCTACTGTATTCCTTAAGAGCCACAACTCTTTGTTGATTCTGCAGTTCCAAGTCTTTCAAGCAGATGTATTTAAATGACATTTCTTTCAGCCAGAATCTAATGTTGTTTATCTTTAAATTAATTGAAGTATCTAAAAAAATTTTTATTACTACTGAATACTATTGAACAAATAATATAGCCTTTCTTAAGGTCATTTCATCTACCTTTGTTCAGTAGCTGCAGTCATTAGGGGGCTTATACATTAAAAAAAAAAAAAAAAGGAAGAAAAAGGTTCAAAGAATTAGAAAAGAGACAAACTTTAAACCAAGCAAAAAACACAGCAACACCCCTAAAAAATGATTGGCTTTATCATGTCCCCAGTTCAGAAACAAGAATTTAAGTGTTCATATTTTCATTCTGTTATTACTTTCATTTTTTAGGGTTTACATTAAAACAGACTGCTTATATTAAGGCTCATTTGTTTACCAAACACAAAAGCTTAAACTAACAAACTGAACAATTTGTGTGTGTGTGTGTGTGTGTGTGTGTGTCTCTCTCACTCATACACACACACACAAAATCTACCAACCCATTTTAGGCTCACAGCTAAAAATCCATACACATCTGCATTTCATCTAGATTTACCTAACCCTCTGAATATTTTGGCACTTGATTTAAGTATATTCAACACAGAAGAGCAGGAAAAGGTAATGATAATGAGACTTAGTCTTATTGAAGGCTGAGGTTCTCAGAGTTTGGTTCAAGGATCTTGAGTGTTCCAGAGACCCTTGATCTCGATGGTGGCAGATTTCCTTCCCAAACATCAACAACACAACTGTACCGTAACAAATCAAATATAGAAGCTGATCAGAAACTAGCTAACCTCTTTTAAGCCAGACACTAAAGACGTTTGCAAACATGTAGAAGAATCCCAATTTATCCTAATAAAATTTTGTTTGGAAAAATAGGGATTTCTTACTGTTATTTATACCAGTATAATTAATTAGCTCTTACAGTGATTTTTAAAATATTTTTTTCTAATGCTGTAAAAATCAAGAAGAACAAGTTCTTAGGGGCCTCAATTTTAATTTGAAGGCAGAAACAAAGATCTGAGACCACAAGATTTGAAAAACACTGGTCCAGAGCAGCTGCCCTTCACCTCTTTTGGAAAAAAAAAAAAAAAAGAAAAAAGAAAAAAAAAGAAAAAAGGCAGTTGTGCAATCGATTGACTTTATCAAGTGAAATTAGACTTCATAATTCAAACCACTTTATTCAAACCACTTTATTAAATAAGTACTTACTTTATATATACTTTGTGTATTTTTATATTTATGTTTTAGGAACCAATAATACACATATCTCATTATCCACTGCTTCTCATACTCAATTTTATACCAAGTTTAAAGAGTTCCTTAATCTTATAACTGGAATGCAAAATACCCCTTATGGGGACAGTGAAGAATTTAACTCCTCTTTATAGACTGAATTAAATGTTGAGTTAAAATTAGTGTAGTCTTCCCATTTCATATCACCACCACCCAGGAGTTTCTGCAATAATTAGGCAGAGAACATAGTTACACATACTTATTCTGAAAACATTCATTGAAATAACCCCTAAAACTTGTCACAAATTTAATATGAAAAAGGATACAAGTCAATAACACGTAAATCACCACTTCATTTACATTATCGCACAGATCGGCTCCTGCAATGACCTACTCCATTTTGACTGGAGAGTTCATTAACTGCTAATTTGAACATGTGCACTTAAAAACAACCCAGTCCCCTGAAATTTAAGAACTGATGTGTACTTTTACAAGGACACACAAATCACCTTCCCTCCATCCAATGAAGTAAACTCCTCCAACGAAGCAAATACATACATTTTTCAGCCAAAAATACAAATAAGGTTACTGGACACTGAAATATAGACACACGCAGAGGTGCGAGTCACACCTGTACCAGCCTCAGTGTGCACACCTTGGTTCAGGCCCCCAGCATTTCAGAGCTACACACCATGCTGCACCTCTCCCTCAACTGTGATGTCAATGTCAGACGACTTCTGCTGAAACTTTATAGTCTCTGTCTTTCTGTATCTTTGTCACCCCTCCTTGGTTTTCTGAAAAAGGGCTTGGTGCTGCATGCCAACATACTTCTTAAACTGCAGACACATCCCACATTGCCTTAAACATGGTGAGTGCTCAATCAATGCAGTCATTTGAGGTCAAAGAGTAATAAAGGGGGGGATGGAGTTTGATAAGAAGTAAGTTCCAGAGCTAAAAATTTTTTTAAAAAACATGCTGCACAGGTTTCTCCTACATAACTTCTTCTGCCATGTGCTTTCTAACTCAGGGTTAGGTTTTCTGATTTGATATTCTACTGAATGAACCTGGCAGAAAACGATGATGATCTATAAGAACCCTGAAACAGCAAAACACATAAAGGTCACTTCCATGAATCAAAGTAAGTTTACCTAAATTTTTACTTTGTGTGTTGGGTATTTTATTTCCTAGCTATAACATTTTGTCCCTCACCTTCCACTCCCAACATCCTCCAGAGAAAACTTGTAGTAAGAGACTTAAAAACTAGCTACCTCTGCCGTTAACCATGCCCCTCCTCTAAACACATCCTAATACACGAAGCACAAAAAGATCTGCCTCAAAGAGGATTTTAAAAGTAACTACTACTCTAGACAGAGGAGGGAGGGGGAACTCCAAAAATTATCCAACTGGAGAAATTTATGTCTCCTGCCCAAACTCCTAATAAAAATCAGAACAGGGCTGGGAGGTACAGCTCAGTGGTAAAGCACTTGCTTGGCATGCTAATGGTCCCGGATTCCATTCTCAGCATGAAAAGAAGCAGCAGCAGAATGATTCCAAAGTCCAGTGTCCCATTTTTTACTGTGTTAAAAATGGTTAAAACAGTATTATGTTTAGAAAGAAGGGATAAGGAGACAAAAATTAGCTATTCTAGGTGAACAGAGTCAATTTCTCATTATTTGAGAGATGCATTTTCAACACTGGTCTACACACAGCTAACTAGCAGATGCATGTTCACTCCAAATGTGCATCATGTAAAACAGGTATGATTTAGTCTGGTGAAAAGATGAACTCTGTTGGTAAGCACAAAACCCTGTCCCCTGAATTCCTTGTTTGTAAGCATTTACTCAGATGCTTAGTTCTGATATCTAAAATAAAATGGAAATTCGAGTTTGCACTCCAAGAACAATTATACAAAGAAAACTAGATATGGAAACCTAGTAACTAAGATGCGTTTGCAGAGAATAATGAATGGTTTAAGTAGAAGCAACACATCACTAACCAACTTCACATATGGATGGTGACTTCTTGCCTGTAAAGCTGATTTAAGATAAAAATGAGTATTTTCAAACTACATGAAACCAGGTCTCAGAATGCAATGTTAAGCCTGTTTTTAAAGTGGGTTCTGGACACATAGAGATCAAAGTGTATTTCCAGGTAAGTAAGTACTGCAAAGGGCTTCACCTCCAAATCATGCCCCTCTCGTCTAACACAAATTTTGTTTAAAAAAAAAAAAAAAGACAGGAGGGGAAATAGTCATACAAGACAGACATTTTTAATAAGAAGAAAAAGGAAAAACCCAGGTCACTGAGAGATGGGGAGTGTGTGTCTGTCTGCACTCGAGTTTGCAGGAGGGCACCGCCAGGGATTAGGGCTGTGTTCGTGTGCAGTAGGCGCTGGAGTACTTACTGTGCCCGGCTCTCTGTCTGCTCCCGAGGTTACCAAGAAACGCACAGACATGCCCGTTCAGACACAGAGGCAAGAACAGAAATAAAAAAAAGGGGGGAATAATTAGAACACAAGCCCCAAACAGTTTTAAAAATGGCTTTTATTTATATAAGTCATTGCACATTCCTAATACAGTGATTTCCTGAAAATTACAGTATTTTGTAAACATAAGATTTACAGTTTAACCATACACAAAAGCCTATTTTTTTAATTTCTTGACAGAATAAATTACTTTTCTTCAAAAAATTAGTCAAGTGCAATTTTGCCCAATATTTAATGCATACTAGAATTAAAGCCTATGAAACTAAGTAGTAACAGATGCAATTATCAAACCTTTCATTTGAACACATTCACTTTCGAATTTAACTTCTTATTTCGCCCCATTTAACAACATTACTTTCTTTGAAAATTACCCAATTAAGCAGTTAACAGTTTTCCATAATATGGTACAGGCCACTGGCATTAACTAGGCAGCTGCCAAGATGTCAAGATGCCTGCGAATCTAGTGAGATCGAGAAATCTAAGATGCCCACAGCAAACCCTGCAAACTTCCAGGGTGAATTGAATTGTGTATCAGTGAAAGCTTTGCGACAGTTCCTCTTATCTCATTGTTTGCTCTCTGTATAGGTTGGGGCTTTCGTTAGCGATGCACGCAATTTTGCAGCACTGTCTGAGTATGAGGTCAAAGTCCTAATCCGGTTTGCCCGGCCTCTCACCTCTGTGGTGCTCTGCATCATGGTGCTTCTTGTCATCTTTTATTGCCAAGTGAGACTGCCCACTCAGAGCACTAGACAGCGCAAGAAGGCTGGCGCTGCCCCCGAGGGGCGGGATGCCAGGAGGCTGCAGTCCCGAAGGGTGAGGCGTTAGGGGAACCGGGGGTCCATGGCCATGAGAAAGATGCTGAGCTTGCAACTGCTGCTGCTGTTCGCGGTGGTGAGAGAAGAGGAGGGGGAAACAGGAGGAGGACGTGGTGGTGGTGGGGTTGAAACACATCCAGGGGGGAGGGACACATGAGACGATGCAAGAAACAGGAAGTTGGACATATACACAGAACAGACAGAGACAAGGAAGAAAAGGGGGGGAAATGAGATTAGTACTTTCAATTCATCAAAACCGTTTACCCTCACAATGACTTCTCCCCACCACCCCAAAATCAAACCCTCGGATCTACACTGACCCTTCCTGGCATATCACACGTCCTGGGAGTAGAGATGCTTATTATTAAGCAAGTCTGGCTAAGTCAGTAAGCACTTGCACACAAGTTTCATCTCTAGGTGCCTCCAGGGACAAAATCCAGTGTGTCACTGAATCTAAAATGCCAAAGATTTGAAGTCTCATCTTGATTTCAGAGCAGTTGAGTTGGGGGAAGTAAGGTGCACCCTACAGTGCACAATCACGCACTGACTAGTCTCTACTCTCCTGCATTAGCTTAACACAGGTTATGATGAGACAAAAATCAAGTGTCACCTTTAATGAACAGAACCCAGAAAAAGGAGGAAGAAATGGCTATCTCTCCAGCACCACTTGTGTGTCCTTGTGTCATCAAGTCCTCTGAACTGTGATGTAGGTTCCCATTTCTCAGAAGGAACCCAGGCTCAAAGGCAGCCCGGGCAAGGTTCTCCCACCAGGCAGGAGAGGACTGCAGCCATTTCCAAAGCCCTGTAAGCTGCCTTCTTTCTCATACCACCCTTCAGGGGGTGGGGGTGGGTGAGTCTCGAGAGCTGAAAGAAACCTTAGAGGTGGGGTGGAACTTTGTTTATCCCGACCTTTCTCCCAAGCCCCACACCTCAACCCCACAGATGAAAACACCGATATTGGAACCCAGAGAGGATAAGAAGCTTGACAAGGAAAACACATCACTAACCCTGTGGGACTCCAGCTAGGGAGACCGGAGGCCCCAGTCCCACTGCAGCACTGTGCCTCCATCACTTCACCATTCCTAAGGTTATAAATCTGTTCACATTATACAGAACCGTTTCTCTCATATATTATATTTAAAAGCAAGTTGTATGAAATGAGAAAGTATCCAAGAAATGGCCCCTGCACCATAAATCTGAACACATTTCAGTTGTCCAACATAAAACGCGTTTTTGATGAGACAGTAAAAACGATTAAAGCTCAATTTCTAAGGTGTAATGTTAGAAAATTCTTAAGATACTGATTTGTGCTCACTTCCCTGGGACTCAATTACTCATTTTATTTATTGCTCCCCTGCACGTACTGAATATATTAAATCTTCATGCCAGACCTACAGTCACTTCCACCCAGACCACGGATTTTTTAGTTGAGTCCCAAACATGCTTCCCACCCAAGAGTAAAACATTATCTTAAAATCAGAAAATAGAGACCATTGCAATTATACAGTAGAAGTCCAACCACTCCCATAACCTTTAAAAGAAGTTATGGTCCAGGGGGGTTGAACTCGGGGGCACTCTACCACCGACCTACACCCCCAGCCCTTTTTATTTTTTAAGACTTGGTCTCACTAAGTTGCTGAGGCTGACCTCCAAAACTTACAATATTCCTGCCTCAGCCACTTGAGTTGCTGGGATTACAGGCCTGCACCACCATGCTGGCTTAAAAGAAATGTTTAGGACTACAGCATCTTTAAACTTTCATTCCTTTTTAGAGAGTCTAGTTGAAATTAGAGGGAGAAATGGAAAGGGGGGGGTTGAGTCTTAATAGCATTCCTGAAAAGTATTTAAAAACTACTCATTCACCATTTGAGATCGTAATAACAATTTCTTTATGTGTAAAATCACCTTCCTGTCATTCCACAGACACTAAATCTTGCTCCGTCACCTTCTAAGGGCTGGGCAGTAGTGAGACATAAAACTGAAGAAGCTGGCAGCGGCATCACGGTCCACTAGGCATGCTCATTAGCACTTAATTAGGAACTAGACACCTGCCATAAGAAATGTGCTCGGAGAAGGATGAGGAGCTGGTCTGCCCTACCAGCAATTACTATCATTACTTGGAGAGTAAGAGCTATGTCCGGCTTCTGGGGGGGAAGGCAATGATGCATGCACAAGCAAGTGCAGCGGGGTAATTAAGCACAGCACTGATTAAAAGAAGATGAGAGAGGCCAAGCAGAGGGGAAGGGATTTAACTACAGGGTGGAAGACTGTACTCTCTCCCCTCTCTGCATCTCCACTCCCCAAAAAATCCAGAAAAGAGCTACCAGAAGAGCCCCTTGAAGGTGGGTCAAACACACTGGGGGTAGTATCTGGATGTGCAAGACAGAAGTAGAGCCTTCACACCCAAAATCCAAGTTAGCCTCCAGAAAGATAAACAGGAAAGCAGACTCTGACATACTGAAAAGAAAGACTGGCTTAAGTAACAACGTGGATGTGTCACAGCTGTGAAGTAGATCTGTGTAGATCTATGCTTTAAACCCGACAGGTAAGCTGATAACCAGCAACAGGGACATCAACAGCCTACCTGGCCACGGATAACTCCACATCTGTCCTGCTCTGGCTTTCCACAGCCCCTGAAGAAAACAGCTGTCTGTCACTAGAGGAAATGGGTATTGGGTTCTTTCACCCTGGGCTCAGCCATTGTCCAATGCTAATGCAGTGTCCTGTCACCCCTGCCCCCACTGCCAACTTCATGAAGAAAAAGAAAATCTTATCAAACTAGAAACAGTAAGTAGCAATCAGATGGGTTCCCACTGTTGAAGACACTGTGGTTCCAGGAGATCTTGGGGATCTACTACCTCATGTTTTACCTTGTGATCCTGCTGGGCGCTGCTCCTGGGCACTATGATATATTCATGTCCGTTATCCAGCCTGAACAGGACGTATAGGTACTGGGACTCCCATTTCACAAATGAGACTCGTTCAGAGAGAAGAAGCCCACCAGAAGGCTCTGAGCCAGTGGGAGGACTTGCAAACTTCTGCTGCTAAAGCATGCTCTAAAGAGCATTTCTCCTGTAACCCCAGCAATCCAGTCCTATTGCCAGCACAAGAAGAGGGCTGGATACTTCACCCTTCTCTCCATGCCCAGCCTGTGAGATGCTCTCCAGAGCATCCAATCCCAGGCATCCTGGGGCAGATCCACCACCATCATCCAGCCTTAACAGCAGTGAC
This sequence comes from Glaucomys volans, assembly GCA_020662805.1. Lineage (NCBI taxonomy): Eukaryota > Metazoa > Chordata > Mammalia > Rodentia > Sciuridae > Glaucomys > Glaucomys volans. The sequence continues at coordinate 287,010 of JAJEJO010001725.1, forward strand.
CAATGTAAGTTCCTCTTTTGTTTCACTTCTCAATGCCTATCCCTACAACTGTAAAAGGACATCATTTGCTCCCTGCTCTCTTCCAAAGAAATTTTTAAGTAACAATCAAGCTTCCAGAGATAGTTCTGGCTTTTGTTTCCAGAAGTAGATACTTTATAAGTGAAGTGTCATTTCATTTAAAATTAACCTAAACGAATATAGAAAGCCTATTCTAAAGAGTAAAATGGCTAAGTCCAAAAGGGTACCCCACCTTCCGTGCAACATGGCCCCCAAGACAATGTGGTACCCACCAACCCTCACCAAAAGGAGAAAGCATGAATGCCACTTAAAAGTATATATTTTAGGGCACAAGTGATACTGACATTGCTATATAGCCAAAAACCCAATGGTTCCCACAATCAGGGGAACTTAGATATAAATGTCCTCCATGGACCAAAATCTGCTTCCACCATTTGGAAAACTAGAAGATGTTTTACAAAATGACAGCAAGGGAGATTCAACCTTCTACCTGGTTGCTAGTTTATAATGATCAGGAAACTAGTTTTAAAGTCAACACTTGCAGGACACACAAGCAAAATTATTTATATAGCTACTAGTAAAGATGCTTTTGAATCAGACATGGTAACACATGCCTGGTACCCAAGAAAATCAGGAAGCTGAGGCAGAAGAATCCAAACTCAAGGCCAACTTTAGCAACTCAGTAAGGTGCTGTCTCAAAAACTAAGAAGAGAGACTTGGGAGGGTGAGGCAGGAGGATTCCAAGTTCAAGACCAGCCTCAGCAACTAAGCTAGATCCTAAGCAACTCAGCAAGACACAGTCTCAAAACAAAAGATTTTTTTAAAAGACTGGTGATGTGGCCCAGTGCTTAAGCACTCCTGGGTTCAATACTTGGTATATCAATAAAAAACAAATAAGTAAATATAAAGACAATGTTTTTGATGAGCAGTGGTGGTTTTTAGCAATGTAGCAGTTCCTTGGATTATCAATGCAGATCAGTGGTTCCCAAATAGACTTTTGCTCCTTCCCCCTCCTCAAGCCAGGAACTTTGAGCACTGTTTAGACACTGAGGGTTGTCACATGGGCACGGGTGCTACTTGCTTCTATCTAGCAGGTAGAAGCCAAGGATGCTGCTAACATCCTACAATGCACAGGACAGTGCTCCACCACAGAGAACTTCCAGGTTCTGAGATTGAGAGACTACAGTCAAGACCTAAGCTGGAATCCTGTCCCCATTACATTTGTTTTTTGTTTCTTTTTGCACTGCTGGGGATTGGACCCAGGACCCTATGCACGCTGGACAAGCACTCTACCACTGAGAGACATCCCCCAGCCCTGTCCCATTACATTTGAATTCATGTTTCTTATATGGCAAATGACTAGCCAAACTGCTGTTTAAAAAATAAAAATACTTTTCAACATTCAAGCTTTGACTATCCCTTCATCACCATCTGAGTCCCCTGTTGCAACTCAAAAGAAAAGGGAACATCTGCTTTCCAGAGATCCCACTAACAATTTCAAAATTAAAAACTACCACTACCACCAGCAAACACCCTCGTATATTTTATAAAAACAATTTGGAAAAGAGCTATGTTGGGAACTTTCACATAGTATTCTGGTGCCTCAAAGGAAATTACAGAAAGGTTTAGGATTGAGGATAAGGAGATACACGCACTTACTCTAACCGAAACAAACTGAATAGGCTGAGAGTGAGACAAGAAAAACAAACACCGAAGCCTGAGTTAATGATACTGAAAACCCACAAGGAATAAAGTAACCTCATCCATGTCAAACAACAGCCACGCATTTAGAATTTTAATTCACATTTTACTTAGTGCAGCTTGGGTCAATTATGTTCCTATAATGAAATTGACTTTGCTGTTTACATTCAAAGCTGTAATGTGATGGTGTAGCGGTTTCCACATTTTTGCTTCTAAAACACAGGTGCAACACATGGCTTATCACCACAGAGTTGCCTATACAACTGAGGAGGACACTGGGTTCTTCCCAAAGGTGGCCAACACCCACTTTTTCTTCATCGAATGCTCAGCTGCATACCACTGACCATGGAATCAACTTGAATTTCTGAAATGTAACCCACTTTATAACCCCAGGAAAAACTAGGTCACAAAAAATCACAAACTTGACCCAATCAGACCTAAAACCGTGCCCCTAAGTGGCATCTTGAATGCTAAGAGTGACAGTAAGTGGCATTTATAGCACTTGGTATGTAAACACTTTTAAAAGGAGACAGAAATGTGAAAAGCAGAATTTGTTGACAGTACTCTTCAAATCACTCTTCCATGATTTCTGCTATTTCCCTATTCCTTTTATACACTCACTAGTTATCTTGGGAGAATGCAGAAAAAAGAAAATTGGTAAACAAGTGGGGAAGGGCTGCCTGGCTAAAGCAACATCAAGGACATTGTAGCAACTGCCTGAAAACCTCCTGTTATGTGAATGGGAGGCCTGAGGAGGGGAGGAGGGGTAAGATGATAAACAGGTAGAAATTGCTTACTTGGGCCAAGAATTTGAAGCCACTTGAAGACAACAATATAAAACAAAGTGACAATGCACTAAAAGGTCCCATTTCGATGCAGGAGTTCCCAAAAACTGACACCAGGACTATCTAAGGAAAGGGAGATCATACAAACAAAAACATACGGGGGCAGGGGCACCCAATAATAATCCATTTTTAAAAACTGGCAGGTTGGGCTGGAGTTGTGGCTCAGTGGTAGAGCGCTTGCCTAGCATGTGTGAGGCACTGGGTTC
>JAJEJO010001725.1:289879-353399 GCA_020662805.1 Glaucomys volans
TTTCTCTAAATAGACATTTCTAAAAAGACATGGAAATGATCAACAGGTATATTTTTTAAACATTGCTCACTACCACTAGTCACCAGGGAAATCAAAATCAAAATCAGAATAAGATATGGCCTCACACCTCTTTGGATGGCTAATATCAAAAAGAGCTAAGTTTTGTTAAGGGTGTGAAGAAAAGGGGACCCTCATACAGTGTCACTGGGGATAGAAACTGGTTACGCCATTATGGAAAACAATTTGGAGGTTCCTCAAAAAATTAAAAATAGAACTATATGATCCAGCAATCCCATTTCTGGGTACATGTCCAAAGGAATTATCTGCACTTCCATGTTGATGCAGCATTATTCACAACACCCAAGAAATGGAAACAACCCAAGAATCCACCAAGAAATGAACTGACAGAAAAAACATGATACATATGCACAATGGAATGCTATTCAGCCTCTAAAAAGCAGGAAATAAGCCAGGTGCAGTGGCAGAAGCCTGCAATACCTACAACTCTGGAGGCTTATAAATTCAAGGTCAGCCTGGGCACCTTAGCAAGACCCTGTCTCTAAAAAAATTTTTTAACAGGGCTGGTGATGTAGTTCAATGGACGAGCACCCCCAGGTTCAATCCCTAGTACCAAAAGGGGGTGGGGGCAGGAAATAATATCATTTGGGACAACACAGATGAAGCTGGAAGACATATTTAAGTGAAATAAAGCAGATTCAGAAAGACAAAAACCTTATCTCACATACACCCGGAATCTTGCAGAAAGTAGAATGGTGGTTGCCAGGGGTTGGGGGAAATGGGGAGAGATTGGTCAAAGAGTACAAAGTTTCAATTTATACAAGGTAAGTTCTGGAGATCTAAAGTGTAGCATGGTGACTACTACTAGTAACATTACTGTGCACTTGAAATTTGCCTAAGAGGGTACATCTTAACTATTCTCACTATACACCCACATACACCCAGTAACTGTGAAGTGATGTGAAGAATGTTAACTCACTTGATCACGGGGATGATTTCACAGTGTGTACATACACTGAAACATCACGCAACACCAGAAGCAAAACTGATTCCATGTATGCAGGTGCACACAAAGACAAAGAACCTACACCCTCAAGAATCTGAACTCATCTTTACTCTTACCATCTTCAGCAATCCACAGGTCAACTCATACCTGATGACTACCCCCTTGCTCATCCCACCTTCCCTACATGACGCTGATGGTTGTGACAAACATGAGAGCCCTAGGACCTAAAGGCCAGCTGGACTATAGTAAGTTTTAAAAAACCATGATTAGGTAGATCCACTTCAAAAACCATATAGGCATTAGATCAAAACATGTTCAACATCATTAGCCATCAAGGAAATGCAAATTAAAACCACAAGGAAATACCACTTCATACCCAACTAGATGACTATAATCAGAGAGATGGACCAGAGGAAGTGCCAGAGAAGACACAGAGCAACTGAAATCCTCACACACTGCTGTGGAGATGTAAAGTGGTGCATTCACTACAAAAACAGGCATTTGCTCAGAAAGATGGATATAAAGTTGCTAGTCAGACATGGGGGTGTGCACCTAAAGCCCCAAATACTTGGAAGACCAAGGCAGGAGGATCACCGGAGCCTAAGAGTTTAAAGACCAGTCTGAGCAACAAAGTAAGACCCTATTAAAAAAAAAAAAAAAGTACACAACCAGTGTAACTCCACATCATGTACAACCACAAGAATGGGAAGTGTATGATATGACAAAATACATCCTACTGTCATGGATAACTAAAAAGAACAATTTTTTTAAAAAAGTTACCATATAACCCAGCAATTGGACTTCCTAGGTATAAAGTCAAGGAAAAAGAAAGTGTATCTACATAAACACTTGTACACAAATGTTCAGAGCAGGATCACTGGCAATAATAACAAAGTGAAAACAGCCTAAATGCCCATGAAAACTTATGAATGGATAAACAAATGTGGTATACTGACACAATGGAATACTACCCATCCAATAAAAAAGGGAACTTAAGTACAAGTGCATTCTAGAATGTAGATAAACCTTAAAAACCTTATGCCAAGTAAAAGGAGCCAGACTCAAAAGGCAACAGAGAATTGCAATTTCATTTATATGAAATAATCAGAGTAGGTAAATCCACAGGAATAGGAAGGAGACTACCAAGGGTTAGAGGAGGGGGCATGAGGTTTCTTTTGGGTATAATAAAAATGTTCAAGAATTTTTATTACACAATAAAAACAGTGATGGTTATACAAATTTGTAAATACACTACAAACAAATGAAGTGCAAGCAAAGAGGATCTGACAGTATGTAATTGTATCTCAATAACAAATAAACATTAGACAATCCCTAAAATAGGTACTCCACTTCTACTCTAGAGCATTCTTCCCTTTCTGAAGAGAGAAAATTAAAAAATGATTTGTTTCAAATATTTCAAGTAAAAAATCATATGAAAATATGTGGGGAAATTTTATTTGTTTTGTTTTGTTTGTGCTGGGGATTTGAACCCAGGGCCTTATACTTGCAAGGCAGGCACTCCACCAACTGAACTGTATCCCCAGCCCAGGGAAATTTTAAAAATGATGCCTCAGCAACTTTTCTGTTAACTATGACTACATAGAAGAATCCAGACCCTGAGGCCAAACCCTGCATTTGTCAGAGATACCCAGTGGTACTCTGAATTGGAAAATTTAAAAATTAACCAAAGGAGACAGAGGCATAAAAAAGACTTCCTTGCAATGCTGCTCCTTCCAATGCTGCTCTTTCCCTTTGAAAATTTAATAAAAGGACTAGAGTGTTGGAATGCAAGTGGAAGGTATGTCACTAAATCTAAGTTGGTGGAGCTAGAAGATCCCTGTTTGTTATAGCTATGTAGTCTTCTCTGGGTAACAGGATATGCTTTATTCTCCTCGGGTGAATTTGTTTTATAAAGAAATTTACAGCTGGGTTATTGATGGGCTTTCCAGGGATTAGCTACATACTCATAAGAATAAGAGGCTAACCTCACCCTCTTAAACTTCACACACTGCAATCCCATAGACAGCTGACAGCTACAGCCAACGGAGGAAAATAATCCAACATTTTGCTAATCCTTAAACCAATCATCTCATGCAACAGTGGAGAGCCCTTCCAGTCTACAACTCAATCTCTTAGGGACACAAAATCCCCTCCTGGGAACACACCAGGAGTCTGCATTTGGATCCATCCCCTCCACAAACACACAGATATTATCCAATATCCTCAACTATGTTTATTTCATACTAAGTTGCTTGAAAGCAGAGTTATAAATTTGTCTATGAACTGGAAATACACAAATCTAACCAGAAACTGGAGCTACCACAACCCCAACAGGAGTTTAATTCATGGAAATAAGTCATACTACAGTCAAGTAAATGAAAAAAGAAAACAAGTTTGCCTAAGTGAACCCTAAAGTTCTTGTGTTCCTAAAGTTCAAAAGCACTGCTATAGGAAAATATTCAAATTTTCTATACCTAACAGTCAGCATTAGAACACAACCAGAAATCTGGCACTTTGTGGACAGGAAGGACACTCTCCACTGATCATCTGTCCGTTTCTTCTTTTTTTCTCTTTCCAACTCTTAAAAGGTGCTTGTAACTCTGGGTCAACAAAGGCACTGTTACCCATCCTTATGTTGTATAAGGAAGCTTAAGGATGTCTTGAGCCCCATTTTTGCCCTCAATTCTGTCTCCATCTGTTCTCAAAGTAACTTTCTTCTCCTGGTTTGGAACTTTTAAGTTGGTTCATCGAAAGCTAAATGGCAGTGCTGTTTCATTGCTGTGTCCTTATTAAAAGGCAGTCATGCACAACAGCTTAATGGCAGGAGCAGAGCATCTGGCTGAGTCTAATCTCAAATACCCACTTCCATGAAACCACTAAAAAAGGCAAAGGAGGAGGTGACGACCTGCTGCTCAGAGCAATCACCCCCACAAGGGCTTGGCCAACTGGACCCTAGATCTGTTACAGGCACTTAGAGAAACCAGAGATAAAACTACAGTTCAGACAGTTGGGACCACATGGTAGGTGTGAAGGCTGCTTTCAAGGTCTTATTCCCACAAAAGTTGTGGCAATGAATGTATTATCCATCTACATGTGGAGACCTTAACAGAGATTAACTGACTGTAGGAGGTCACAAAGGCAGTAAAGTGATACAGTCAAGTATCCTGCACAAGTCCATCGATCCTGGACCATGCATTTTGTTCAATGTAACACATGCAAACAATGTTGCATGTATTGCCACAAACACCATGAAGTTGGGCAACAGGTAGCTAGAAACAAACAATGATGCAATTGCTCTGTTTAAAAAAGAAAATCATGCCAGGCATGGTGGTATACCCTCGTAATCTCAGCTACTGGGGAGGCTAAGGGCAGAAAGATCACAAATTAGAGGCTAGCTCCAGCAAGCATGCAAGACCCTGTCTCAAAAAATAAAAGGAAGAGTTGGGGATATGGCTCAATGGTAGAGAGCCCCTGGGCTCAATCCCCAGTACTGGGGGGTGGGGCGGGGCACAGTCTCCAAACATCAAATAAAAAGCTTATTATTCTTAATATCAATACTGTGCAAATGGAACACAGGTGGAAAAGAATTAAAATCCAGTCTTTTCTATCAGACAGGAAAGCTAAGATTTCTATGCTGGTGAGAAATGGGCAGCAGTTATATACTCAATAAGGACAGGAGGCCAAAAAAGGGTTATGACCTCTCTCTTCCTCCTAAAAGAACCCACAGGACAAGGACAGACTGACTTCACTGAGGAGCTTTGCATCTTTCAGAACATTTAACTTTTCCCAGGTTTGCTGAAGAGAAATATCTTGAGCCCTGTCAAGCAAGCAGTAAGCTCCTTGATTGTACCTTAAAGGGAATGAGAATGTTTCGGCTCATTTGCATTTTAAAGGGTACTCTTTCCTGATCTTTCACACTTGTAATAGATGTCTAAACCGTTAAATTACTATTTCTTTTCTTAGCCTGAAAGTCGATGCAGACTGAGAGCGTGGCCTCTCCCATTGTTCTTTACCCTAAGTCGGTCCCTGAACAATACTGACAGCTGCTATCAAACTAGGCTGCATTGACTCTGTGCGCAGCTGCTGCTTGTAGGAACAGACAGTCTCCCGGTACCTCCTCCCCTCTGGGGAGACAGGTTGACACACTGCATGTTCAATGAAGGGGTACAAAGGTCCACTGAATTGTCAACCCAATTTTATGCTACTTCGATTTTCCAGGAAGCACACAATTCCTTTCAAGCAAAAATCAAGCATATGCCAGAGCATTAAACTTACGGTGTGAGATAATTATTGATCACTACAAACTTTAAAAGAACCTTCTGACATAAATTAATATACTGATCTAAAAATTTCAATGACAAAAGCTGCCCATGCCAGGATGCTCTAGACATGCGAGGGGCATAAGTCTTGTGTTGTGCCCAATTCACTAATTTGGGTTATTGTTGCTACGCTATCAGACCTAATCTGCCTTTATAATCTCAACAACATTTTCCCTGGACCGAAGCCATTCGTAAAATTAGCGATTCATCTGCTCTTCTAAAATGACCTGATTTTACTCTCTGCTTTGGCTCAAAATGGATATTACCTACAAACATCTGGTTAATGCAATTTCCTCCTTTCTAAAGTGTAGGTCCAAAGGAGATTCACAGGTCCTGGGGCAGTGCTTTTGAGAATTTAAATGTAAGTATTTTACCATTGAAAAATTACATGTGAAAATTTAGAGCTGCTCAGAAAACAAACATGTTCCACAAAGTTGAACTGGGTACTTGAGAACTGCTTTGCATATGTTTTCCTTTAATCAAAACAGGCTTTTCTATCCTCATTCATTTGGGTTAAAAAAATTCTGTGCTCCAGCTACAAGTACAATTCGCTATTAGTCTTTGCTAATCAAACACAGTACATGCAAAAGTACCAGTGAATATTTGATTTGATCTCTAAAATAAAGCAATTCATTACACAAGAAAAGGGTACAGAAGGCAGCAGACAAATGCAGATGTAATTGTGTTTTTTGTTGAATGTGATTAGAGAGCCCACTAAGTAACAGTCGAAAATGTGATACTGAAGGGGAAGAAAAGCAGAGCCTAGATCTGGGGGAAGAGGAGGGAGAATTGTTTATGCAGAGCTAAGCTGTCAAGTGTAATAAAGCAGCTTGAATAAAATTTAAGCTGAAAATCCACTGAAGCTCCCCATTTCAGGGAGGAAAAAGCTATTAAAAGGAAATGAAGGTCACCCTCCCAGTTTATTTCACCTAATTGACTGCCAATAGCTTACCACAGGCAACCCAACTGCAGATCTGCAATTGAGAAACTGATGAAAGGAGAGTTTTCAAGCTGAGGCTCATTCTTTAATCCTCCTTGGCTCTTATGTTTTTTCTCCATCTCCAGTTGGGATGTAATTTTAAGCCCTGATGGATTAACTGGTTCCATTGTTTGTGGCCATCATTGGACTATGGCACTCTTAATCCGTACAGCAGCATGTCTAATTATCATTACAAAGTGTCTGAGGGAACTATAAAGACCAGCAGGGCATCTTCTCACAAGCAATTAACATAAATTGATAAATGAGTGATTTGAATCCGCTCAAGGCACTCACATATGAATAAAATCAGAAAGGACCCTCCCTTGTTTCGGCAACTTCTTTCCCCTGGTCTGAGAGCACATGAGAACCATCCTGGGTCCTGTGGTGGGCAGAGGGATGAACTCATGCAGGGGATGGAACACACAGTTCACCGGGTTCCTTAATGCAGAGCAAATGACTTGTGATTGACAACCAGTCACGGCAAGAAGCACTAACTGAACTCAACAGAGAGCAGGAACCCACTGAAAAGGCTAAAGAGCGCTAGGGCAGACAATTAACACTTCTTCCTCAGCAAGAGAGCTCTCTTTCATTGGTGTGCCACTTAAAAATTCATGAAAGAGGCACAAGAAAGCAAAGGAGCAAACAGTTACATAGGTTCGAATACCCTAGAAAGGAAAAGGCAAAAGCAAAGAGAACTCCGTGAAATGGTAATTCAGAGACCAGGCCTGACCTCCCTGTGGTCCAAAGCTATAAGACAGAAGCAAGGGAAGTACAACTCTGACTTACAGCTTTTACTCAACTAGTGGAGCAAAGTGTCATAAAGATGAACTACATTTATTTTCCCATGGAAAAGCAGATTTACCTATCTTCTTATCCACATTACTTATGCTAAGCCCTCTTCCCCTACGCATCTCAGTATACCCCAAATCCCCTGCTACCCTCCCTTATCAAACAGTTCAACATCAAGCTACACACAATCACACATATACATGTATTAAGACATCAAACTATTAAGAAATGAAAGCTGGTTATACACACTGTAGGAGGTAGACCTGGTAGGCCACGTACCCCGATGATGGCATTCAACTCTGCCATGGTCACCTGTTTGGCACGTTCGACAGCCTGGGCCACCTGTTGTTGATGCTTTGAGAACAAGGGGAAGAAAACATGTTAGCAATAGCCAAGACATTCTAATAACAAAAAGACAAATGCTGCATGCAATGCAGGCCAAATGAAATTTAATGGTTTAAATAGGGCATTTCTCTAGCACACAGTATTTAAAAAATACAGGGACACTTAAGAATGGTGCTTCCTTCTTCTCTCGCCACTCTAGTACTGGGGACTAATCAGGGACACTTTATCATTGACCTGCATCTACAGCCTTTTTATTTTGAAGACAGGGTTTCAACAAGGTGCCCAGGCTCATGTCAAACTTGCTATTCTCCTGTCTCAACCTCCCAGTTGCTGGGATTACAGGCAGGCATCACCACACCCAGCTTTCCCTGTATTTCTAACTTAACTTCTGATGATAATTTTTGGCTTAGAATGATGGAAAGACAAAAAGGACGTGAAGAACAGGTAACTTGAGGCCTTAAGCAACAGAGAGAACGGGATTTAGGAGGTCACCCCGGATCACAGGAGAGGTTTTCAATGATGAGTATAGGCAGATGAAGCTTATAGGAATTTTAAAACAGCTGTTTCAATACTTGAAATTTAAACATCAAGTCTGTGATCACTTCTCTGATTAATAAATCTTGACCCATCGGCAGTTTTTGGAAACTCTGGGAATTCCTTTTGTTCTTTCAGCCTTTTGATTTTTCACCCCCTTCCCAGGGGAAAAGGAAAGGCCCACCCTCAGTTTCAGAGGATGGAAATTCACCCTGCACAATTCCCAACCACACCCAAATAAAAATGAAACCACAAGTTTGCTTTGGGAGGCATGAGACTAGTATGTAGGCCAAGATACTTTAGGTCTGAACAACTAGATTTAAAAGGCCTACGAATGAGCCTGGAACAGCAGATGCCAACTAGATCCAACCCCAATATTCTGACTTCGAGTCCAATAAGCTCTTCACCTGCCTCAAGATACATTCATCCTGCACACGCTGCAAACACATTATGGCATTTATAAGGTGCTATCCAAAAGGAAGGTAAACCTTTCCAAAACAAAACTAAAATACAGACTTGGGTCAACTTCACAGGTTATTCACATAAAGAGCTTTCCCTCTCAAAATATTAAGGTTAAACTTTAAGAACACTGTATCTGAATAAAATGGCTTGGCTTATCTACATATGTGGCTCATTAAGTGGATAGAATGTAAAGAGTTATTTTATTCTTTTGACTATTCTCATCCACTTCCTTCAAGGACAGCATTCAATCAACCAACCTGATATATAGGCACAAAAGAAGGGTCTGCTTCCACGGTATTGGACCCTGATCGAATCATTTTTTAAGTCAACACCAGAAAAGCTCTCCACTTAAACAATAAAAAGGACACTGGAATCATCGGTAGCTCAAGCTTATACTACTCAAAGAAAACAAAAGCTTTATATTGATAAGGCATTTTGCAGTTTTCCATAGAAAAAATTAATTTGGGGTTGAACTATTGTCACCACTTTTACAGTGTGCCCTCAGATGTGTTAGACAGAATAGCAGGGGGCTTACACACTTCAGCTGTAACAGATGTTCTTCACGCTTGTTCCTTGTGATAAAATTAACATCTTAAAACTAGCTAATTTGCAAACAGAGAAGCAACATAATTGCACTTTAACAGCTGAACAGTTTTACTTACTTCCTGAGACAGAAATGGGATGACTTGTGCACAAATCGTATTCAATCTCTTGGCGATTTCAGTCTATAAAGACAAAGCCATACAAATGTTTAGAATACTTCACAATCAAAAAATTTCAAAAAGGTGAAACTTCAAACCCTTAACACTTGCTTCCTCCTCTACTCTCACTCTGGAAGGCGTAACATTGTTTCCACAGGTTATGTTACCAATATTTGTCTTTAGATAAACGGTAGATATCAGTCCCTCTGCAAAGGTACAACTGCACACTTTATTGGCTACTTAGTAAAAGATACTGGGTAGTTGAATTGAGCCAGAAAATCCATGTGGTTTAAGGCTATCTGATTTAAATCTGGAGATTGCAAGCCCCATAATAGACTTTTCAATGATGGCATACCACAGCACATTTATATAGTTAGAGCAAGTTCATTCAAAGTGGTGTCAGAAAGTCATATCAATGCAGCTTAGCTTGCAAAGATGTGACCTTCAGTAAGAGAGCAGAAGAAAGGGGCTCACTGACTTCCTTCCCACACGTCCCAACTTTTACATAATAAAAAGAATTTTAATGCTAGTATCCTTCACTGTCTGAAAAAATTCAAACAAACCAAGAAAACATCACTGAAAACAGAACTCAGTTGTAAAGTGATTGTCAAGTCATGATATTCCTGGGTATTTTGGAAAGTTTTGCCACACGGAAAAGGCCAATGGTTCAGCAGAACATAACAGCATGTGTCCTGAGTGTCTGCCAGGAAAAATCCCTACTCAGCTACACAACCACAGCAGTCTCTCTGCTATAGGGACAAACAGGTGAGGGAGGGACTGGAGGCTTCCAACCTAGGGGAGGATACAGCTGCATCACCTCCAGTACCTACAGCAATGCAAAGCAGCTCCACTTTCCTCTCTGAGGAATCAGTTCTGCTTTGAAAAAAAAAAAAAAAAGCATCTGTAAAGTGGCCCAGCATTGACCTTCTTTGTTGCAACATTTTCTGTCTGTGCTTACTAAATGCTGCCTCTATTACTGAATTAAACAATGAAGAGGATCAAGAGAAGAAAATTACAAAGCAAGCAGGCCATGCCCTTGAGAAACAGAGAATAGAATTAAGTAAGATAAGGTAAAAACCCCAGGAACTTTACAATCAAATACATAAAAAAAAAAAAAAACATCTTTTGTCCTCTAAGATGAATCCAGTTACCTAAGCAGCAAGGTCTTTGGTTTTATGGGACTGAATTTAACCAAAACAACCCAGTTCTCCCAGATCACCAATGAGACAGGGTTACAGACCCTGCCATGGGAGAAATGTACTATAAGGGATAATGGCTGGTATAGAGAAGCAAACTGATAACCTTGCTTTAGACAGTGGGGCAAACAGATATATGCAAAAATGGTGCAGCTGTACCAGGTGCAAAAACAGAACTGGGTCGGCCCCACCCAGTTCATTTAACCACAACCACTCATTCAAGTTAACTCAAGGTCATGGCTCTCCTCGAAAGCAAGAGCAGGCCTCCTTTTTCTTCAGGACAGGGTTATGCACCCTCCCCCCCCCCACACACACACACACACTCACACACACTCGTGTGCATGTAAAGGAGTAGGGTTGCTCTTTGTGGACTCCTATTTAAGTTCCCATGCCACACCTACCATAGATTCCAACAGCATACATTCTGTACTTTCCCCTTCTCAAAAATCCACTTAAGATTTTCCAATTTTAAAAATGACAGATGTATTGGGAATGGTGACACATGTTGTAATCTCAGCTACTGAGAAGGCTGAGGCAGGACAACACACATTAGAAGCCAGCTTCAGCAAGGCAGCAAGGCAGCAAGACGGTGTTTCAAAATACAATAAAAGGTCTGGGGTGTAGCTCAGAAGTACAATACTCCTGGGGGATTCAATCCAAAGTGCCATTTTTTTAAAGAAGATATACACGTGGGCTGGGGGGTATAGCTCAGTGGTGGAACACTTGCCCAGCATGCATGAGGTCCTGGGTGTGACCTTAAAGTGTTTTCTTTTATTTTTTAAGATATATACTCACTTTGAGCACACATCACATGCACACGGAACAAAAATAAAGTTAAAATAACCCTAAGTCCATCCTCCAGAAATAACCATAGGTGACATTTTGGTGATCCTGGGATATAATCTTTTCAGGTTCTCACTTTACATGCAGAAGTCCCAGGTGAGAATATACTTTTAAGACCAAGGGATCTCTACTCTACACATTCACTTTCTATAATTTGTAGTCCATTCTTAAAAATGGGTCACAGACACCCTCCCAGTTAATACACAGATATGAACGAGTACATCATCGATATATTCTACTATATAAGCATATCAAGATTTAAGCATTCCTGACACCAGTGGGTATTTATGTTCATTTAATTTTCTACAATTAAAAAACTCAATGTCAAATAACCCTCCACAAGATCTCTAAAAGGAATTCCTGGAAGTGAAACTTCTGAGTCAATGTGTGTGCATACTTTAAAATCATAATGCATGCTGCCAAACTGCCCAGCAGAGAAGCTATATCAATGCACATTACCACCCATCTACAAGGGTGCTTGCTCTCCCAGTGTCAATATTGGGTTTCCTTGACCTTTTTTTTTTTAATCTTTATCCATCTAACAAATTAAAAAATGACCTCATTTTTATTTGCATTACTTGGATTCTTTCTGAAGTTAAACATCTTTTCACATATTTATTGGTCCAATGTACTGTTCCTTTCTCCATTTTTTTGCTGGTATTTAATCATTATCGCCTTTCTGTAGTTCTTTACACAAGACAAACATTAACCCCTCATCACAATTTGCCCAGCTTGCCACTTGTCTTTCAACCTTGCCTAATAAGTTGTTATATGGCCAAACCAAAGAAATTTCTTCCTATGCTTCTGGTCTTTGAGTAAGGATTAGAACACACCAAAATTAGATAAGTCATCCTTATTTTGCTTCTAGTGCTGCTAGGCTATGCTTTTTTATACTCAATTACCTGATCTCCTGGAATTTACTTTGGTTTAGGAAGAAAAAAATGCCTTCATCTTTAATTAAATAGTAAAGATGTGTTACATAATAGAATGGCTGGGGGGCAGAACTGAACACCATCATTCAACGGTTAAAACCCATTCTGAATGGGATAAATTTGTACTGTAAATCTTTAACAAGATTAAAGTGATCAAAGAGTAAACAAGGCCAGGCACCACCCCAGCTACTGGGGGGACTGAGGCAGGAGGACTGTATATTTAAGGCCAGCCTAAGCAACTTAGTGAGACCCTGTCTCAAAATAAAAAAGTAAGAAGGGCTGGGAATGTATAATGTAAAGCACCTTTGGGTTCAACCTCCAGTACCAATAAATAAATAATCAAAATAAACAAAAGATGTAAATTAAAGCAAAGATCAATATAAGCTGGGTTAGACTAAGATTGAAATGGGAAGAAGAAGGTTATGGATCAAGGCTCAAACTGATGTGCAATCATCAAAAAGTTGTCCTGAAAGTTCTAAATAAATGGTCTAGAGAAGAAATGGAAATTAAAGCCACAGGGGAGGATCTTATCCAAGCCGTTGCCTCCCTCTCTAAACCCTAATGTTAAACTATACTGACCAGCAAACTTGATTTTTTGAGCCAGATGACCTAAAATCAAATCTTGCTTCCACTTCCAAGCTGGTTTACCCTCTACAGGGAACTACAAGGTTCTGAGTGACGAGAACAGCCCACCTCCTGGTCCTAGTGAGGATGCAGGGAGCACTTGACGACAGTTCCCTGAGATTTCCAAAATACCATCTTCCCTCCCCAAGGAGATTTCATAAATGTCTCTCCATCCCGTCCAACAGTCTGGATGGCAGCAGCATAAAACCTGACAGAAATTCTTGGTATTACCTCTCGCTTCAATACAAGATCACTAATAAGATTCTTAGCATGAACTAATAAGTAGCAATGTTTCCCACCCTAGTGCTCGTCACAGAGCCTGCAGGTATGATACCCTGGATATGGGACCCTGCTTACACTGAGAGAGTTCTGTAACCTTTCCACACACTGCCTTTCACTTCTTCCAAAGACTAGACAACTCCCAGGAAAAAAACTGTGGGCTGGCTGGGCATGCTGGCACATGCCTGCAATTCCAGTTTGAGTCCAGCCTCAGCAACTTAGTGAGAACTTGCCTCAAAATAAAAAAATAAAAAGGACCTGGCATGTACTCAATGATAAAGTACCCCTCAATTCAATCCCAGTGCAAGGAAAAAAAAAAAAAAAAAAAGGCAACTATGGCCAACGGTATGTTCCACCTAGAAATTATTTTCCTTCTCAAAGTTGAAGGTGTATTTGGTACCTGCTAGGTCACAATGTTTACAAACAAACTTTTCCTGAACCTGCATTTCTGACCCTGCATAAGACAACAAAAAAAAATCAGCATCCCCAAACCAAATGTGCAAGGAAACCTCCCACCCAGAAATTTAAGGAGTTGGGTGAAGGCCCCATTATCAAGCCTTATTTCAAAGACATCCTCTGCCTGCTCACTGAGCTGCAGGAAGCAAGGGTTCAAATCACCTCTCTAGGATGATCTGTGTGCTCTTTGCCCATGCCAATTCCCCTCACTGTTTGTATATGACAGAGTGGGCCCTTATCATCCAAAAATTGAAGTTTGTGTCTCAGCAAACCAGAACTAGGTGTCCCAGGCCTCCTATCATAGTAATAGGAACATCTCTAACCTACTCCAGAGTTTCATCAAAATCAAGTGAGCTAATATATGAGCTACAGGTCTACTATTCCAAAGAGCTATAGAAATTTCAGAGAGCTTCCCAATCCTTCAAGGCCTCCCTCAAATCCACTCAGAAGCTGCACTTGCCCATCACACCAATAAATACACTCTTCTCTACACTCTTCAAGATCCTCCATAGCACTTACTCTCATTTGATAAACCAAACCTACACACTGCAGCCACCTTACATAAAGCTCCCTCAGGCTCCTCCTCACAGCTCCCTACAAGAAGTCTTCTCAACACAAGATGAGAAGCTAACAAGACCCCCACTAAATAATCTGACATATTTCTTCCCCAGACCTTCCTCACCAGAACTGATCATGGGTACACAGACCAAGATACAAAGAGATGAACTGTTAGTGAACAGTGCTAGAGTTAAGGCTCTGTTTACAAAAAGGAATGCCAGAGGTGTAAGATTCAAGGCCCTGGGGCTGGAGGTGCAACTCAGCAGTACAGAGTGTGCTCAGCATGTGCAAAGCCCTAGGTTCAATCCCTAGAGCCCCGCCACCCACACAAAGATTCACATTCTTTAACTGACCTAAAATACAACCTAACACTGAAAATCGAAACCTGGTACATTCTGCAAGGCTTTTAAGATGAAGATATGTTCTGAGCATCTGAACTTAAGAGTTTTAAGATTCTGATTCCTAAAAGCTTGGCTTGAGTCTTCATACCTTGTCTAATTACAAGCCTGAAGAGCCTACCTCCTCCAGTCCCACTGCTTCACTTCCCCACTAAACACATCATAATGCTAATGAGTGCCTTTAGAAGCTCAAAACAGGGTGAGGATTGCAGAAAAGTAATTGCTCATGGATCTCAAAAGCAATCCCATGGCACCCTGCCCAAAGTCAACTCAGGAGGGGAAACTCCACTAGGATTAAATTCCAAATTGATGGATCATAAAAAAAATGGTGCTCATCCTGAGGGCTGGCAAACTGATCTCTTGGTTTCCCTGAATCAAGTGGGAAGCCAAGAGAAAAACAGTGGAGTGTTGTTAAGAAGCATCTGGCAACAGATAAACTGGCAAGAACATGTAAACAAAGTACACAAAAGGAAATAAGGGGATAACCTCTAAATCCCTTCTGACCAGAAGTTTCTGAGTCTGAAATGACAGCTTTAAATTCAGAAAAAAAATATTCAACCTTACCAGCCATCAAACAAATGTAAATTCTAATATAAGTAAGGTGGGTCATTTGGAACCAGTGAAAATGGTTGAAAAATAAATAAAATCCAATGATGATGGGGGGTGCTGGATCACACATTACTGAGACAATAAATTGGTACCATCGTCTTGGAAAGTAACTGGGCAACGTGTTTCAAAAGCAACGAAATTATTCAAACCCTTTGCTAGGGCTTCCCACAGCTAAGAATTTATCCTAAGGAAACAGTTCAAATGAAAAGCATTCCATGCATGAAGCTGTTCACCTCAACACTAGTTTCAAAACACATAAGAAAAAAGGCCAGGTAAAGATGGAAAAGCAGTTCAACACATCACAACCATCTGCCGAGTGTTTGAAAAACTTAACATTTGCTCTCCTGTTAAATCAGTTGTCTAATATTAGGGGAACAGTTAAATTCACTGCACCAACCCACAGGCATGGCAAGTAACCAGTAAAGTCATACTTAAAGTAACAATGCAAAAATGGCCAACACATTTACTAGATTGAGCGGGAGGGAAAGAACAAAGACATGTTACCATGCCTCTGTGTTTAACTGTATGCATGTGGCCAGGCACTATAAGCTGATACTCAAAGTAAAAAGTGATTATGCTGGTGGTAGGATTTTTGGTGACGTCTTTCTACCTCCAGTGACTTGCGAGCACTGTTCTTAATTTATTGTTTATTTTAAAATTGGAAGGGGAGATAAGAGCAGTTAGGCTCACCACCCAGATGCAATAATACTAGCAAACCCTCCAACTATTTGGCTCTCATACAATTCTCAAATCACATAAGGAGAAACCAGTGCTTAAAGAAAATGATTTTACTCGAGATCAGAAAGCAAGATTAGAAACACATATCCTGTCTAGTCCTTTCTCCAAGAAGCAAAAGTGGAAAGCCAGGGCATACTCAAGACCAGAAATAGTTGATAAACTCAGCCTTGTTTGCAGAGCAATATAGCAGGGTAGCCATACAGCTCCAACAGCACTACAGCAACCTAAGGCCAAGGCCATGTCATCTCCCACCAACAATGGTGCCACACTGTCACACTGTCTGCTTGCTGCCCTGGCTGAAAGGTTCACACATTTTATAACAAGCTTTGATTTATAAATTGCAAACCCTAAGTATAGTCAAACTTCATTTCATATTCTTCCTCATAGGCAGAGAGAATTATGCATCAACCCTAACATCAATCTTGCCCCAAAAGAAGCAAAATCCACAAAAACATCTCCAGTTTCTGAAAATGATATCAAATACATCAAGCGAATTTGGGAAATTATGTACACAAACTGTATACTGGCTGGGTGTGGTGGTGCATGCCTGTAACCCCAGCAACTCAGGAAAGGCTGGGGCAGGAGGATTATAAGTGGGAGATCAAACTCAGAAACTTAGCAAAATCCTGTCTTAAAATTTAAAAAAGGGCTGGTGATGTAGGTCAGTGGTAGAGTACGCCTGGGTTAAATCCCCAGTATGGGGGAAAATAAAAAAAAAAAAAGAAAAGAAAAAACAAAACTGTGTACCAAAAATGATATGAGCAAAATATTGCAAATAATCATCCAGTGTCTCCTACCCCTTCACATAAAGAAAGGCCCCTTTGCCAAAAGACAATCTTCGGGATATCTAAATGGCGATTTATTCCTGTAGCACCTTGCTTCATAGATACACTCAAAGGTAAAAAATGGTTTATTCTTTAATTCTAAGATAGCACAGAAGATCTCTGCTTAAAATATAACTCCATCAATAAAAATCACTAATCATATACTGGGAAAATCTAAATTACAAGAATGTATGACATGGACTGTTGTGTTGCTTTTGTGTTGGGGGACCACGGTGGCTGTGGTCATGGAAATAGAACCCAGGGCCCTAAGCACACACTCTACCACTGAGCTACCAGCACACAGTAGAATATTTTGTTAGTTTTGTGAGATGTCTGCAGTGCTGGGAGATTGAACCCAGGGCCTCACACATGCTAGGCAAGCGCTCTACCACTGAGCTACATCTCCAGTCCCTCCATGGCTATTATTTTTAAGCTGAGGTTATAATGGTAAATGAGGTTGTTGGTGGTTTCTAAAGGCGTGTGCACATACAGGATCACCTGAAGGGGCTTGTGAAAACAGAGATGGCTGTCCCCAACCCTGGGGGCTGTTGATTGAGGTGGTCTAGGCCTGCAAACCTGCATTTTTCCCAGCACATTCCCAGGTGATCCTGCAACTGCTGGGCTGAGGGCCACACTGGAGAATCACTGCCATCCATTCACCACACACCACTGAGGCAACCTGCTGCTTAGCACCTGCCAATACATCTTTCTAATTTTTCCTGACACCAAGTCCCCTGAGGGAATGGACTAAAAGGTTAAAATAACTTGCCTAAGGTCAAAACAAGCTAGTGGGGAGGTCAGGCCAGCCTTTCCCCCAAAGCCTTGCCACATCACAAGGGCCAAAATGAAACCCAGGCAAGAAACAAACCCAGGCTACAGGAACACATTTGCCTCCTGTGGGGAAACCTCAAATAACAATCATTTAAACTATTCCACCCATGGCCATGTAATCTCCCCCCTTCTTAAAACCAATGATTACAACAAAACAAAGAATACCAGATGACAGAAACCTTTCAGTGGCTCAACTAATCAGAACATAAGTCACCAATTACTGGTAGACAATAACTTTTATGTTCCAGTCTCCCCCTCACTGGGCTACTCCCACAGTGTTCTCCATCTGAACCCTTTCCAACCAGGCCCTGACTCTTATCTCTCCACCACTGCTCATCTTTCACACTCGCAGCTTCTCTGAAAACAAGGAGGGGTTAAAAGAGAGGAAGAAGAAAAAACGTGCTGAAGGCTGCACAGGCAGAGATAGCAACACTAATTGCTCCCATTCTCTGGCTCCTAAGGCAGATTGCAGGGGCCTGCATCTCCGGAGAAAGCTCTCCTATCTTTGCTGTGGCTCTCAGCAGAGCAACTCAAGTGCCCTTAATTGTTTATGTTCTTAATGCAGAGCCTCTTGAATGCATTCATTTTTAATAGCAGGCTTGAGTGTGGGGCCCATCAAAGAATGACAAAGCAACTCTATTCATTGGTTCTCCTTCCAGCAATGATGGTCTTTTGATTTATTTGCAAATGACAAGCTTGCCAGCCCCACTTGAGGGCTGCCCTCATTTTTCCCCCCCAAAGAATTCAGTTTTGCATTTTCCAAGACGAAGTTGAGTCTGCAATGCTGCGTTATTTGTGTGATTTTTTTTTCCCCCTTCAGTTCCTTCTAATTAATGACTTAAATGTTTTGACCCAACTGTTGCCAAGCAGAGCATTTGGGCTTTAATTTGTCATTTTGGTAAAGATGCATCTTTGACAAAAGCATCGCAGCTGTTTCAGTTCTTAACTAGCACATTTCCATTATTCAGAAACCCTTGTTATGGAGTTCAGGAAGGGCCTGTTCACAGGAAAGCCTATTGACTTGTCCCAGGATGGAAAAAGAAAGGACAGCTTTTGGTGGCCTTAAAGGAAAATGCACGCTTTGGCCCCGCAGGTTTTCAAGACAAACTCTATAGGGTGAATCATGGAACATCACCATGAAGTCACCATCTATTGTTCTCAGATGGAAAGAGCAGGCCTCTCCCAGAATACACCCCAAAGCAAGGCCACACCCTCACCTCCCCTCGAAGATCCTAGTAATTAGGCAGCTTGTGAGAAATTAGATAATATCATACAACAGCAGGATTAGTGAGAGGAAAAGTCAACTACATCATCATCACAGAATGAAGGTTAAAACTGCATCCATGAAACTAAACTATGCCTACGTAAAGATAAAGACTACAAAAGAATTTGCATAACTCAAACCATGGCTGAAAACCAGCTTACAACTTTTCACAAAATTTGTAACATTGCTTTCTTTGAACAAACTCTAAAACATTCTTTTTTAACTGTAGCTATTCCCTAGGCCCGTGTAATCTGTCTTTGGTTGGTACTGACCACCAGCAGTCTATGATCCCAATTTCCACGTCTTCCATCCTGACAAAGCAAACACCCTGTGCACCCAACTCTAAAGTGCATCCAACTATAAAGTATTATAACTTGCCCTGGTGTTTCTCATGATCCCCACCCCACATCTTGTTTGGAGATCACTGGAGAAGCAGTTTGGTGTGACTGTTTTCCCAATGCATTGAAATCTTTAGCCAATCCATATAGTAGAATCTTCCTGAACAAGATGACCAGGGGACAGTGGTGCCTTTACCTTATAAACATGGTACAGCTGAATGACCCACATTTATGGATGGCAGCTGCCATCATTCTCCCTGAGCAACTTCTTAGGGAAAGCAGCTACTCCACAAGAAGACCCAAGCTGCTGGGCATGGTGGCGCACGCCTGTAATCCAAGCACGCCTGTAATCCAAGCGACTTGGGAGGCTGAGTCAGGAGGAACGCAAGTTCAAAGCCAGCCTCAGCAACTTAGCGAGGCCCTAAGCAACTCAGTGAGACCCTGTCTCTAAATAAAATACAAAATAGGGCTGGGGATATGACTCAGTGGCCGAGTGTCCCTGAGTTCAATCCCTTGGTTCCAAAAAAAAAAAAAAAAAAAACCCAAGCCAATGGTACCATGCCAAGTAGCAGCAAAATAGCTGCAAGTTTGATATGTGTACATGTTGGGAAGGTCCCAGGTCAAGATCATCCCCATACCCCAAATTAATTCATAGTGCTGAAATTTCAGTCGAGAAGACCCAGTCCTGAGTTGTATTCCAAATCCCCAAGGCTGAGCTGTTGGCCAAAGATGGTTCTCTGGAAAGGAAGACAAGGCCCTGAGCTTCCCAGTTGAAAATGGAATTCTCTCTCTCTCTCACTTCTTTTTTTTTCCTTTTGATACTGGGGGATGAACCCAGGAGTGCTTAATAACTGAGGCACATCCCTACTCTTATTTTTATTTTTCGACAGGTCTCACCAAGTTACTTAGGACCTCACTAAATTGCTAAACTGGCCTCAAACTTGCAGTCCTCCTGCCTCAGCCTTTTGAGTCACTGAGATTACAGGCATGCATCATCTCACTTGGCTGGAATTAACTTTTCAATGAACATCATGTGCCAATAAACCTGCCAAAAAGCTCCAGAACTTCTGGCTCAGAGTAGCCAGAAGAGGAATTTTTAAGAGATGGGACTCTATTTCAAAACTGGTACCAAAGTTGGCCTGAGAAGAGTGCAATGCTGTATCCAGCAAGTTCAAAAGAGTGGGGAGTAAAAGCAAAGTGGGGAGCCACTGAGGCAGAAAAAGAACTTGTAAACAATTAAGTCAATGGTCAGGAAAAAAATTTATTTTTGGCAGTGTGGATGGAACCCAGGGGCACTCTACCATGAACTACATCCCAGTCCTGTTTCATTTTGAGACAAGGCCCTGCTAAGTTGCTCATGCTGGCCTTGTATTTGAGATCCTCCCGCCTCTGCTCCACAAGGAGCTGGGATTGCAGGTGCATGCCACCATATCCAGAACAATTCATTTTTCTAAATCTTTTTAGAGGATGATTAAAATGAAAATCTGGGATGTGAGCTAAAATTTTCAAAGCAAAACCCCTAGAAAAGCTTAATTTAATTATTTAGAAGACAATGAAAAGCAAAAGAATACTAGATGACAGACGTGACAAATATACAGGTTCACTGGATACTGACTCAGTGATGCATGTGGAGGCAAACAGGAGTAACATTTAGAGTACAAATTAAATTCTTTACCAAAAAAAAAAGAAAAGAAAAGAAAAGAAAACACCCTCCATCATTGTATTATAATACAATCTGCAGAGAAACCCAAGCAAAAGAACAATAATTACCATTCCTCCAAGATTAACCATCAACCTACTTTCAAGAGAAAAAAAGTGTTGTGTGTCAGAGACTCTATTCTTGGTTACATGGATTGACCAAAAATATACATGATTAAAAGTATGCCAAAGAAAAAGCCCAAGTCTCTTATGCCAGTCATCATCAATTTATAATTTCAAAATTATACAGTGTTAACAATGTAGTCTTAAGATATACTGGAGAAGCATTAAACAAAAAGTGGAAAGCAACTGAGGGTAACGGAAGAATGAACGATTTATAAACCCGGGGCCACCAGAAGTTACCACACAAGTTACTTTACAAGTGGACAAATCAATTTACGTGCCTGTGTGTGTTTTCAGAAAACATCCTAGATATTCTCCCATTAATTATGTGGGTTCCAGGACATGTCACTTCTCCTTTCCCAGAGCACCAGAAACCAAATTTAACCCACATATTCTGTTACACTGGTCTGCACTTGTGTGGTTCCCACAGGGCTGGGTTGGCTCAATAATGCTGCGCTCCTTCTGGAAGAACAGAATAGACTTCCTGCCATTTGGACTGTGAAACACAGTAATCCACCAGGGAATAAAGGTCAATGTTGCACTTTTGGTCATTACTGAATCATTTGAGATGATCTGTGGTGAGGATGAGAGGAAAATCGAAGGCTGGGAGAACGCTGCAAATGGCTTGACCTCAGACCAATTTTCATCTCCATCTGTCTAATAGACATGTGGATAAAAAGCCCTCCCTCCTTCTGGGCCACTCAGCTGCTTTCAAATCCGAGGCACAAGCCAGGAACCAGTTAAACAATATATTAAAAAGGGGAAATAACCTTCTTAGCCTCAGACCAATGCTTATTCAGGTTTTAGGTCATCAGTTAAAATTTGGAACAGAATTTTCCAGTCTGCAAGCAGCATGGAAAAGTAGAAATTTTAACTAATAAGGAGAATCATCTGCAGTGCAGGGACATGTGCCAAAATCTCCTTACTTGTACATGCAAATATATGCATGCTTACACCTCCACCCCCCACCAAAAGACATCCACACGATTTCTATTGCATCTGCTAACACACACACAAAAGGGAACAGCAGTTCTGAAAACTGCATGTTGCTGCTAAATAAATCTTTTTTTTTTTTTTTTCCAAATGTCCAATTAAAGCCACTTCATCATTATTAAGGCATTTCAGTCCTTAAATACAAAACATTCTTGAGAGTCCAGGGCCCAATTATCATTTAAGCCATGGAATCAATGTTAATATCCCTTGATTTTATACCAATATTCCTCTTCACTGGTTTGGCTGAGCTACTTTTTAAAGATAATGTTGTGCCATATATAAGTTTAGGCCCCCACAGTATATCAATGTCAAACAACATCGTGTCAAGCTAAGATTCAATTCAGGTAAGTGCCACTGCCAAATTTTCTTGTTCCCAGACGGGCTTTAAGATTATTTTATTGCTTAAAATTTAATTTGTTCCAACTCGTGTCTCCATGACAACGTTGGCTAACCCTGCAAATCATTTGGGTAATTGGATATCTTATCTTTCTATTGCTCTCAAATCGAATGATTCTGCTAGAATTGTAACAGCCAATCAAATTTACAGTCCTCTTGAGTAATAGACTTGGAAAAGTAGCCACATTCATCTCCTCTTTACAGCCATATTAACCAGTATGCGACAAACAGTAGAATACGGTCTTCAAACTCTACTCCAAATTATAAATAGTGTCAATACCAATATTCTCAGAGTGTGAAGTCTACTCAAAAGGCCCTTCTTCCCTTTTATATTGCTTTAATTTGAGAAACAGCGATTTATATTCTATAAAAACTCTGAGCAATTTCAGGGCTTTGAGGGAAACTGACAAGTGCAATTCCAGAAGCTAATTAGAAAAAAATAAAAAAAAACTTGAGAAAAAAATGACCTGTGCTTAAATAATAACCGAAACAATAGCTGCACAACTTATAGGAAGGCACTGACATTGACTTATATCAAGCCAGGCATGGTGGTACAAGTCTGTAATCCTAATGACTCTGGAAGCTGAGGCAGGTTGCCAAGTTGGAAGCCACCCTGAGCAATTTAACAAGATCCTGTCTCAAAAAATAAAAAGGGCTTGGAGTGTAGCTCAGCAGTCAAGGACCCCTGGGTTCAATGCCCAATACAGAAAAAACAAAACAAAAAAATAAGAATGAACATAGATTTAACAACCAATTCAAAAATCTCTGTACCCTCAGAAAAATCCAGAGTCTAAAATTTGACGCTTCCGATCCTTCATTTAATTAAATAATACCACAGCATCCACGGTAGTTAATTATGAAATACAGGTTTCTTTTAAGAATCAAAAAGCAGCAGTTCCCATCTTGAGTTAGTGGTATGATTTTGGCCTTTGGTCAGCTAAAAAGCGGAGAAGTTGGATACATTTCAGTGGTCCAATTCCAGTCTTCTCAAAAGCTGGGCAGACACAGACTCCAAGGCAGCTCATGGCCCAGGCACCATATAAAAAGCAAGCCTGCTTACAAATGGAAAAGGCCAGAAGCCGGGCCAACTGGCAGGCTGAGGGGGTTGTCAACAACCCAGTGCTTCCCCCAGACACTCAGGATGTCAGGGCCGCTTCTCAAGCTAAACAGAAATGTTAACAGGGAGCTAGCTCCTCAGCACACCACATCAGCAGGCGGCTGAGCTTTTAAGCTCCTGAGAGCAGGTATTGGCACGACTTGCCTGAACTGTGTCTTCCTTCATCCCAAGTACTACAGATACACCAGAAGTTTCTACTGCTTCGTACTGGGCAACAGGAGTCAAAAACCTCAACTTCCCATATGTCCAATCTCAATGGCTCGACTTTTCTCCCTTGAGAAGGGTGTTTTTTTTTGTTTTTTTTTTTTTGTTTTGCTTCTCCAAATATTAGCACATAAGCACCAGCTGTGAATGTGACAAGAAACAAAAATCTCAAGCCCATGGAGTCAGTCAATGGAGAAATAGCAACTTAACTACTTTACTCAGACCTTCATGCCACACTTTACAGATTTCAAAGCAAAAAATAAAACACTACACACCGTCCCCTGCACTAAGGCCTGAGGCTCTTCCTTTCTCTAACCACCACCACAACTTACCTTGCAGTTCCACACACAATGCTCCCCACCCTTGTTTTCAGGTTGAATACAAATTCTTCGATTAACACTTTTCCATGTTACTTCAAAAAGAAAAACTTCCCAAACACACAACCTACCCTTTATGCTGCCAAAACTCAATTCAACAAAATAAACCAAATCCTCTTTCTTGTTCATCCATTGCCTTAAGTGAAAAAGCACAACTTTGTTCTCCCTGGTAGTTATAATTAATTACTTAATGTTGTTGTCTTTCAAGGACAGACACAACATTTTGCTGTTTGGCCTATATAAGGCATTTTAACTCCTTTATATTTCTTAGACTGTAGGAAATGCCAACACAGGCTGTATTCTTTTAAAAAGTTGGGTTTTTTTTTTAAAGCCTAAAGATAAATACTTATGATCTTAGAAGGAAACAAAAGACTTACAACAGAGGGGAGGAAAAGGAAAAGTGAACTGATTCAGAAGTAGAGAGGAAAGAAGTTGAGCTTGGAAAAACAAGATGGAGGCAGGTATAAATGAAACAAGGTCTATTATGGTTTGAATCTGAGGTGTCTCCAAAAAGCCCATGTTGATGCAGGAATATTCAGAGGTGAGATAATTAGATTATGGGAACTGTGACCATTTCAGTTTGAATTGACCGACTTGGTGCTAACTGTAGGCAGGTGGGGCATGGCTGGATGAGGTGGGTCACTAGGGGCATTCCCTGGAGGGGGTGCATCTTCTTTGTGGTCCCTTTTACTGGAGCTTGTGCTCTCCTCCACACTCCTCTCCACCATGAGGTTCTGCCTCGCCTTGGGCTCAGAGTGTTGGTGGAGTAGGCCAACTATGGACTGAACCTCTGAAACCCTGAGCCAAAATAAACCTTTCTTCCACTAAGTTGTTCTTATTGGTGATATTTTGGTGACAGTGACAGAAAGCTGACTCACACAGCCTACAAGTCCAATAGCAAGGATAGAGTTTTAAAGGGATTGCTAAGAGATTTAGATAAGAGCTATGTGTCCTCTGTGCCAGGACCCAGTGTTAACTGCTCCTGTACGTGGAAACTAAATCCACCTCTAAGTATCCCATAGGGTAGGTACCGAGACAGACATTTCCTGGAGAATGATTCCCAGGAGTTCCAAGGATGGGGATTAAGACTCTAGGGGATGGAAATATAGCTCAGTTAGTAGAGTGCTTGCCTGTCAAGCACAAGGCCCTGGATTCAATCCCCAACACGGCAAAGAAACAGCCACGTGTTGTAGGAGAGAGAGAGAGAGAGAGAGAAAAATACCTCTAATGGTCCCCCCGAAAAAGCTCATTCTACAAAAATAAAATGACTGTTGAAAGTCAAATAGCTGAAAAAGACAACCATCTGAGAATGGAGCAGGCACCTGTAGCTGCAGGCTGCATGGGGACAGGATGCCCTTCCTTCCATCCTGGTGGCCCATCCTTTATTTTCTCTATCCCAGAACAAGATGCAGATCACTGTTAAGACCCTCTTCCCTAAACTCAAAGTGACCTTTTTATTTTCACTCGCTAATCCATAGAAGCCTTTCAAATGGCACAAATAAAGGCGGCTGCATTTTGTTCTCTAAATCAATTTTCTCCCCAGACATCAACTAGATGTTCCCGCACAGAGAAAGACAGCCCTTCCCTTCTAATTCAAAAATCCATACTGCCATTGGCCTTGCGAACTGCTAAACAAGCAGTATCGGCAAGTCACTTGTGTTCTGTAATATATTTACTGCAAATCCCAATGGCTTGCCTCCAGATGCAGTTTTCTATTGTGTCTGAACATGTCAATACACTGGCTGGTCACCGTACTTGTAAGTGGCTTTGACTAGCTGTTTGCTCAAGGAATCAAGAGGGCACGGAAAAGGAACAAAGGCTGAGCTCCTGAAGAGCCAACCTGGTCAACGGCAGCCTTAGAGAGACTGTCCCGCATGCTGGGGCCCTCAAAGAGGCTTTGTTTTCTAGCCCTTCACACCCCTGTGCCACCCACAGGTCAATTCCCCACCAGGACAATTTCTATTCAAAGTTCAAAATCAAGACTCCTTTTGCAAAATTATTTTCCAGCTTACTACCCTTTGTCCCTAGCAAGATCACTGGTCACATCTTTTTTGTGTGTGTGGGGCGGGGTACCAGGGATTGAACTCTCAGGGGCACTGGATCACTGAGCCACATTCCCAGTCCTATTTTGTATTTTAGTTAGAGACAGGGTCTCACTGAATTGCTGAGTGCCTCGCCATTGCTGAGGCTGGCTTTGGACTCAAGATCCTCCTGTCTCAGCCTCCCCAGCTGCTGGGATTACAGTGGTGCATCAGAGCACCCAGACACTGGTCAGATCTTAAAGGTGCATTATAATTCAAGTTTCATTAAAGTGCAAAAAGGAAGGTAGACAGGAAGGCTTAGTAAGGGAGTCTTTGGGTTTTTTGTTCAAGTACAAATCTATGCTTCCAGGTGACACTGATAAAAAAAAAAAGCACCTTAACACCAAATAATGGTGAAGAGCCTAACCCAATCATGCCCAAACACAAGAGTAAGTCTAGTAGGAAAACCTTATGAAAACCTGCTAAGACAGAATTCTTCATGTATACATGAAAATCCCTCTTTCACATAAAGTCCACCCTGAAGTTAGTAGCTAAAGACAGGTCTGATCTTCTAATAAGCCCCTCCAAATTCTCCAGATTATTTTCTTTTTTTTTTTCCAGCAGGGGAGGGAGGGGCTCTATGTAAGATATAGCATGCAGGTATTATAAAATGTTAATTTATAGACTCTAGGCAAAAGAGAGGTGGGTGTGTAAGGTGGATGTTCACTGTGTATTTCTCTCTCCTTTTCTGTTGATTTGAAAATTTTTCAAAATCAAATGTTTAGGAGCATAGGGGACCAATGTGAAGACTTTAAGTAAAATAATCAATGGTCATAGTCATTATATTACCAAGAAAACTGGTGATTAAGTCAAGTGTAATGCCTTGCGAGAAGGTTGTAATGCAATTTATCCACAACTTTGGCAGCTGTGGTCGTCCGTAAGCAACACACAGCAACTTAAAGGGCAGTAATGTATACACATGTAAGTTCACACTGAAACCCAGGCCCTGGCAACATGCTACTTTTGTTTTCTCTCTCTTTTTAAGTATAAATCCAAATGCATTACTATAATTAAACTCCTCATTAAGACATCTCAGTGGATATTCTGACTGTAAATCACCTTTCCAAAAGAAAAACAAGTGTTAGATGAGATTATTAGAACTGCATCGAACAGATTTCACTTTTAATTTTAGCCTAAGGACCCCTTTTGGAACTCAAAGTTTAATCTGGGTTCCATGGACTTGCAGAAGGATCCTGAAATGTACACAAACAAAACTGTTGGGCAGAGCAATGTTGTGTGTTTGTGTGTTTAAAAAAAAGTGTACAACTGGGTTTTTTCCCAAAGTAGGTTTCATCTGATTCTCAAATGTTCAGGATCCAAAACACCTGCAACTACCACTGTACATGAAGAGAATACTAAACACACTGTATGCCAAGAACCCACGCTATAGAACTCACTGGGCAGGTATAGACACATTTCATGCTCAGGCTTCGAGTGGATTACAACCTAGTCGGAGTAATAACAGAGGCACGTGAACAAACCTTAGGATAGAAGGCAGCAAAATAAGTAATGTGACAGCCTCCTTTCTGTGACCTCACAGAAGGTCCTGAATAAGACCTAGGAGAAAGCTGAGGAAGGCCTGTGAAGTCTGGCCCAAAGGCCTGGACTGCTGATGAAGTAAATGAGAAACACACTTTCAGCATGAAGAGACCCATTTGGCTGGATTAAAGGGTTTACAGAGAAAGGGAGATGGAGCCAAGTAAGAATGGAGCACTCAGGTGAAGACACAGAAGGCTGTGAGTGACAGGGAGAGTGGGGAAAAAAAAAACTTATAGAGGCCCAAAGCCCCAAAGCCCT
Organism: Glaucomys volans; assembly: GCA_020662805.1. NCBI lineage: Eukaryota > Metazoa > Chordata > Mammalia > Rodentia > Sciuridae > Glaucomys > Glaucomys volans. The sequence goes on from JAJEJO010001725.1 coordinate 317,709, forward strand.
GATGACACACAGCATTTACCATTTTGAAGGTTCTCCCCTTCCAGGGCGAGAACTGCAGGGTGCAGACAGGTGTGAAATGTAGGTTGGTCTCCAAGGTAGAGAGAACATACCCGAGGGTCAAACTAAGGGAGTGCCCTGGGATATCAGCACTTACATTTTAACCTCTCTATTTAAAATGTCCACTCATGGGGCTGATTTGGGTGTACAAGTTCAAATGCACTTACATTCTCAAAGCCTACCTCCCTCTCACCTAATGGGTAATAACTCATGAGAATCTATTAGCACACTGGGAAGAAATTTCAGGGATGCTTCACAGGTTGTATATACAATTCTACCCTTTCCAGGAAGCACACACACTTATGGACATCCCCACATAATAGCTTTTCTATTAGGCAGATGAAAGTTTTAATTCAATTGATACAATCTTCAGATTTTGTCTTTCTCTCAGGTTTTGTTTTGTTTTTGAGTACAGGGAACCCCCAAAGGCACTTTACCACTAAGCCACATCACCAGCCCTCTTCACTGAGGTCTCACTAAGCTGATGAGACCGGCTTCAAGATTACAATCCTCCTGCCTCAGCCTCCTGAGTCCTGGTATTAACAGATATGCACCATCATGCCTGGCTTGTTTTTTCTTTAAACTAAAAATGACCAGCACACCACCCTGCTAATAAATTTTGTTCTGTAACAAATTTCATGGTCAAAAAATGACAGAATAAGAGGTGGACTGGGGTTGTGGTTCAGTGGTAGAACACTTGCCTAACATGTATGAGGCACTGGCTTCAATTCTCAGCACCACATAAAAATAAATAGATAAATAAAGGTAAATTAACAACTAAAAATTAAAAAAAAAAAGACAAAGTACGGCTGGAGAGGCATCTCAGTGGTATAATGCTTGCCTAGCATGCCAAGACCTTGGGTTTATCCCCAGTACAGCAAAAAATTAAAAAGTGAAATCTCCTTATTAAAAAAATAAAAATTTGTTTTTTATACCTTGTATGTGAGCTTGAAGGGGAACAGACTAAACAATTAAGTCAATTAGAATTCAAAGCAGGTAAATAGAACAGAACAGTTAATTATTAGAAATTTAAACCTTATGCCAGCCACAACAGTGCACACCTATAATCCCAGGAACTTGGGAGGCTGAGGTTGGAGGATCACAAGTTTGAGAACAGCCTGAGCCTCACCTCAAAATAAAATTTTTTTTAAAAGGACTGGGGATGTAGCTCAGTAGTAGAGCATCCCTATGTACAATCCCCAGTACACAGTACCAAGAAAAAGAAGGGCAGGGGACTTAGCTCAGCTCGGTGGTATGGCACTTCCTAGCAAGTATGTAAGGCCCTGGATTTAGATCTTCTGCACCAAAAAAAATTAATGTTAAATAACGAAACACATAATCGTGTTAAATCACATGTTATTTGATAAAACCATGTTTCAACATTTCAAGAAACATGGTGACCAAATAATCTATCAACTAAGCAATTTTGAAAACATTTCTGTAAACAATTTTTGAGACTTTTTTAATTAAATTTAATTGAATGGTAATACTTGAATATCATAATGTATGTTGAAATTTCAGTGTAAATTTATTTCATTTTCCAGATGAAACCATCCATCAGAAAAATACTGGAAAATCTCTCTCCTACCTGTGCACATCTACCTCCTACCTATACACACAATAACTCCATTTAAAACATTAAGTTGGAACCTGGCAAAATGGAGCACATCTGTAATCCCAGTGGCTCATACATTACTCCCACCCACCCCCAACCATCTTATGGTATACTTTTTACTGAAGAAATCTCCAACACCATTTGTGAAGGCAATTCTGAAGGTATAAATGCCCAATCTTGTCAAATAAGCCAACTGACAAAAACAGCTTTCTAAAATTTAATTAAAAAGCACTATTCTAAATATTCCACAATAAAGGTACTAGCTTTGAGAATTTCAACTGAAAAGAAAATCTGAGGCAAGAGTAAGCAATGGTGCAGGTGGAGAACTGAGTTGGTCAAAGTGGACAGCCAAGTTTCTCAGCTCCCTCCTGGTCATTCTGCTGCTAGAGGGCACTGAAGGTTAAGTAACAAAAGAGCAAAGAAGTCTGGCATGGTGGTGCATGCCTGTAATCCCAGGGGCCCGCGAGGCTGAGACAGGAGGATCTGGAGTCAAAGCCAGCCTCAGCAATGGCGAGGCACTCAGCAACTCAGTGAGACCCTGTCTCTAAATAAAACACAAAATAGGGCTGGGGATGTGGCTCAGTGGCCAAGCACCAGAGTTCAATCCCCTGTACCCCCCCAAAACTACAACAACAAAAGAGCAGAGACTCTGCTCTCTGGATGCTTAAAATGGCCCCATGAGCCAATAACTGAATATATCTTTAATTTAACTACCACTCATGATGGCTTATTTAAATATTTACTAAAGAAACAGATTTCCTTTCTACATTTTTTAATAAACATTATTTGGAAGAGCATCTTAAGCCCTCTGGCAAAAGACTCCTCAAATTCCACACACGGTGCTAGTTCTGTGGTGTGTGCTGGGATGATTCCTGCCATGTGAGGCAAACAGACTTTGGTCTATAACTCCCTCATTTACAGAGAGGGAACCTGCAGCCCTGGAAAACTGTGACATGTCTAGTTCCTAATTAAGTAACCTCAATGAAAGAAACAGATCCAAGGCAGATCCTACAGGTCACAGACATGATCAGCAGGACATTCATGAGGGGGAGGTTCTGACCCTCCACTGGCCCAACTCTGCCTCCTTAGCCTCTCCTTAATCTGACCTTGCTCATTCCTATCCTTATAGGAAATTCTGATATTTTGTTTCTTGGATTTTGGAGGTATTCATTTTGAATTTTTAAAATAGTAGACTTAGAGTATGTCTCAGTGGTAGGTAGAATGCTTGCCCAGTGTGTATAATTCCCCTAGGTTTAATCCCCAGTACTTCCCAAAAAGAAAACAGAAAGAAAAAAATATATGTATACCTGTGTGGAAAATACTCCTGGGTTGGAATTTATCTCAGAGGTAGAGCACTTGCCTAGAAGGCATGAGGCCCTGAGTTCCATCATAAAAGGAATGGAGAGGGTAAGGGCACAAGGGAGAAGACAAAAGTGACAAAGGAAGAAAATATTACTAAACCAGGCATGGAAGGACACACCTGTAATCCCAGCTACTCAGGAGGCTGAGGCAGGAGGATCACTGAGTTCAAGGCCAGCCTGGAAATTTAGCAAGCCACTGTCTCAAAATGAAATTTAAAAACAAGGACTAGGGATGTTGCTTAGAGGCAGCACACTCCTGGGTTCCATGACTTATACTACAAAAAAAAAGGGTATATGTAAAATTAATCATGATTACTGAATTTTCTGATGCCTCCTCAAACTGCATGTCTAAGGCTTCACTCTCCTTAGCCCAGCAGACGCCCTGGAGAGAAACCAGCCATCAGCCCCACTACTGAAGAGGTTGGGGAGGTAGCTGTTAAGTAGGAGGAAATTGGCCCTGCTTGATTTAAAAATAAAAAAAAAAAAGAAAAGAAAAGGCTAATCGTACCACCTCAGAACCTAGGCTTTATATACACTGGGGGAGTTCTCTCTTTGAACTTATGCTTGTAAAGGACAGGCCGGGCTAATGAAAATGAAGTTGGGACCACTCTAATCTTGATGACAGTTACCCTCTTCATATTACAAGATGCTTAACACCTGGTAGAGCTTAATTCTAAGTGGCTATACTTCAGCTAGTCTGAGATTTTGAATGGGATAGGGGGATCACAGGGCTGGGGTGCAGTTCAAGGCTAAATGTACAGCTGGTATGTGCAAGGAGGCCCTGGGTGGTTCCAACCCCAGTACCACAAAAAAAACCACCTCAAAGTGAGAAACTAAAAACAAAAAAATGTGATTAAAAAACAGGGCAGTAACTGGTACCATGGCACTGTAATCCCATTTACTCTGGAGGCCCAGGCCAGAGGATCACAAATAAGAGACCAGCCTAAGCAATTTGGCAAGACCCTGTCTCAAAATAAAAAAGCCTGACAACATAGCTTAGAGGCAGAACATTCCTGGGCTCTTACCCGCAGTACCCCTGACCCACACACACATAAAAGAAAGTAAAACTTAGAACAAACAGTAAATGCAACATGGAGAAATCAACCCTCATGGGAATCCCCAATTCCACCTAAATAGTTTAAAAACAAAACAAAACAAAAACCTCACTAAAAAGCAATTTATTTTCCTAAGAAAAATGGTTTTGGAGCACACATTGAAATTCTGATTCACTCAGAAATGTATTCATCTCTTCTGTTCTTAAACATTATTTTAACCAGAGGATAGTGGTATTCAGTCAGATACAACTTTCTACATACCCACGGTTCACGACACCCACAGATATGAAATTGCAGAAAACTAGCACTGCTGCTTTTCCTAACTTTTAGAAGGTGTGCCCAGCCCTGATATATCCTACAAATCATAAAGTTGAAGCTGGGCACATTGGTACATCCTTACAATCCAGAGACTTGAGGCTCAGGTAGAAGAGCCTCAAGGTCAGCCTCAGCAATACAGCAAGGCATGGTTTCAACATTAAAAATTTTAAAAGGACTGGGGATGTAGCTTAGAGGTAAAGCACCAAATCCAGCAATAGAAGAAAAAGTTAAACTAATCAGCACAAAGAGAACTGAAGAAACATGCAGGTTGGTAGATGTGGGTCACTACACACAGGCTCAAGAGCAATTCTACCACTGGCTCATCTTCCCAAGGGAAGCCTGGGGGTGGGGACAGGGAATAGCATTAGTTAACTGAAATCAGGCAACTCCAGCTAAAGCTTCAACAGATGCTGGGCCATAAGCAAGCCCCAGACATGAACATGTGTCCACAGCTGCAGGCAATGCAAAATACCTACCCAATCTACTTTATGGGATGCCTATGGAGGTCATAGGACTGAATCCCTATTAAAATCTGTAAAACTGAAGTCACCAGTGCCAATTCATAGCCTTGCTTTATTAGCACACAAAAAAGATACACAAGTGGGATAAATAAGGATTATGCATGAAATTTACAGTACATTTTGTTCCCAAAAATATCAAATAAGATAATACCAAGCCACGGAACAAAGAAAATAAAAGATCAGGCTGTCACACACACTGCGGTACTGCCCTTGAAATCAACAAGATTCACACTGGCTTCCTATTTTTCAATATACTCCAATATTCTGATTGTCTCGGAATTCTTTCACTTTTTCAAGTCTCCACCTCTCTTTTGCTTAGAAAAAGCTAGAGCTGAGCTGGGGATGTGGCTCGTAGTAGAGTGCTGTGTAGCATACACGAGGCCCTGGGTAAAATCCCCAGCACCACTGAAAAAAAAAAAAAGAAAGAAAGAAAGCTAAAATTCACCATTTGCATGTTTAGAAATGGACAGACAGGGACCTATCAAAAAGCTCTAAGGGGGAAAAAATTGTCTTAATGCTACAATAAAAGACTCAAGTATCTATTCCCATGCTGGCTCCACTGGCTTTTCAGTAAGGAACCACAAATGGGAGCAGGGAAAGTAAGAGGAAGGCTTATCAGGAAGTGTTGACATGACACAAACAGCCTGGAAGCACCACACCAAGTAAGGAAACCACAATTATACCACTCTTGATTTGGCCTGCGCTTCCACTTTAAAACTTCCAGACCGAGAAGCTGGTAGTGAGATTTGACATTGAACTCTCTAAAACTCACTCGTTCCGACAAGCCCGTTGAAAGGTGGGAAGGGAGAGCAGTCGTCACACTGCAGACAAATCTTACCAGCATTAAAGCTCTCTACATGGAAAGTTTCCCCATCACTGCATTTTTTTTTTCCCCAGTAACAAAGATGTTGTCAGAAATGACAATTTTTTGTGTCCCCTGATGATGCCTTGCTAGCATTTGGTTATAAGCCATAAAGCAGGAATAATTTCAGCCTGTCAGGAGTCTTCGCTAATGCCCAGTTTCCCCCTAGAGAGAATTCCTGTCAAATCTAATGAGAGCTCCAAAGGCCCTCTCTACAATATAATGAGCACTTAGGCCATGCTGGTGATCAGGCGGCGAAAAGCATCAATTTGAGCCTGGCTGCACCCTGGGGGCCAGACGTCACCAGTTTTAATAAGAATTATGATTACTAGCTGCACCAAATGCCTCCTCAGAACTTATTATTAATGTGTGACAGTCAGAAGGATGTTTTTCAAATGTAAGACCACTTTAAACTGAATTATAGCATTACTTTGCACACCACTCTAGTTAAGGGTCTGTCAGCATTTACAATATAAACTAAATTTCAGGGGGCTTAATACCCTACTATGAAGAACATGGTCTCTCTCAGCATTTCACATTTTTCAAATTACCGAGCCAGTTATACACAGCATATTATTAATGCACACGTTCTCATAGATGGACAGCATATGCTCATAAATGCCCAACACAGTACAGAAACTCATTAGAAAACTATTTTCACACGATGGGGTTTCTGACACTTTTTCCCCCTTCTCCCTACATGACAAAAAGATCACTCTGCCATGTAACCTACAGGAATCCACAAGAATTACATCTCTTTTATCTCCCCCAATAAACCCAGCATACAACATCACACAAGGGTGGTGTTTCCTTGTAAAAGAGTCAATGAGGTTATTAAATCCTTTAAGTTTATGGGTTTTAAAAAAAGCTCAGTCTCCTCTTAAAGAATATTTGTCTCCCCCACCCCAACACAGAAAAACTCTGCCCTTGAGGGCACCTTAAAAAAAAAAGTAGCCAGGCACCATGGCACACACCTATAATCACAGTGAACTGAGGCAGGAAGATCACAAGTTCAAGGCCTGCCTTAGCAACTTAAATAAAAACAAATATTAACAGGGATGGGGATGTATCTCAGTGGTAAGTACCCCCGAGTTCAAGTGGTAGTATTGGGGCCCAGGGGGAGTAACAAATTAGAACTCCTAAGCAAGGTTTATCTGCATAATTAATTTAAATGACCATAGACATGAGCCATAGATCTTCTAGTTTATTTACTATCAACAGGCACAATTGTCTCAATAAAGCACTAGCCATTGAAATAATATAAAAACAAAGGCACAAACCCAATACAAACTAGGCTACTAACTTTGCAAATCAGAGTAAAATCAGCACTTTTTTAAAAGCCCCAATTACATTACTAATGAGAGGCCCTGAACTAAGCTATCACTTTCCAAACACATATCTGAGAATAGATCTAATGTACATGATAACTTAACATTATGAAATCTATGATGAATTAAAAATCAAAGAGCACTGAGTTACAAAAGCGGAATTCAACTCTGAAACACACTTGCTTAATGAAAGTCTTTGAATATAAGGAAGATCTGAAGGCTGAACTAATCAATTTCTCCACTGTGCCCCAGCCGGTCAGCCATGCTCTTTAATTTAATGAAACAAGGGTTTGAGATGAAATAGCACATATACATCAAGTAAGAATTGTATTGTTGCACTTTGAAATGTGTCCAACTGTGCAACTTCATCTGATGATAATTTTTTAAGAGGCAATCGATTTCTAAAAGACTTATTGTACCAGCGTCTTGATGAAAAAGTGAATGTCAGCATATCTCCAGAATACTTACACCCTGCCATTAATGCTTTCTTTGGCAGACAATGACTACTCAATCGAGGGTCCTTTGGGCTGAGCAATCATTTAGCTTTTCTTCTCTTATGAGGTCCTTAGTGCCTTGTTCCAGCTCAATACTCTTTTTATACACCATTATAGTAGCCATAAGTGTGAATTTTATGGGAACTTGCAAACTCATAGTCATAGCTACAGCTTTCCAGTCACTAATCTTTTCATGCTTTTAAAACCACTAGGACTGAAGCAACTCTCAACATATGCTGTGGCCATAAAAGGATGCTTTTTTCACCTCCAAACCTGCGTCAACTGAGAAATTTCTCAAAAAAATGTTTGCTGATAAGTCACCAATCCTCAGGGTCACTCAGGGTAACCCCAAAGCATAAGGAGTACTCCAGTTAGTCACATACCTTGTTTAATCTGATTTAAAAAAACTCCTAACCATTTTTCTTCCCCCCACAGGTCCACACTTTCTTCCCAAACATACAAACAACATTAACTATTCTAAACTACAGCAATTCCGGAATATACCCCAGAAGAATAAATCTATCCAGGTAGAAAGTAAACTCTTGAGTCTCAGTTCTTATCTGCCTATAAAAAGGCTACTTTACATTTCCAAAGCACCTTTCACCTAGTCATTTAAACACTAGTAACTGTCAAGAAGCACTCCTTGCTGCAGAATACTACCATTACCAACTTGCAGGAAGAGACAGGACACCAAGGGGAAAAAAATGACATACAAAAGCCCACCTCACAATCCCAGGCTAAGGACAAAGTCAGTATTACAAAATCATGAAGTAATTTCTCATTTTGGCTTGAGATTCAACTAAAGCTTACCTGCTTATGCATTTCAATGTTTAATCCATATGACATTTCATAATACTGTAAAGAGAAAAAAGAACCCAGCATTTCATTAACTCATGTTTTTATAATGCTAAGAATATATATTTAGTAATATTTATATGAAAAGAAAAAAAGTCCAACTTTCGATACCTACCATCACATAGTGCCTCTGCATTTCTGTTTTTTCACTTGCCAGTTTCTCACATTCCAATTTAAGGCTATGAAAACAAAACAGGCAACTTAATGTAAACATTATGTCACTTGTTTTAACATCTGCCTCACATATTTGCACTTCAAGTAAAAACAAAGACCAATTTGGAAAAACCATAAACTATCTAGGTAAACACCTGAAAGCTTTGTCCTTGCACTTCATAGAGAAAAAGAATAAGGTGAACAGTACTGGGGATCCATTCAACTAGTTCTTTATCTTCTTGATGCATACCTGGTCAGATGCCAAGAATGAAAAGTCTGTCAAAACAGATTCCTCCTCATGGTCATCTATTCCTTACTTCCTTGCAAAGTTCACTTCTCTAGACTACACCAAAATCTGGCCTTTGCACACTTTTTCAGTCTTCAGCATAGTCTGTACCATCTTTGCCAATTTAAACAGTCTCTAGGTTGGAAAACCTTATCTGTAAAATTACTTCTACTATGGCTGCTCCTTTTCAAAACCTTTGATTTTTAAATCCCTGCCAAAATATGTCAAGCAGCTACTGCAATGAAGTGGGTTGAAGTTCTCCCTGCTTGGTAAATAGTGTGTGCAAGTATGCCTCAAGCTCTGGAGATAGTATCTTCAAGTAGACAAAAGGTCAATAATCAGAAAGCCCCTGACAAAATAAGAAAATTCACACCCAAGCCACTTAGCTTCATCTGTGTGCTTTTTCTTAAGCATGACAAAAGTAAAAATGTCAATACAGCTATTTCTTAGCTCCAATGAGCCAAAACCTCATAGGATCAAAGGAAATAAACTAACCTTTCTGGAAAATTCACCATGAACAGAGTACTTTACCAACAGTTTCACTTATAAATTCTTTGAAGGTAGGTATCATTACCAATAACTAAGGCTGACATTAATATAAATGTGACTCCACTCTCTTGTCCCACCCAAAACAACCCGGAATGAGGCCAATATAGCTGTGTTTTCCCTACTCACTATCCATCTCGTCCCTCATCACCACCAACCATGGGCATAGCTAAAAACATCTAGCCTTCCCTAATGGACTTTGTCTCAGACAACCCAATTTTCTAGCATGGCAAACAGCGATTTCAACATGGCTTTGCTTCCCTGAACCCGCACTCCAGAGCTGAGGCATCGATTGAACCAATGTCTCAGCTCAGCCTGTTGCAAAATAAATAAATGAAGTGCAAATATTGACGGTTCTCATGCAACTCCTAAATACACGAAAAAGGACTCCCTGGAACAGCAGCAAACGGGCAAAAGGGAAACAATGGGAGGAGGAGGAGACAAGAGAAAAGAGGCGGCCCGGGAAGAGACACTAAAGAGGGTAACTTGAATGACAGGTCTTAACTGCGACTCCACACGCCACCGCCTGGACGCAAGTACTAAGTACAGCCACCGCCGCCACCCGGATGGGAGATGAGGGGCACCGGGCAGCCTGGGCGACCGACCACTCGCATGACGCGGCTGGACACGCACCTGTGATACTGCGCCTGCAGGAACTGGAATTCCTCCTTAATCCGGTCCAGGGACTCCGGGATAGTGAACTTGAAGGGCTGGCCTGCAGCCTGATGCGGCGTCTGGTGACGACCAGAGAGGAGGACAGAGGCACCAGAATGCGGGCGGATGGATAAAGCAGAAAGTCAGGGGAGGGAGAAATAGAATAAGACATAGCAAAATTAAAGTTAAAAGAGGTGGAAAACAGAGCACCAAACTCGACTTCACGATTCACTTTGGAGACAGAAAGTGGACCTTTCTCCTGCCCTCAGCTTCTAAAAAGACTCAAAACAGAATCTCCTCCATCCTGGGCGGATCGCGCTGAGTGCCTAGGTCAACCAGATTGAGTAAAGGGAGCTGCCCCGAGGCCCGAAAGGGCCAAACCAGATCACGTCGCCGCCACCGCCGCCCCCACCCCCTCCCCCAAGGGGGTGATAATGACCCCGGGGACTGGAGGAGAAAAACAACTGCCTAACGTTCCCCATTCCCAGAGTCGCTGGGGCCACCGCCGGGCGCACCGGAACGGGGGCTACATTGACATGTAAATAAGCAAAACATGAAACAAAGGGGGGGAGCGCCCCACCCGCCTCGGGAAAGGGGGAAGGATGTGGCTCCAGGAAAGAAACCCCAGCCTCCCCCGGCGCCCTCGTCCGCCCTGTCTAGACGTCAAATAGGAGGGGGCCCTGAAGGAAAGGGGGAGGATTGAGTTTCAGTTCACTCCCAGCCCTAGGATGGGCGAGCCCAAGACCTCCTCACCCTTGCACCGCTGGGGGTGAAGAGGGCCCGCCAGGTTACAGTAGCCACTCGTCTCCTTACGGCTACGGGAAAGCACTTCCCCAACCCACGCTCCACTCCCCCATCCACCGACCCGGCCATGGCTCACCGGGTGCCGGCTCTGCGGGAACATCGCTCTGGCGGCTGCCGCGGCTCGGTTCCCGGACAACTCAATTCTCCGCTCAATTTCCAACTTTAATCCCGCCGAGGAAAATTAAGCCAGGAGGCCGGGCAGACGCTGAGAGCGCTGGGGGCGCGCTGGCCACGCACCCGGGCGCGCTCGGCGGGGCGCACCGGCCTCTCCGCGCCGGCGGCAGCTCCTGGTCCTGCTCTACGGGATCCCGCCCTCAGGGCCACATTGTGGGGCGCCCAGGTCCGGGCTGGTCCCAAAACCTGCGCGGCGACTCTGGCGCGCAGTAAGCGCTCGGGGATTGCGTTCCAACCCGCGGCCCTCGGCCGCCCAACCGAGGAGGTGGGGTCGCGGTGACTCCGGCGGCTCTCTCCTCCGCGATCCGTATGTCGGGCGCCCGTCAGGGGCACACAAATCCAGGCGGGCTGTTTTTCTTTGCTCTTCTGACCTGCCTCCTCTCGGGTTTTCCCCCGCGATAGCGGTGGCTGTAGGCGAGGGGCAGGTGGCAGGCACCCCCGGCTAACCCACACACAAACAAACCCAGCGGTGTTCCGGGGCAACTCCGCGGGTCCCGGTAGCGTTCGGCCAGGAGCTCACTGGCTCCTGCAAAGAAGCAAGATCGGAGTCGAAGCTGAGGATCCGCGCCCGGTGGTCCAGAGCCTCAGCCCCGACTGGGGAACGAGAGATGACGAAGCGTGGAAAGTGCGGAGGGCGCGCCGGGAGGCGGCTCGGCACGCCCCGTGCGACCAGCACTCGGTGTTCTCCGCGGTTGCACAAACCCTCCTGGACCGACGGGGCTACTCCTCGTAGAGCAATCCCCCAACCACCCGCTGTTCCTCGAGCCCGGGGCGCATTAGGGCGCAGTGCCCCGCGCGCACTCGTCCCGGCCGCACAGCCGCTCAGAACCCTTCCTTCGCGCCCCTTCTTCTTAGGTCTTCTTCTTTTCTTCCCTTTTTCTCACTCTCTACAAAGGGCTCTCCAACCCGCTGCAAAGTTCTCTCACGACCCGAGGGACGACATCCGCGATATGGTGGAGAGAAGAGCAGGAGTGCGCTCCGCCGGTTGGTCCCCCTCCCCAGCGGGCAAACTCCGAGGGCGAGTTCGAGTAGTCAAAGCAGCGCAGTCGGAGAGGATCGGTCGCCACGGGACGGCGGAGGGCCCGATTGGTGGCGCAGGTCCCGCCCGGCCGTAGGCGGGTGGGGGTGGAGCAGTCGGCCGCCTCGGGGACGCTGGGCACCGGGTACCCGCCGCTCCTGCTGCTTCTGCAGCCGCCGCTCCCACCGCCGCCGCCGCCGCCGCCCGCGCCTCTCGCGCCGGTTACATTAACACGCGGTTTCACACTCCGGAGCTAACCAGCGCCGGCCCCGCCCAGCCCCGCGCGGGCGGGGGCCGCAAGCCCAGAGCCGGCGGGGGACGCGGGCCGGGACTGGGGTGGGGGGAGCAGAGGCTCGTGTCAGCCAATCCAGTGCGCTATGCCCAACGTGGGGCACTGACGCAACGCCTCCCCGGAGCCTATGACAACGCCATGCCGGACTGCCCCCTCCCCCTCCCCGTCCTCTCCCACCCCCTACTCGCTTCCATCTCCGCCGTCTCCCCCGTCTCTCCTCCCACCCACCCCCCGCCCCTTCTCTGCCAGCCGCGTCCTCCCGGGCTCGGTGAGGAACAGTTCCTGGAGGAGCCGCGGGACGCCAAAACCAGCCAATGGGAAGCTGCGAGACGCGGAGATTGGCACGAAGGATTGGAAGGTCGGTGGGAAGGAGAGCGGCGGGGCCGAACTGTCAATCAAAGTAACGTGGGGCTGGCTAGGGAACGCGCGAGAGCGCGCAAGCTGGAGGGACCGGCGATAGTGAAGCGGCGGAAGCTGGGGGCTAGAGTTTGCAGAAACCATGCCACTTGTTCACTTTTCCCTTTAATGAAAATATTCAGATCTCAGTGAAAGTAATTCAAAGACTAACGGTGATGTTTCTTACTGGGAACGAGGGGGTCAGTTTTTGGTAATTTGAGCAAAATATGTTTTTCGGTGTTGGCCCTTGTTTGTTGCTACTCTTTGAAAGTGAGGTTGCATTCAAAAATGTCTGTGAGATTTGTTTTACCTTGAGCTACCTTTTCACGGATACAGGAGAAGTGGACTGTGCACTTAATGGAAAATGCATAAATGAGCAACGCATTGGCTGGCATAGGTACACTAGGGGCAGTCCTGACAATAATGCCCGTCCACTCCACCTACCGCCTTTGCTCCGCAAGTAGTGGGTTTCAGGTTTTATTGGAAGATTTCAAAACATTTTGCGAAAAGACCGGCCTGTCTTCTTGGCAGGAAGGATTCCCAAGGTGCGACCTATATTACGTACGTGTGTCCCAGGCGCAAATGACTCTCCTTGGGGCGAGAAATCCCGAGTCCTTCTCTGCCTTCGCTGTGTATGGAGAAGGAGGAGGTGGCCGAATGTTTCAGGAGCCTCTCGACCAAGAGACCACGAGTCTGTTTCCAGTTCTCGGGAACAAAGAGAGACAATGAAATAACGCAGCCCCGAGACCTGAAAAACCTGCCCCGCCTACCCCACCCCCGTATTTGGGTGGTACCCCTGAGCTGAGCAGTGTTAAATAGTTGCTTAGGAAGACTTGGGTACATGGAGTCATTAAGGTACTTATTTGATGGGACTTTAGTTGAAGGGAATTTTGAGATTTTTAAATAAAAGAGATAAGCTGTAGAACTCAAAGTCTCCCGTTTTTGTATGTATGTCCAAATACACCACACAGCAGAAAACCTGCAGAGTTGGCACACGTATACTTTTATTTACTTATTTTGTTTTGCCACTACCTATACTTTAAAGAGTAGTTCAGTGGAGCTCCTTGCTTGTGAGCAGTGAATGAACGGTGCTTTTTTAGCCAAATGGTGGTAACTTCCTCACTAAGAAAGGCACACCTTCCATAAACATTCATCTTACGTTGGAACCTAGTTAACAAATGTTTGGTATTAAAACCCTCCCTCTCATTCCCATTATTTTACCTTCAAGAGGCTTATGGGAAGGAGCTTATTTAAGTAGACATGCATTTTATTAGGAAATTTGCTTTTACAGAGATCTTTTTCCTTGAAATATTAAAAGAATCATTTTAGATAATACATTTCTCTGTTGAAGTTGTTTTTAAATATGTATGAAATTGATTTGCACATAATTGCATCAATCCCAAATATCAATTATAAATGAAAAATAAAAGAGCAATTTGAGCCAGTCTGAAGGCCACAGTAAATTCTTAAAACAAGTTTGGCATGGCAGCTTTGGGGCATTTTCATTAAATGGAATTGGGAAGGGGTTTATGTTATTCATTTTATTTTACTAACATGGAGCATGAAAAGAAATAAGCACTGCCTCTCTCCTTGGTTAAACTTGGTGAGAGCAGGCTTGCTCCACATCCAGGACATTTGAAATCAGATGATACATGGACAACTAGGCTTTGTGATTTGGCAGCCTGTGCCCCTGTAAATCATCATCCAGTGATTGGGTCACAAATGCCAGTCTGTGGTCAGTTCATCCCATAATCAGTGCCAGGCCAGGGTAGAAAGTGCTTCAATGCCACAAGTAGACTTTGCATACACCCAGACATCTCCCTGGCTTCCCTGAGTTTTACCTGGCCAGTGTGCCTTGACTCACTGGCACAAACTGGCATTTAAACAGAAAATGAAAGAGTATTTTTGGACAGGAGAAAAAAGTATTGCTACTTCTTTCCCCACCACTTCCTTCAAAATTCTAACGTATTTTTATTTATTTTTTTATTTTTTTGGTTCTGTAGATTGAACCCAGGGATGCAGGACCACATCCCCAGATTTTTTTTTTTTAATTTTTAATTTTCAGACAGGATATTGGTAAGTTGCTTAGGGTCTTACTAAATTGCTGAGACTGGCCTTGAACTTCCTCGATCCTCCTGCCTGGGCTTCCCTAGCCTCTGGGATTATCATCTTGCACCCCACACCCAGCCACATTGTCTTTAAAATGTTCTCTAATTGTTCACAGAAAATGTGTCCATTCAATATTATCACTTTGCCATGACTATCAACTGGAAATACTCTTAACTAAAACCTCCTTACCAGTAGAGTTTGAAACCAGGCCAGGTCTTCTGATTTTCTTAAAATGTAGTATGTGGGGGGAAAAAAAGAAAGCTCCTAATGATTTTAAAATGGAAAGACCTTTAACTGTGTGTATAAAGATGGTTGGTTTGGGAAGGTTTATCATTCAGCACATCCTCCTTGAGAATGGGGGAAGGCTTTGTCCTTTTTCAAGGTCACATTTTCTCTATGATTGTCATGCTGTAATAATTATACTACAAACTCTCATCAAACTGCATTACAAATGATGCTGTTTAAACAATCAAGTAGCTTTAATCTTACGTTTTAAATAAATAATATATGTGCAGATTGTCTACAACCTACTTAAAAGAAAATAGTCCTACTCATGAAATCCATAATTTTGATCTTCTATTTAAAGTCTGTTAACCATAATCTTCTTTACCTTTATCATATTCATATGTCAGTGATGTTTTCACATAAAATAATATTGTGTATACTACTTCCATAGGAAATTGACTTGGAACAAAACAATACCCTTTTGATCCTCTACAAAAGAAACAGATTGTCAGATTGTTTATCTTTACATATGGGTATATTTCCATTCATTTATTTCTGATTATTAAATTTTCAACTAATAGGTTAAATAATTATAAAACAAAATGTACAGTGCAGATTCTGGACACCACAAGAAAACATATGGATGCTGATCATAGAAATTAGACTTTTTGTTTGTTTTCAGTACTAAGAAATTGAACTCAGGTCATAGCACTGAGCTAAGCAAGAACTGAGCTATATCCATGGCCCTTTTTGTATTTTATTTTGTTGACAGGGTCTCACTAAATGGGCTTTGGCTGGTGGTGAACTTGCAATCTTCCTGCCTAAGCCTCTGAGAAGGTGGGATTACAGTCACACACCACCACACCCTCCTCATTTTCTCTTCCTTTTAATTGCAAGTTATTGCTCATACATTTCCGCATTTGGCTTTTTTTTTTTTTTCCTGAAAGTTTTCTGAAACCTAAGAATATAGGGTCCAAAAGAAATGTTCCCAACATTGCTTTATAACCTTTTCCTCCTCCACCCCATTACCAAAGAAAAGGACAGAATAGGTGTGGAGGTGGAGGTGGAGGTGGAGGGAAGAAGGCAGAGAAGGAAAAAAATCAGTAGCAGATCCATGCAGCAGTAAAACCTCAAATAAAATCACATCCAAAGAACCTCTGTGGTTTCACACAATATGGTAAAATTAGAGATTGCAGGAAACCAACTAAATTAAGCTGGGAGCATTTGAAGAGAAACGAGCAGACTTTATGGAAATGACACATTGACTGACCAGTACGCTTTTTTATCAACAATTTCTTTGTTAAGACGCAGATCAAAGGAACCTGCATATGTTTTCGTTTTGTTCTAACTAGAAAATTACATCCAGATGTTTAATAGGCATTTGGTTGGTTTTTCAGCATTGATTAGATATGTTGGTTCTGTTTGCTTACAAGTGTAGCCGGATCATTAGCTAATGCAAAGAAATGTTTGCTGTGAGTTGCTAATTAGGGCTTTTGGAAACTCTCCATGCTCAAGAACAATTTGTACAGTGGCCAGAAGAACTTGTGGGACTTGGGGAAGTTGTTTTCCCTTCTCTGGTGGGGTGGGGAGAAGCAGCCAGCCCTGTTCCCTAATCTCCCTTTGCCTAGGGGAATTGTGATGCGATCCCCAAGGATTGGAGTGCAAATAAATTAGGAAGAGACCACACAGGATTCCCAAACACAGAGATAAATGTGTTCTTTCTGGAACCGCCACTATGCTGTCTTGGGGGGCAGGGTGGAACATTTGAAACGGCGAACATTAACATGTGGAAGATGCTTGGTGCTAATGTTATCAAATACACATCATTTTTAAGTATACTTTAGAGACAGATGGGAAAGCCCTTTATGATAAATGAGTGTACTTGAATTCATTACCATAGTACTTATAATTAAAAATGTCTCCTTTGCAATTTCAGTATTTTACAGGGTACAAGAGACTAAGCTGGGGAGTGGGAAGGCTGGGGATAGAAAAAGGAAAGGGAGAGAGGAGTTTGGGAAACTGGGAAGAGCCTGGGAGGAAATACAATGTTTACTTTCACAGCCCACCCATTTGTTTACCTTGTTAAAGCCCAAAACCTTGTAGGAGATCAGCCATTCACTCGGTATTCAAATAAACTGTTTGAGAATTTGAGGCACCAAGTGGATAAACTTCTTAGCTAGCCAGTCATGTTTTAAAAAAAACAAAAAACAAAACCACTTGACTGTGTCCTCGCCTGGAGAACACCACTTCACCTAGGGCTAACCTTTTGTTTACTCAAGACTGTTTTTCCAGAGAGGTATCAGCCCCAAATAGCATGTGTTTATATGCAGTCATCAGAGTTCAGATATAAATGCCACTTTACCATGTTCTTTTGCATAGTAGTGCCCCTTCTAAGCCTGATTACATGTACTGAACACAGATGGCACACACCTATGTGTTAATGTAGTCTGATTAATTTGAAATTTTCACACCAATAAAATAGATTCATGATTCGTTTCTTTGAAATATTTCAAGCAGAGGGCCTAGCTGTCAGAGGTTTCCATGTGAGGATTACCCGGTGAGATACCCTGGAAAAACAGTCAGTACTTGGGGACCTGATCAAATACTAAGGAGTTCTGATCATCAAAGTTCTCGGTGAAGTTACTGCACTCCTGCATACTCCCCACCTTTTTTTAAAAACTCATTCTAAAGTCTGGTAAAAGATGGGATGATACACTTTTTTCACTCCTATCTAGCATTTAGCACAACAGAAGCTGAAGGACATTTGGTAGACAAAAGTAATAAAAGGAAGCCCCTTTGATGCTTCTTCCCACATATTCACATAACAAGAGCAGACCTTGGCCCCTTAAAGTTTTCTGTAATGACCCTCCTTTGCTGCAGGCTAAGGAGTTGCTAGGAAATGCTGGACATTTCTCCTTGTACCTTAAAAGCTTTGTCAGTTTCATTTAAATGATGTTTCTTCCTGAAGCTAGTAAAGTGTTTGAAGGGTTAAAGCTTGAACTTGACTCACCTGTGATCTCTGTGTATTCTATGTAGCATAGTTGAAGGCAAGTAAAGTGTGGCATGGGAAGGGCTCCAGCAGGCAAGTGTATATTCCAGATATGGTCATGCTTCTGAGACAGAAAGTCTAGGCCTGGATGAATGTGTTGAACAGCAAAAAAAGAGAAGGTGGGTACATTTCACAAAACAACTAGCCTGGGCTCTTTAAACAGTCAGTGTCAAGCCAGACACAATGTAATCCTGTAATCCCAGCTACTCAGGAGGCTGAAGCATGAAGATTGCAAATTCAAGACTAGCCTGGGCAATTTAGCCAGACCTTGTCTCAAAATAAGGGCTAGGGATGCACTTCATTGAGAGAGGGCTTGCCTAGCATGCACAAGGTCCTGGACTCAATCTTCAGTACTGCAAGTTTAACAGTGGTCCACTTTATGCTTTAAATATAACCCTTGTGCTCTGCCACTGTAACTTCTTTTTCTTTTTTTTACTTTTTTTTTCATATTCAAGGAAAAAATTTTTTTAATCTTGCATTTATCAACTACTTTTACAAACATGTCCATTAGTTTTATTAGAAACATCTGAACAACAGATAATATTTGACCAAAAACTGACCATAAAACCGACAACTGAAGTCCACACATTTCTTAATAATGACAGCTTAACTCTGTGCTCCTGGGCATATTCATATAATGTGCCCATAAGTTCTGTTCTACATCCAAAATTATGATTAGTATATTTAATCAATGATTCCTGTCTTTATCCAGGTATCAACATATTAAAGCAGTATGTGCTGAGACATAATAACAAGACTTTTGAGCTGATATTAAATTATGACTAACATTTATTGAACCCTTGCATTGCAACTTATTTTTAAAATAGACATGTTTCTTTCTCTTCCTAGCTCTCTGCTCCACCCTAATCTCAGGGGAAACGGGATTACCTTTCTTCCCAATTTTAGATAGATTTATCTGTCCTTGAGTACACAACCATAATAGGAACCAAGTAATCCAGACTTTGGGTGATACCTGATCTCAAAAATGACTATCTTCCAAATTAACAAATGAATTACAACTCCGACAGAGAACACGCAGAATGTAGCCTTTGAATCACCTCTTTCAAAGCCCCCTGTTCCTGCTGATGGGCAGAATCACAGCCTTTGGGACAGGAGTCACGTGTTTCTCCTGTGCTAGCGGGTCCTGTCCATCAGGGACAAGGACCCAGCTTTTAACAACACAAATACACAACTATGGAATATGTCATTGGCAATTTTAATATGGACTGGGATATTAGGCAAGATGGAATAATTTTGATGTGAAAATATTGTGGTTATCTAGGAGGCGTTATTCTGAGAAGATAAATGGTAAAGCATGCAACTTCAAACTGTAACAGTAAAGTAGGCATAGTGGCACATGCCTGTAACCCCAGCTGCTTGGGAGCTGAGGCAAGAGGATCACAAGTTGGAGGCCAGCCTGCGAAATTTGTTGAGACTCTGTCTCAAATTAAAAAAATAAAAAGGGTGAAGAGTGTAGCTCTGTGGTGGAATGGCCCTGGGTGCCAAAAACCCCCCAAACAACTGTAACTGTAAGTGTGTCTGGAGAGGGAAAGAGAAAGCAAATTTGGCAATGTGTTTACACGGATCCCTTCAGATTTAGAGATAGTTATTTATTTTACTATTCCCTCATTTTTCCTATGTTTGAAGTTTTAATAAGTATGGGAAAACAAGTCAAAATTTGTTATCTACTACTTTGTTTCATATATAAAATGAAACAATTTTCAACTTCATGGTTAAAAATTTGATTTATAATGTTTTTAGTAAAAAAAAAAAAAGATTTTTTTCCTTCATCATTGTGGTATAATAACCACAGTATTACCAAATATTTTTGCTCTGGATCTTTGAGTACTTTTCTTTTTAGTTCTATTTAATTTTCATGTTTTTCCTAAATGTGGATTAGTCGCCAATTAATATAATATGTAAATCTTTAAGTACATTAGGGTATTTCATTGATGCATCTTTTTGTGAGCCATTAAGCTCTGAATCATTAGAAAATCTACTATCCAATAAAAACCAAAACTGGTTATGTGTTATGAATAAGACAGTAGCAAATATATTTGTTTCTTTATTTCTTTTGTGAACAGTTGTTCTGCTAGCCTTTTTAATCACTTGAGTTTAGTGATGAAATTTATGAATTATTAGTTTGATTTTTTAAATTTCTTAATGGTTTGAAATATGATACTGATAGAGTATTGCATTGTGTACTAAACTTTAAATGTTGATCTTGAAAACATAAAAATATCACTAAATCTTGAACACTGCTTTTATCCTCACCCACAATCACAGAGGCTGCAGTTGTCTCTCAGTATTCATCCAGGGTTGACTCCTGGATTGCTACACATAAAATCCACTGATGCTAAAGTCCCTTATATATAATGGCGTGTGGTGTTTGTAGGTAACCCATGGTGCACACTCTCCATTGCATTTTAAATCACTCATAATATGTGACACAATGTGAACACTATGTAAATAGTTGTTCTACTGTTATTAAGGAAATAATGACAAGAAACAAGTCTGTACATGTACAGATACAGCTTTTTTTTTCCTCCTGAACATTTTTGATCGATAGTTTGGTTGATTCTGTGGATGCAGAACCCAAGGACTTGCTATATTTATGATGCACTAATAAGTCGTTTTCAAGAAAAAATGTGATAAGACATAAACTAAGAGTAGACAGTTGAAAAGCCCCATCCATCTTTTTTTTTTTTTTTTTGCCATGATAGCTTTTCAGTTTGTTTTTGTTTTTTCTATTACCATTATGTTTATTGAAGGGAATACTTTTTGTGACATTGGTAAGCAGAGTCTAGTTGTATATTCACTTCTTTTTTGTGGTATTGGGGGTTGAACCCAGTAGCACTGTGCCACTGAGCCACATCCCCAGCCCTTTTTATTTTGTAGTTAGAGATGCCCAGACTAACCTCAAACTTGCTACCCTCCTGCTTCAGCCTCCCGAATAACTTGGATTACAAATTTGCACCACCTCGGTTGGTAGCAGTTTCCAGTTTGTGTGGAAACAGATTAAACCCACAATTTGTAGTCAAAAACTTTATTGCCTTAAGAAAGGGGAATATGAAAATTCAGGGAAAGCCTGACTTCTCACACACAGTGACTAATCAGTTCATCCAATATTTCTAGCCACCATCCACATAACTACTGACTATGTAAAATAAAATAATGAAAGGAACTTATGCTTCATCACCATGACAGAAATAGCCCCAAGGGAACAGAGTTACCATTCTGGTTTCCCCCATTTGCAGCCTCCACACTTCAGAAGAACTGGCAAGCTACAATTGGCACTTGAAAAAGTGTTACAAAACACTGACAAGTATTAGAGAAATGTTGATTAATGTAAACAGCCTGCCTGGAGGAATAATACCTTTCTTAAGAAAACTGATTTTCCAATTAGCATTTCTGTGGAGACACTATTTTCAGAGAACTCCGGGAGAATTTCAGGAAAACTTATTTGCCTTTACTGGAGGAAGGGAGTGTCATCAGATTTACTTATTAAATTTTTGTAATTTTGAAAAAGAATTGATAGGTTTAAGGGAAAACAGGTCTTAAAAGGGAAGGAAATTCTGATACATGCAGCAACATAGATGAACGTTTAGGATGTTATGCTAAGTGAAAATAGTCATTCAGAAAAAGACAAACTGAATGATTCCACTTACATAAGGAACCTAGTATACTCAGCATTGTAGAAATGAAAGGAGAATGATGGTGCCTTGGAGGATGGGAGAAGAGAGTCAAGGGGCAGGGGAAATTGTTTAACAGGTATGGAATTTTTCATTTTGCAAGATAAAACAGTTCTGTGGATTTGTGGTGGTGATGGATACACCACACATGGGTGAATGTGCTCATTGAACACTTTTAAATGGTTAAGATGGTGAATTTATGTTGTACCCCAAATTTCTCTCTCTCTCTCTCTCTCACCCTCTCACCCTCACCCCCTCCCCCTGCTCCCTCCCTCTCCCTATTTTTTTCAATGATACCAAGGATGGAACCTTGGGCCTTCTGCCTACTAAGCAAGTAGTCTACCACTAAGTTATACCTCTAACCCACCACATTTTTAAAAATTGTTATTTATTAGTGCATTATAGTTATTCACAATACTGGGGTTCATTTAACATATTCATAGATACATTTAACATAGTTTTCTTCATTTCACTCCCTTGTACCACACTTTTTATTTTGCAACTGGCGATTGAACCCAGGGGCACTTTACTACTGAGCTAGGTCCCCAGCTCTTTTTTATTTTTTATTTTGAGACAGGGTCTGTCTCACAGAGTTGTTTAAGGCCTTGTTAAGTTGCCCAGGCTGGCCTCAAAGTTGTGATCCTCCTACTTCAGCTTCCCAAATCACTGGGAATACAGGTGTACACCACTGCACCTAGCACCACATTTTTTTTTTAAGACAATAGAATTACTTTTTTTCATCTATTTTTGTTTGTTTGCTTTTGAAGCAGCACTGAGCTATACCCCTAGCCCTTTTGATTTCTTATTTTGAGACAGGATCTCCCAATTTGCCATCCTCCTTCCTCAGTCTCAGTCTCCTGGGTAGCTGAGATTAGAGGTGTCAGCCATCATGCCTGGATATACACCATATTTTGGACTCTCTTCCTAATCTTTTTATTTTTTATTTATTTATTTTTTAAGGTATCAGGGATAGAACCCAGGGGCGCTCAACCACTGAGCCACATCCCCAGCTGTTTTCGTATTTTATTTTGAGACAGGGTCTCACCAAGTTGCTTAGGACCTTGCTAAGTTGTTGAGACTGGCTTTGAACTTGTAATCCTCCTGCCTCAGCCTCCTGAGCCATTGGGACAGGCTTGGCCACCTTGTTTTCTAAGCTTATGAATACCATTGTTTTGTACTAAGCACTTACTAAGTGCTTTCCATGTTTGTAGTTCCCCATTTGATCTTCACATCATTGCTATTGTAAGTACTATCGTCTCTATTTTATTTGCTGTGGCCCACTACTCTCACAGAGTCATGTAGGAGAGTCAGGTTCCTAATTCTGGTGCTCCTGAGAACACATGGGTAGCCATTAGTCACAGCTGAGTATAGTACTTAGTTACCCTCCAGTGCCATTCCATACTGGTTTTTCACTCCTATGCTACTTCCCCACCTCTTTTTGTTTAATTTTGAAACAGTGTCTTTCTAAATTGCTGAGGGATGGCCTCGAACTTGTAGTCTCCTGCCTCAGCCTCCCATGTTGCTGGGTTTACAGGCATGGGCCACCCGTTCCCCTACCCTTTACTCTGTTTCTCTATACTCTGAATCTACTGATAGAAAAGTGAAACACACACTTACACTATATATATATATATTCCACAAGCTTGGTAGGATTTCTCTTGGTATTTTTGAAGTGAAGTTGATACTTCAAGAATTTATATTCCTACAAACACAACCAACAGCTGCCTCAGGGTTCTGGAATTGTGTCTGCCAGTGGGAAAAGGCAGCCACCTTCAGTCGTGTGCTTTCTGGGAGCACCCAGTCCGTACCTCAAATCTCAGTTCAGCAAATAAATGGAGGGCTTAGTAGCCAGCCGAAGCAGACAAATGAAGGGAACAGTCAGTCTTAATTTCAAAGAAGGCAGAGAAGCACCTGTCCTGATTTCCAATTTTGCAAATGCTAAAACTGAAAAGGGAAAAAAAGGAAATACATATATAGTTTCGTGAATAATAATGTTTTGAGAAGATCGCGGTAACAATAGGCAGGGAGTCTGGGTACTGACAGCACATTTGGAAACATTTGATCTATTGAATGGGAAAGGATGTGTTTCTAACCTCCAAAGCTCTCTTGAAATCAATGGATTTCAAATATCTTTAACCAGGAACCATATTAAGAAATATATTTTAAAATCTCAACCCTGTGGTGGCACATGCCTAAAATCCCAGTGACTCAGAATTCCAAGTCCAAGGTCACCTGGAAAAATTAGCAAGACCCTGTTTCAAAATAAAATTTAAAAAGGGCTTGGGGTGTAGGTCAGTGGTAGAGTGCTTGCCTGGCATGCACGAGGTCCTGGGTCAATCAATACTCAGTACCAAAACAATCAAAAAACAAAAAACCTTTATACCTCAACCATATTCTCCACCCCCCTCTGTTTCTCTCACCTCACCCCCCCCCAACATACACACTCCCACACAGAAACAGCTCACAGTACACCACAGAAAAACATTGCTTTAAATTACGCTATACCGTGGCTGGGGTTGTGGCTCAGTGGTAGAGCACTTGCCTGGCATGTGTGAGGCACTGGGTTTGATCCTCAGCACCACATATGAATAAATGAATAAAATAAAGGTCTAGCAACAGCTAAAAATTTTTTTAAAAAAATAAATGAAAATAAATTATGCTATACCATTTTAAATTAAAAAAAAAATTCTTTTTGTGGTGTTGGGGATTGAACCCAGGGCCTTGAGCATGCCAAGTATACATTCTAAGTACTCAGTTTGAACAATCAGTCCTCCAGCTTATGGAAAGTCATTGTCCCCCAAACCATGTTCTCATGAAAAATGGTGACACATTCAATACATACAGAACAAATGACAGATTCTTTCCTTTACACCATTTTGATATGAGGATCTGTAATCCTTGTCGTCCTTCTTGAATGTAATCTTCGATTTCAAATCAATAGAATTCAAGATACTTCAGAGGATCTCTTGAATACTTGCAATTACTCCCTTCTCTGCTGACTCTTTTCTGCCTCTAGCTTCCCCCTCCCTTTCAGCATCCCCAAACCCTCCCCCACCTCCCATGGGATCCCTTTGGCCTCCTTGCTCATCTACACATCCCAGGCCTCGTTTATAACAAAATTTTTTTAAAAAGCACCTGGTTCAGAGACATTCCATTCAAACTCCATTCTGAAATGGAATCCCTCCCCACCTGTTACTAGGTATAGCCTTGAACAAACCTCTTCTCTCTGGGCCTCCCTTTGCTTCCTCACCTCTGAAATGATTTTTTTTTCCCCCAGTACTGGGGATTGAACTCGGGGTCTTGTGCCTATATGCACTCCATTATTGAACTACATTCCCCAGCCCCTTCTCAACTCTGAGAGAAGGATAACACAGATCTCTTAAGATAGTTGCTTAGAGCTGGGTGCGGTGGCACAAGCCTGTAATCCAAGCGACTTCGGAGGCTGAGTCAGGAGGATGGCGAGTTCAAAGCCAGCCTCAGCAACTTAGCGAGGACCTAAGCAACTCAGTGAGACCTGTCTCTAAATAAAATATAAAATAGGGCTGGGGATGTGGCTCGGTGGTCGAGTGTCCCTGAGTTCAATCCCTGGTTCCAAAAAAAAAAAGATCAATAGAGATAATGTAATGAAATTCTTAACACAGGCATTGGCCTTTCCTTTTTTTTTTTTTTTGTACTGGGGATTGAACCCAGGGCACTCCACCACTGAGCCACATCCCCAGTCCTATTTTGTATTTTATTTAGAGACAGGGTCTCACTGAGTTGCTTAGGGCCTGGCTAAGTTGCTGAGGCTGGCTTCAAACTCACAATCCTCCTGCCTCAATATCCCAAGTACTGGGATTACAGGTGTGCTCCACCGCGCCTGGCTTGCCTTTCCCTTTTTTATCTGGAGTGAGTTGAAGGCTCTACCCTAAATCAGCCAGAACTAGGAAAACACCACCCCTACAACCAGTGCATCCCGGCACCACCATGGAGTCCAAGGGTGTATTCTTTGGAACTCTTTTCCAGTCATGGCCCTATAGGCCCAAGAAAGCCATCGCTGTGGTGTTTCTCAGGAGCAGGATAAATGGATCTCAGGGAAAGTAGACCTTGAATATCTTCCCATGCCCTTCCCATTTATAGCCTGTTTCATACTTATGATAAAGCAACACTTGTAGCCGGGCGTGGTGGCGCATGCCTGTAATCCCAGGTGCCCAGGAGGCTGAGGCAGGAGGATCACAGGTTTGAGGCCAGCCTCAGCAATTTAGCAAGATCCTATCTCAAAATAAAACATGGAAAGAACTGGGGATATAACTGTGGTAGAGTGGTACTGGGGACTGAGCAAAAAAAAAAAAAGCAACATGAGTATTCATATTTTTTGGAACTTGGAATGCAGACTTCCAAACTTTGGGTGAGAGGGCTCGGAAAACAAATAATGAACAACATGCAACAGCTGTTTTCTGTGGCTAAATGCCCTAAATTGCTTGCTTAGATAATATAATAAGACAAAAATGTGGCTAACCAGCGAGAGGTTAATGGAATTAGGTCTCAAATATGCTCCCCTTGAATGTCGTGCCATCTCACCTAATGAATATGAAGCTGTGTGTTGGAAAGACCTTGAGAAACACATACAGAAATTAGGAAGTCAATTAGATACCAGCTGGACTCTCTTTAGAAATGTGATCTGTTCTCGGATCATTTTTGAACTGAGAACTTCCACTTTCCTACTGGAGACTCTCACATCTTCTATTTTATTAGCCATAGCCGAGGTCTTGCAAATCTGTGAATAAGGTTTAGTGAGAATTGATGAGCCCTGTTAAATAAGAGTCCTGATAGCTCCAGGTTGCCTCGATGTGGTAGAAGTCAAACTCAGTTATCTTTTAGTTCAACAATTCTGTCTACCGAGAGACCTTCTAGAACCTCTTCTCTGTGTAACTTCTCTTTGAAATCAGGCTTACTTTAGGACATTTTTAAAAAACACTGTTGAGATGCAAAATCTTCATTTATGAGGAGAGTTGAAGGAAAAAAGAAAGGTATTTTTCTCTCCAGATTTGGCTCTTTCCAGTAAGGAAAAACTAGGCCACAAGATAAACAATCTTGTCTCAGATCAGGCTTTTAAAATAAAAATAATAATAAGCCAGGTGAGGTGGTGCACTTCTGTAATCCCAGCTACTCAGGCAGGAGGCCGAGGCAGGAAATTGCAAATTTGAGGCCAGATGGGGTGACCCTTAGGCCCTGTCTGAAAATAAAAGGAGCTGGGGATATAGCTCAGTTGGTTGAGTGTGTGCCTTACATGCACAAGGCCCTGGATTCTAATCCCCAGCACCACCTACACCCAAAACACTGGGGGTGTAGCTCAATAGTAGAGTACCACTAGGTTTAATCCTCAGTACCTCCACAAAAGTAGCTTTAGGAATCAGAAAGTGGTAAATAGCATATAATATACTCCAGTAAACCTTTACAAATGCAACAAGTTGTTGAAACATTTGGTTCCTTCCCTCTTTAAGCCACCATAACCCTTTTAGGAGCTAATGCCCTTGAACATAAAGCTCCACCTGCAGTCCTCTCCCCATCCTTCTAGAATGTGTTTTCTTGGGCTTTTGGTCCTTAGTAGGACATTTTCTAATCCCTTACAACTCAAGATTTAGTGGCCCCATATCCCATTTTCTAGTGGAAGGACTGTGTGAATGGAAATAAAAATTCTGAAGCATAATCCATTTCAGGTAACACGTTATTTAGACCTACCAAAAATATACTTCTAGGTATTGAGGACATGAGGAACCTTGTAAAAGATACTCTCTCCAAGAACTTGGAGGATAGCTGGACAACCAAAACTTACACTTACGGGACATGGTGGTGCATGCCTGGAACCCCAGGTGCTTGGGAGGCTGAGGCGGAAGGTTGCAAGTTTGAGACCAGCCGGGCAACATAGCAAGACCCTGAATCAAAATAAAAAAATCAGGGGCTGGGGCTGGGGCTCAGTGGTAGAGCGCTTGCCTAGCATGTGTGAGGCACTGGGTTCGATTCTCAGCACCATGTATAAATAAATTAATAAAAAATAAAGTTCTATCAACATCTAAAAAAATATTTAAAAAAAAAAAAATAAAAAAAAAAAAAATCAAAGGGTTGGGATGTGACTCAGTGGTCACATCTAGAACACCCGTGGAGTTAATCCAGTACTGTACTGTACACACACACACACACACACACACACACACAAATGATAAGTAGTAATAAAGTGCTATAACAGAGAGTAGAGTCATTCTTCGGTTTTCTCAGAGGATTGGTTCCAGGACCCCTGAAAATACCAAAATCTGTGAGTGTTCCAGTCCCTTATGTAAAACAACAGTATTTGCATATAACCCGTATACTTCCTTTCATGTACTTATTTACTTTATTTATTTGTTTATATGGGAATTGAACCCAGGGCTTTGTTCATGCTCAGCACATTCTATCACTACACTCTCACCACTTCTCCCATCACCTCTAGATTCATTTAATGCCTAATACAATGTAAATAGCTATTATGCTAGATTGGGAAATAATCAAAAGTCTGTACATGCTCAGTATAGGCACAATTTTTTTCCAGAATATTTTCAATTCAAGGTTGGTTGAATCCATGGATGAAGGACCCGTAGATGTGGAGGGCCAAGTGCATATGGTGTTTTTGTTGCTGATGATTGAACACAGGGATGTTTTACCACTGAGCTATAAACCCAGCCCTTTTTATTGTTCCAGTCAGGTTTTATCACTGAGCTACATCCCCAGTTCTTTTTCTTTTTCTTTTTTTTAAGACAGGGTCTCACTAAGTTGCCCAGACTGGCCTTGGACATGGGATCCTACTGCCCCAGCCACCCAAGTTGCTGGAATTATAGGCATGTGTGCACCACAGTGCCCTGCCCAAGTATATGTGTTAAGTGTCAAGTAAATGTTATTGTTCAGTGAGCCCTGTGAGAATTCATGGGGTCATGGGGCTGGAGGTAGAGTCACCTTCAATGTCTCACCCGAGCACCCAGATTTGTTTGGGTGGCACTGATCTTTGATTCTGTGCTCCTGGGAGAGCACAACAAATAGTGACATATTTCATTCTCATGTACAATATAGGTTAATTTTACTAGTGGAAAATGGTTATCATCACTTCATTGTCTAAAATTAAAGATATGAGTGGATTTTCATGAAGGATAGCCTGTTGAATTGAGTCTATGCCACTGTTTCTGAACTTTTCCAATAGTACTTCTTTTTTACTTGTTAATTCCTTTCAAACATTCATTAGCACTGAAGTTACAGAATTTATGGATGTCATGTGCATGGCAGCACTATCCATAATAGCCAAGATAGGGAACCAACCAAGGTGTCCATCAGTGGATGAATGGATAAAGAAAATGTGGCACATATATAGGATGGAATATTATTCAGCCATAAAGACGTGAAATCCTGTCATTTACATCATCTTAGATGGAATTAGAGTTCATTATGTTAAATGAAATAGAAAGACAAATAACTGGAAGCCAAGAAAATCATGTAGATACTTAACTGTTATGGATCATTGACCTTTAAGAAATTCTAGTCATCTTTAGGCAGGTCAGATCATGTTTGAAGAGGCCTTGGGAAGGCTCTAGAAAAGGCCTGAGATTATATGTGACCATTGGCACCCCGATTCCACGTACTGATTATTGGCTAAGAATAATGATGCTATTGTGGGTCTTTAGGTGAAGTAGCCCACTACACAGAGCAGATGCTTGTAGGAACCAAGTAGTGTTTAAGTATTTATTTATAACAAAAGAATCCTATCTCTTATGATATGATTGAATGAAGGACACCAGCTCCTCTCATACAGCCCAATATTTGCAAATAGGTGTTTTTGTTGTGTTTGTTTTGTTTTTGTGCTAGGGATAGAACCCAGAGCCTTGTGCAGTACCACTGAGTTGTGCCCCCTGAAATTATGTTCTGTGGGAGGTATTCTGCTATAAAACAATAAAACAGGTTGCAGGTGGCAGGGCACAACCTAAAATTCCAGCAACTCCAGAGGTAGAGGCAGGATGATTGCAAGTCAAAGCCAGCCTCAGAAACTTGGTGGAGGTCAAGTTGTAAATAAAATATAAAAGGGACTGGGGATATAGTTCAGTGGCAAAGTGCTTCTGGGTTCAATCCAAAAAAAAAAAAAAAAAAGAGAGAGAGAAAAAAATACAATAAAACAGGAATCAGAATACTCAGGGGACAAAGTAAAGACAGATACTGCATGTTCTTGCTCATATGTGGAAGCTAAAAAAGTTGATTTCATAGAACTAGAAGTAGAAAGTAGAATAGTGGTAATAGTGATAGGAAGGGGAAAGGGAGGAAAGATAGAGGGTGGTGGTGTGGTTTAGATCTGGAATGTCCCTAAGGGCTCATTTGGAAGTCTTGATCCCCAGCTTTTCCTTGTAGGGAGGATGTGGAGACTTTGAGAAGTGGGGACCATTGGAAGGAAGTTAGAACACTGGCAGCATGATCTTGAAGGGAATATTGGAACTCCCATCCCCTCCTCTATTTATTTTTCTCTTTGCTTCCCAGCTGTCCTGAAGTGAAGAGGTTTCCTCCTCTGTGTATTTCCACCATGATGTACTGCCTTGCCATAGACCCAAAGCAAAAGGGCCAAGCACCCATGTACTGAAACTATGAGTGCAAACCCTTCTTCCTTGTAAATTGATTTTTCTCTGGAATTTGGCACAGCAATGGAAAGCTGATTAACACTGGAGGTTTGAAAATGGGTATCAAAATACAGGTACACAAGATGAGTAAGTTAGAATGTTCTATAGTGTAGTTCGATGACTATAGTTCAAAACAATTTATCATATGCTTTATTTATTTGTATGTGTGTGTGTGTGTTTGTGGTACTAGAGATGCTGGGCATGCTGGGCAAGGAGAGCTCTCTACCACTGATCTACATGTCCAGCCCCTATTATATATTTTATAAGGAAATAGAAGACAGGAGTTCAAAGGTTCCCAGCACAAAGAAATGATGTTTAAAGAGATGGAAATACTAATTACCCTCCTTTGATCATTATACTTTTAAAATGTATTGAATTATCACACTGTCCCTAATAAATAAGTACAATTATTATATATTAGTTGAAAAATGCTGAGGAGATGAAAATTTTAATTTAAAAATTTGTTTTTTGTTTTATTTGTTTTTGACACAAAAACGGACCGAACTCAGGAGTGCTTTGCCACTGAGCTATGTCCCCAGCCCTCTTTTTTTAAAATTATTTTTATTTTGAGATGGTGTCTCCCCAAATTGCTGAGAACTTGTGATCCTCCTGCCTCAGGCTGCCTAGTCACTGGAATTACAGGTATGTGCCACCATGCCTGGCTTAAATTGAAAATTTTGTCCATGAACTTAATTTGGTCTGCAATAGGTGAGGGATGTGGGCAGGGAAGGCTGTTAGTATTCAAATGTAGCAATACATTGCTTTGGCCCAGTCCCTGAAACCTGAAACTGTAGCATTTTCCCAAGCATAGTTTGGAGACCATTTCCGGACTAAAGGAGATTTCCGAGGAGGAATTTCAGGCTCCCTTGTACCTTTAGAGTTGTCATCGTCATTTTCATTTTGTCCCCCAACCTCACAGCTGGCCACTGCAGAGCCACCCTGGAGGGAGCACCCCTTCCATCCCAGGTGCTGGAAATTGGGTCCAGGGCTACTCTACCACTGAGGTACATCCCAAGCCCCTTTTTAAATTTTGAGACATGATCTCACTAAGCTGCCTAGGGTGCTTCAAATTTACAATCCTCCTGCCTCAGCCTCCTGGGATTACAGGTGCGCACCATTGTACCCAATGAATCATCATTCCTTACCAGAATGCATGCCCCCGTCAGATAGATGGTTGACTACCACTTTGAGCCTAACCTCTGAGTTTGGCAGGAGAAGTTAGATCTAAAGAAGTTCTGTCTGAAATGTTAGGAGCTCCTGTTACCTAAGGGCATCAGAAAAGCCCTGAAAGAAAGAGCTGTCTCTTGAGCTTATGGAAGTTAAAAGCAATAAGATATTAAGTAGCACCTTTTGAATAGAAGGTGAAAGCAGCAAGATATTAAGTAGTAGAAATTGTGTGCGTGTGTGTACTCATGCACGCACGCACGCATTTACGTATGCATGCACACACATGGAGCATCAAACCTAGAGCTTCATGCTTGCTAAGCACAACCTACAGCTGAGCTGCACTCCCAGCCCTCGAACTTTGGGATAGGACAAGATGTGTATCCAGTATCTGCCCTGATTAGTTTCTGGAATCAGTTTTCTTCACTTCTAATCATTAAGGAAATCAAAACAACTTGAAACAAGACTCATTCTTTCTAAGGGCCTCTCAGACTCTTGGATTTAGTTTGGTTGAGGATATGTGGGCTTGACCACAAGGTGTCAGAAGATGTGCCTGGTGGCAGAAAAGGGAATTCCTTCCTACCCTTTTTCTCTCCCTCTGTCTCTCTCTACCCCTGAACCACATCCACTGTCCTGTTCATGTTTATTTTTGAGACAGGTTCTCACTAAGTTGTAGAGGCTGGCCTCAAACTTGCAATCCTTCTGCATTAGTCTCTGCAATACAGGCAAGCCCACTTTGCCTGGCAAACTTTTTTTTTTTTTTTTTTTTGGTACTGAGAATTGAAGCCAAGGGTTGTTTACCAATTGACTATATCTTTCCCCCCCCCACCCCCCATTAGCTCAGTGCTAAAACACTTGCCTGGCAATGCTTGAAAGCAATTCTGCTTCCAAGAACTCTGTGTATATGTGTGTGGTGCTGGGGATCCAGCCCAGGTCTTCGCACTTGCTAGGTGAGTGCTTTAACACTGAGCTGTGCTCCTAGCCCTAAGAACTTATCTTTAACATTTATGTAAAAGATATTATTTTCAGTTTTATTGGTAATATCAACAAACTGGAGACAGTTTGAATGTCCAACAGCAGTGATTTGATTAAATAAATTATGGAAGTCACAGAGAGCCTTTGTAAAAATTTGTTTTAATAGAAGACTTCTTTTTTTTTGAACCGGGGATTGAACTCAGGGACACTCGGCCACTGAGTCACATCCCCAGCCCTATTTTGTATTTTGTTTAGAGACAGGGTCTCACTGAGTTGCTTAGGGCCTCGCTAAGTTGCTGAGGCTGGTTTTGAACTCATGATCCTCCTGACTCAGCCTCCCGAGTTGCTTGGATTACAGGTGTGCGCCACCACGCCCAGCTTAATAAAAGACTTCTAAACCTAGATGCCTAGCAATAACAGAAATGAATGAAAATAGGCTAGATATAAAGTGGAGACATGGAGAGAGGAACTATTTCACTTTCTTCTTAATTCTACCATTTAAAAGTAAAAGACAGTGTAAGTGAAATTATAAATAGCAATCAACAATCTTGAATGGAGAACAATAGAGACTGGTGGGGACTGCGGTGAAGTGAAGACCACAGGCCATATCACAGAATCCTCTGTTCCTCAGCTCCACATGGTTGAACACTGTGAACCAATCAAATGTATTGATTTGCCACCACATTACAACTTTTGCTTTAATATTTTTATTGGCAAGAAAATGTTTAATTGATAAAAGGTAGGTTACATATATGCAGTATGATATTGAGCAGAAAACTTGTGTGTATTTCCATGTGTGTATACTTTTTTGTTTTTGGGTTTTTTTTTTAGAAGTACATCCTAAGGGACTGGGGCTGTACCTCAGTGGTACACTTGCCTAGCACATGTGAGGCACTGTGTTCAATCTCCAGCACCACATAAAAAAAACAACAACAAAATAAAGGTATTGTGTCCATTTACAAGTAAAATATTAAAAAAGAGAGAAATACATCTTAATATATGCATAGAATAAAGCCTGGTAGGAAATAAACCAAAATGTGGTTTTAAGTGGGCCTTATGATCATAATTTGTTTTAATTTTTTTCTTTAATATTCTTTGCATCTTGCTTATTTTCCATTAAATACTTATATATTTTAAAAGGAACAAAACAACAAAAGTTGATTTTAAGAACAACTAGTCTCAATTCCACCAAGAAAGACATTCCTTCCTGGAAACAAAAAAAGCCCAGAAGTCCTGTCTAGCTGTGGAATTATCAACTCTTGACCTGGAGCCAGGTCCGGAGCCTGGTTATTTTTAAAGATTATTATTATTATTATTTTTCCAGTGCTGGAGAGCAAGGCAACTGAGCTATGCCCCAGACCTTCACTTTTTGAAAATGCTTACTGGCATTTGGTAACCCATGCTCATTGTCACTACCGACAAGTTTACCAAGTGTAGGTCAGTGAGAATTTCGGCATTCTAAGTTTCCCGGGAAGGGGGGGGGGGGGCAGGGAATTATTTCTTCATCATTCTAGAGGGGCACTTTAATACAGACAAGTATATAAACATATAATATTAACTCCAGACTTGGCAGCCCTATTAGTTGAAATAGTAATTAGTTGAAATAGTTGTTCAAATGTCCTCATAAAGACAGTTGTGAAAAAGTTGCTGTTCGCACAGGTACCTGAGCAGTTTTAAACATTGATAAGTTGGCTGCTTTCCCCATCGCTTGAGAGCAGCCACCAATTCATACTTTGGAAGTTAAGCCAACAAATTTCTGAATGCAAATAGAGTTAGAAACTTGTGAGTGCTTTTATTTCCTTCCCAGGCTTAGATAGCAAAATGGATTGCTTTGCAATCATGCAGGGGGAGAAGAGAATAGGGAAGAAAATAAGAAAAAAATGTGCCAGTGATTTGAGCATAGGATGATTTTTTTTTTTTTTTTTATGAAAAGTGGGATCTTAATGGGCGAACACAGTTGGCTTAGGCAGCCTCTGAAAGCTGGCCTTGTCAGACAGCATCCCAGATAGAGGACCCATTGTTTTCTAAATCTGAAGTTATCATTCTTCCCTTCATCCTTTCTTTTGGATCTTTTAGTGTTTGCTTAATCAGAATATTTTAATCCCTACTGTGGTGACTTGATGTAATTTATCTCCTTAAGCCTCTCCTATTTTCTTCTGTTTACATGACTAATATTATTGTGTTTTATAGAGCTTATACCAACAAGCTGCTCCTTTGTCCCATTGTTTCAGCTCTAGGCCAAAAATCAACAAATGAAGTTTTATCTCTCCGATCTTGGACCGCACCTACTTGTCATTCAGTTTGTATGGATTGCATGAAGAGCATGTTCCTTTGAAAACAAAGCAAGGATTCATTTTTATGACTGTAAAACAAATAGTTACCTTTCTGGAAAGGTCCTGGTCATCCCTTTTTATGAGTATAGACTGGCAAAGACTCACCTCAGGAAGGGAAAAAAAGTAAATACTTCCTTATGGGCTGAAGCCCAAGGTCTCCTAGCAATACTGCTCTGCTCCCTAATTTGCATTTCTTTCATAGCACATAGACTATCCTAGGAGCAGAGAATCTGCACACTGGAAGGAACCTGTGAAGGGAGTCTCCTCCATACCCCGTCAGCAAGACCACACCCAAGCCAGATTGAGTCAGACAAGAGAATTCATCTTGATTTTAAGCCCATATAAAGCATGCTGGACTCGGTGGCGCACACCCGTAACCCCAGCTGCACAGGAGACTGAGACAGGAGGATCACAAGTTTGAGGCCAGCCTGGGTAACCTGGTAGGATCCTGTCTCAAAATAAAAAAATAAAAAGAACTGCAGGTGTGGCTCAGCAGTAGAGCACCCCCATGCTCTCCCAATTACCACAAAACAAACAAACAAAAAAGAAAAAACAAAAAACCCCAACCACTGCTCCTTTTTTGAAATAGTCATCTATTTGAAATACTATTTCAGAAAAAATTTCAGCCTCATAAAAGCTTTACTGGGGCCGGGCGTGATGGCACACGCCTGTAATCCAAGCGACTTGGGAGG
>JAJEJO010001726.1:0-11126 GCA_020662805.1 Glaucomys volans
ACTTTTGGTGAGGTGCATAGTAGGTCCTCAGACTGCGAATGGAGCTTTGGGCCAGGTGCCATCAACCTGCCGTGACCTCAGCTGAGTTAGTTACATGTCACTTTCTCGTTGGTGGTGGGTGATTTCTGCCACTCCTCCTGGTGATGACGGGAGGATCCTAAGTGTCTGCCAGCTGCTACATTATTAGTCCCGGAGACCCTGGGGGAGTCAGAAGCCTAGGATGGGGAGGGGAGCTGACTCTTCCTAAGATCTCTCTGACCAAGAACCTTCCAGCTCCTTGTCCTGGTGAGCCAACCAACATCCTTGCCAGAAGGCCTCCATCAGTGTGGTCCGTGGGGCCCTGCAGGCCCTGGCCCTTGCCATCCTCTCTAGTCTCACTCACACCCATACCCATTGGCTTTCTGGGCCCAGTCACAATGGTGTCTCAGATTTTATTCTCCCCACAAACTTTCCTGCCTCTGAGCCTTTGCATACGCTCTTCTCTCAGACTAGACACACTTCCCTTAATTCCTTGCCTGTTGATTCCTCTTTATTACTGCTTGCCTCAAAGTGGCTTCTACAGAGCATCTTGGGTCCCAGACAATAGTCACATCCCAGCCCCTGGGCTTCTTCCTAACTCTTGAGCAAATGTATTTGACCAAGTCATCAGTTGCCAAACGCCTGCCCGTTTCTGCCTTAGACTCGGATGGTGGAGCCCCCGCAGTGGGTCTCTGCTCTAGAAGGTACCAGTCTGAACCCTCGGTTTATGGCTCTTCTCGCAGGATGAGGAACCTATGGACAGCGGGATCCGCCCTTTAGACCAGGTTCCCTATATGCAGAACCCTAGAATGCCCTGCCCCAATGGTCCAGGCCCACTTCCTCCTGGGTCACTAGTGGAATGGCCAAGTGGCAGCTGGTTGTAGGGGGTACTGGCCATCTGTGTTCATGGACCGGAACATCAGGCTGCCTGCCCGTGAACCTCTCCTTGGGGTAGGATGGCTCTGAGGGTGGGAAGATAAAGGTGGCAGGTTGAAGGTCAGAACTAACTCTTCTTGTGCCACCATATTTGGGTGTGAACCTTGGGAGAGTCACAGGAGGTTAAATTAGAATCTGGCCTTTCAAGTCATCATCAAAGCAGGTTTGCCAAAGTAGGAGAATAGAACATACTTTATTTAACAGTTATTAGCTTGATTGATGACTTTTAAATATTTAGATATGTGGTATGAGGCCTCCATTTGAACTCCGCCCCTGCCCCCACTGGCATCAGGGGTGGGCTTGGGTCCACCTCACCCACTGAACCCTACACTCCACCAGGACAGTTGGCATGTATAGCATCCTTGCCCCAGAGCATAGTGCGAGTCACACAAGAACAATAAATACTGACTGTGAGGAACAGGTGGGGATGATCCAAATAAAATGCTTGGCAAATGCCTAATAAATATTACCTATTATTGTTGGTTGAGTCAATGAATGGATGGGCGGGGCTGGGGACCAAGATCCATAAACTGAGGTGGTTTGTGCATGAAGAGGGAGGGGGTCTGCTGACTCCACGGTTCACCTCTCCTTTCCTGAGGTTGTCCTCCACCCCCTGCAGGCCCTTCCCAGGTCTTCATGGCAAGGTGGGCACCAGGTAGGCACAACTGACCTTTCCCCTCCCCCAAGAGAAGAACAACTGGGGCAGTTCCCTCCTTGCTTTCAGGAGCCTCCCCAGCCCAGGCACAGACAGGACAGACTCAGTTTAGTTTCTTTGTTTTGCCCATGACCCATGATGCGATGGAGTCTGGGTGACTCAAAAGATGGACAGCCCTCCCTGGAGGCTTTGCTCTGTGAGGGAGGAGCCTTTGCTGGGGAGTCAGGTCACCCACTGGACCCTGAACAAGCTACTCTGTCCCTGCAAGTCTGTTTCCTCATCTGTAAAATGGGATTAAGTATGGAAAGATTCACATCAAGTGTAGGTGCAGGGTCCACAACCAGTGGGCATGAAGAACAGGAACCTGGACCTCAGCCAGCTGCAGAGGCCCAGGAGCTCATCCCTGAGGCCTGAGGAAGGCAGGTTCAGCTGCGGGGCTGGAGGGAAGCTGTCAGGAGCTGCTTCAAGGCCTGGATGGGGTGCCACCAGGGTCTCCGTGAAGGCCTCGACCAGGTGAAGGCCTGAAGAAGCCAGGAAGGCCCTCTCCAAGCTCCTCCTCCCAGTGGGAGTCCCAGAAAACAAAACTCTCACCCCCACACGTTCTCACACCCGCCCAGCAGGCGGCGCAGTAATAGAGAGCAGAACCTAATTAACCCAGGAACACAACCCGCCAGGCGGGGGAAAATCACATTTCACGAACTGCCCACCAGGGGTCACCATACCCTCAGAACCGAGGGGTCCAGAAGCCACAGTGCCTGCAAACCCATGGAAGGTCAAGGGCCTCCCAGAGAAATTCCAGTCTCACTAGGATCACAGTTATTGTCCCAGGTCCACGGTCAGTGCAGTCAGTGGGGCGGGAAGATGTCTGAGCACTGCTGCAGGATGAGCTCCACCACCTGGTTCTGGAACACCATGGTCATGGGCATGCTGGTCTCCTCGGTCTCCGGCCGCAGCAGTGTGGGCCCGAACACGATGGCCACACTCTGCACTGACATGCGGTTCTGCTCGCCGTGCTCGATCACCCTGCAGAGGGGTGGGGTGGGGTCAGGGCCCAAATTTGGGGCAGGCATGGGGGCTCTGGCCAGGACCGGCCCCTGTCACCAGGCTCACCTGCACAGGTGCTGGAAGAGCAGCCGCAGCGTGTCATGGTTGGGGGCTGGCAGTGAGCGCACCAGGTCACGGACACAACGGCTGCGCTGGGCCTGGTCCTGCAGCTCTGGGCAAGGAGGGTCAGGGGAGAGGGAGGGTTGGTGGGGTGGAGGGCAGTGGCCTCCGCCACCTTGGTCTGCAAGGCTGATCAGTTCCTCCGCCTTCCCTCCCGCTGCCCAAGTTCTCACTGATGGCCGCAATGAACTGGCAGAAATGGGAGAAGGGGAAGAGGGGCTCGGGCAGCTCCCGGAAGAAGAGCTTCAGGGCACCGGTGATGACGTGGACGTCCTCCCAACGCCCATCATCCAGGTCCAGACGCTCATCTGCAACGCAGGAGGGAGGAGAGGATGAAGGGGAGGCCAACACCACTTTGCACCTCGAGGCCCTGCGGCAGGGGCTGGGGATAAGCCTCACCGTGGTCCACCTTGTAGCGCAGCTTCTGAATGGTGGCCAGGTTTCCACTGATGCGGTACAGCCCGTCGATGTCCAGCCCTGGGTGAGAGGGAGGCGCCGACCCCGGTGGGCTAGAGCCCCTGGACTTTCTCCCTCTACCCTGTGCCCACCCAGTTGTCCTGGAAGGAGGCCGGCAGGCACCCGAGGGCCCCACCCAGCCACAGGCGCTCCTACCCCGGGCCTCCACGGTGCGGATGCACTGCTGGACGAAGCGTGGCACCGAGCTCCTCTCGCGCTCACACAGCACCGCCAGCGCGCAGCCGAACACCTGGTCTGGGGGAGAGGCTTGTCAGCGTCGCCAGGCGCGAGCCCGAGCCCGGGCGCCCACCCAGTGGTGCCACCATACCTCTGATGTAGCCCTTCTCCCGCAGTGACTGTAGCGTGGGCCGCCGCTGCAGGAACTTGCGGAGTTTGTACCGGACCTTGCTCAAGTCGCTCTCCAGGGCCCCGGGGCTCAGAACAGGTCCAGCTGTTACAGGAAAACACAGGACCCAGTCAGTCGGTGGCATCGGGGTTGGCCCAGTGGGCCCCAGTCAGGGTGACACCTCATACTTCCACACTGGCCTCCGCACACCTGCGCTGGACCGAGTGTCCTCCTCTCTCTCCCGCCAGCTTCCCAGACGCTCACTGGACCCGAAGTCCGCGCTGCTGGTCTCGCTGTCCTCCTCGGGGGGCAGGTCTGCAGCCTGGAATTACCGCAGCCTCTGAGAGGCAGTGCCTGGGGCCGGCTGAGGTTCTCTCCAGGATGGAGCGAGGAATGGAAAAGCCACCCCTGCAGGTCTTCCTGGGCACAGACTGGGCAGTTCTCTCTTCCCTGACCAGGTTAACTCCCCTCACCTCCTCCAGAGAAATCTCAGAATGGTCACTTTACTTGACTGCTAAGAGCCCTTAAGGTGTTGGAGAGTCAGTGTTCTCTCTCACCCTTTCTTATCCTAGCCACCTCCCAGCTCCTGGCCCCTCTTCCCACATTTTCCTCAGTGTGTCTAGATGCACTTCACTAGAATGGCCTGTAGTCATGAACTTGCAATTTCAGCTGGGGCTGGAGCACCGTCAATAACTCCCTGCCTCTGGATTCCTACTTTGATTAATACAGACAAAGCCTGCACAAAATGTTGGTGTGCAGGGAGTGGCGAGTCAAAAGCCCCAGGTCATTGCCAGGTGAATAGGTGTCAGAGGAGCCCTCCCCATCTCCACAAATGTAATTGAGACTTTGAACCTACAAAAATGGTCGCCTTTTGAATCAATCCTTTTAAGTCTTATCTTTAATTTTAGTCTGTCATTCTGGCCTGAGGTTAATTCTAAAGCATATACTTTTCTTACTGCCTCCTTTGAAATGGGAAAAAATTCCTTTAGGATCTGCCCAATCCCTCCTGCAAGGACAACCCTAGGGACAGGGTTCACATGCTTAAGGAAGGCCCTTTCTTCAGCAGCCCACCTGCCATGCTGGCTGTAAGGGGGGACTGTGATTGCATGGAGGGGCACTTGCCCACTGGTGCCACGGAACTCCCTGTGTGAGCAGAAGCTCCCACCCACAGAGGGCACAGCTGCATAATGGCTGGCCAACCCCTCCCCACCAGCCCCGGAGACCCCAGGCTCTGCCTACCAGCTCCTGGATGCCCTGGGCAATGGCTTTGTGCCAGGTGCTGATGATGGCCT
Organism: Glaucomys volans; assembly: GCA_020662805.1. Lineage (NCBI taxonomy): Eukaryota > Metazoa > Chordata > Mammalia > Rodentia > Sciuridae > Glaucomys > Glaucomys volans. The sequence goes on from JAJEJO010001726.1 coordinate 4,868, forward strand.
CTGAGTCATGCTGGATCAGGTACTCTGAGCCATCGTGGCTCTGCAGCTGTAGGGGGGACACAAGTTACTCAATCATCTCTGGTTCCCTGGATCTAATCTGGGGGAGGCTGGGGTGGGGGTACAGAGGGAGATAACCTGTTCCCGTCCCTAGGTACTCAGAGCCGCATGGCTCAAAGGCCTCACCCAGGCCCAAGTCTTTCTTCTCATTGGAAGCTGGGGGTGACAGCACCTCTGTTACAGATGAGCTCAGTGAGGTTTAGCAACTTCCTTGTAGGCACACAGCTAGTGAGTGATGGAGTCCAGTTCTGCAGGGCTCAGTTGTCTAGTATACTTCCCCATACCCAGCCTGTTCCATGAGCCAAGGGACATGGCAGGCCTCACCCAGAGCACTGGCCAGTAAAAAAGCAAGTGAAAGAAACCTCCTGGGGGAGACCCTGGCAGCCGGAACCACGTGAAGACAGTGTGGAGACAGAGGATGTGAAAGCAGACCATGGCTGAGCCTGGAGAAAACCAGCCTCCTCATACTGAGGCCCTCAGAGTGTTGCCCCTGCTGTGTAGCCAGAAATCCCACGCTGTCCCACACTCCAGCTGGGGTCACATGTCCATTCACAGCCTCCTCATCGGAGAAGCATAAATTAATCAAACACAGAGGGGAACCTTCTGCCGCAGGACTGCTTCTGACTTGGATGTCGACTTGGGCAGATTGCTCACTGGCCTCTGGCTCTGGGGACCAGGCGCTTCAGGCTCATTGGAATGTCTGGCTGTGGCCGCGCACCCCAACCCTGCCCTTTAGGGCCCATGAGCAGCGACACAGCAGAACCTGTCTCAGATAGCAGGAACAACCTCTCGGATCAGGACTCCTTTGGACCACTTTTTTTTTTTTTTTTTTTTTCGTGCTGGGGATTGAACCCAGGGCCTTGTGCTTGCGAGGCAGGCACTCTACCAACTGAGCTACATCCCCAGCCCAGACAGGACGCCTTTGGCTTCCCTCCTTTTAAAATTGTACCTGCATTCTTTTTAAAATGAAAAAAGAGGGGAGTCTGGGTGTGGCTCAGTGGTGGAGTGCTGCCTAGCATGCTCGAGGCCTGAGTTTGAGTTCCAGCAACCTTAGCACCTCTTCATTATCTGCCCCAATTCCTCTCCATCTTGACACCATCTCTAACTTGTTTTGCCTGGTCCTGGCTTTTTGGTGGATTTTGCCAGCTTACCTTCTGGGTTTTGTTGTGATCTGCCTCACAACTTTCAGGGACTAAGGTGGGAACACAAATAATTTCAAACTAAGACCACAGGGCAACAGCAAAGGGCGGGACACTGGAAGACTGCCCTGGGTCTCCCTGCTCTTCACTTCCCTGGTTTATTTGATGGGGATCCATTCCAGCTGGAAGCAAGGACCTGGCCAGTGAGAGCAGGTTTCCTGGCTGAGCCTATCAGAGTAAGCAGCTGGGGTCCGAGTCTCCTGTCTGTCAACCTGGAGCAGCTACGAAGGCTGTGGCCATCCTGGTTCTCACCACCCTCTGAGGCAAGGACTGCTGACTCAGCTGGAGAGGGAGTGTCAGAATTCATGACACCAGGGCTGGGGATGTGCCTCAGTGGTAGAGTTCTTGCCTGATATGCATGAGACTCTGGGTTCAATCCCCAGGGCCACCAAAAAGAAACAAACACACAGGATACCAAACCCATAAACAGATCCGTGAGGTGGGAGCAGCTTTGACCTTTGAACACTGAGAATTTCAGCCTCAGTTCTCACCATGTCCCCCTTCTTCCTTTCTGGAGCCCATCTGTCATGAGGCTCCTAGGCTCATGTAAGTCCCTTCTTTCTTCCTCCTTAGCCCACGACTCACCTCCAGCACATTCTTCTTGCTGGATTTGTCTTTGGGGGCCCAGGACAGCGAGGCCCCCTTCAGCTCCACGGTGTACTCAGGGGTGGAGAGCTTGTAAGGCTGCCTCTGTAGGAGACAGGAAGGGTGGAGTGAGGTTGTGGGGAGCCCTCAGCTCAAACAGGCCTGCCCCAGCACCCAGGCTCAGACCCCCATGCTCCTTTGGCTCCAGGAACAGGCTGGGGTCACTAGTGTGGTCAGGCAATAGCTCTGGGGAAAGAGCCCAGGGGTTCCTGGGATCCAGAGATCCTGATGCCTTTTAGTTGCAGAGCCTGCTGCCTGGCTTGTCTACTGCTGCCTGCCCACCTAGGGAGCAAAGGGAAAAGGAGAAAGGAACAGAACCAGCCCCTGTGAGCAGGTGTGGGAGGCCCCTACGGCCCTGCCCTCCAGCTGGAACTGTCCACCCTTAAGGATTGCTCCCATCCCCAAGGGGCTGGAACTGCTTGTCCTGGGGTGAATCTGCAGTCATTATCCCTCCCCTGCCAAGGCACATCTCCTTTGACACTTGGGCACCACTCTCTCAGACCTGGCTTTTCCCAAATCAGATGAGACAGAGAACAGATGGGACAGTTCCGGTAGGGGACCCAGGTCTCACCAGGCCGCCTGCAGCTGAGGTCTTTGAATCCTTGAAGAAGGTCAGGACACCGCCCTCTAGCACCGTCCAAGAGGCGCTCCAGTGCTTCTTCCTGGGGGGGCCGGGGGTGGGGGGGGGGCCGGGGGTGAGGGGGAGGGTGGGGCTTCAATTTGCTCCTGGGCTGAGGCCCCCTCCCATCCCCAAGAGGAGGGCATAGAGCTTAAGAACAGAGCCTGGGGCCCCCACTTTGGAGGGTTGGACTCCTGCCTCCTTCCTCTAATGGCTGGTAACCTAAGGACCTTGGGCAAGTCACTTTACCTCTCAGTGCCTGGGTCTCCCCACCCCTAGTACTGCACATGAAGTTGCTATGAGAATTAGTAAGCGCCTGACATGTGGGAACAGCACCATTAAGGCCCACCCTGCCCCGGTCTGGGTGCAGATGGGCTCTGGGCTCTCACCGGAGCCGCTTCCCCTTGTCCACCGTTTTGGTGCGATGGAGGACTCCTGCTTTGTCCAGAGTCTTGATCTAAGAGAGAGAAGGGAAAAGAAGCAGGGAGGCATGAGAGGAGGCTAGTCTCCCCCTAAGCTGGCAGCTTCCCACCTGCTGGCCCCAAGTCTCCACCAAGCCCTCTTCATCAGCCCAGCCCCCAGCAGCTGGGGGAGGGGGAGGGGTGATGCCTGCTCCTCTGGCAGGGGGGCAGGAGATTCCTCCTAGCTGCCTGGACTGGGGCCCACTGTGGGCCTACAGAGAAGACAGGCATATCCCACTCCATCCTGGCCCCGGGACCTCCAGAAACCATCCCCCATCTCTTCTGTGGTGGTCCTGCCAGGGCCTACGTGTCCCTTCCCTTACTTTTTCCTCTGGAGGGCTAGTCTGGGCTGGGGTGTCACTGTCTTGGCTGGATTTGCAGATGCTTCGAGGGGCAGGGACTGGGACCTGGGGAAAAAGATACTGTCGTATATAATCCCCTCCATTTTCCCCAGTGCACTCCCTTCACCAGCTGGTTACCTGGGGCAGCTCCCACTGAACAGAGGAGTCCTCAGGGTTGTAGAAGTATGGCTTCCCCTGCTGGTCCTCCAGCCTCACCCACTGTGGGAACAGGGATGGTCAGAGCCTAGGCCCAGCTCAAGAGAGAGGGGATCACAACACACACTATTGAAATACAAAACATAATTAGAAGCTATTTTGAAAATTTATACTCCAACAAAATAGAAAACCTGGAAGACATCAACAGGTTCCTAGAGGCATATGAGCCACCCAAACTGAATCTGGAGGACATACACAACTTAAATAGATCAATCTCAAGCAATGAAATAGAAGAAGTCATCAAAAGCCTACCAACAAAGAAAAGTCCAGGACCAGATGGATTCACAGCCAAGTTCTACAAGACCTTCAAAGAAGAACTCATTCCAATACTCCTCAAAGTATTCCATGAAATAGAGGAGGAGGGAACTCTTCCAAACTCATTCTATGAAGCTAATATCACCCTGATACCAAAACCAGACAAAGACACATCTGTCTTTCAGATGTGTCTTTCAAAATTTCAGACCAATATCCATAATGAATATAGATGAAAAAGTTCTTAACAAAATTTTAGCAAATTGCATACAAAAGCATATTGTGCACCATGTGCACCATGATCAAGTGGGTTTCATCCCAGGGACGCAAGGTTGGTTCAACATCCAGAAATCAATAAATGTAATTCACCACATCAACAGACTTAAAGTTAAGAACCACATGATTATTTCAATAGATGCAGAGAAAGCATTTGATAAAATACAGCACCCCTTCATGCTCAAAACACTAGAAAACACTAGTAGGAACGTTCCTTAACATTGTAAAGGCTATCTATGCTAAGCCCACAGCCAATATCATTCTAAATGGAGAAAAATTGAAAGCATTTTCCCTGAAAACTGGAACAAGGCAGGGATGTCCTCTTTCACCACTTCCATTCAACATCGTCCTTGAAACTCTAGCCAGAGCAATTAGACAGACCAAAGAAATCAAAGGGATATGAATAGGAAAAGAAGAGCTCAAACTATCCCTATTTGCTGATGACATGATTCTCTATTTAGAGGAGCCTAAAAATTCCACCAGAAAACTTCTGGAACTCATAAATGAATTCAGTAAAGTAGCAGGATATAAAATTAGTGCTCATAAATGTAATGCATTTTTATTCGTAAGCGACAAATCCTCTGAAAGAGAAATTAGGAAAGCTACCCCATTCACAATAGCCTCAAAAACAACAACAACAACAACAAAAAACTTGGGAATCAATCTAACGAAAGAGGTGAAAGACCTCTACAATGAGAACTACAGAACACTAAAGAAAGAAATTAAAGAAAATCTTAGAAGATGGAAAGATCTCCCATGATCTTGGATAGGCAGAATTAATATTGTCAAAATGACCATACTACCAAAAGCACTATACAAATTCAATGCAATTCCAATTAAAATCTCAACGATGGATCTCATAGAAAGAGAGCAAGCAATCATGAAATTCATTTGGAGGAATAAGAGACCCAGAATAGCTAAAGCAATTCTTAGCAAGAAGAGTGAAGCAGGGGGTATCACAATACTGAACCTTCAACTATACCACAGAGCAATAGAAACAAAAACGGCATGGTATTGGCACCAAAATAGGCAGGTAGATCAATGGTACAGAATAGAGGACACAAAGACAAACCCACATAAATACAGTTTTCTCATACTAGACAAAGGCGCAAAAACATGCAATGGAGAAAAGATAGCCTCTTCAACAAATAGTGCTGGGAAAACTGGAAATCCATATGCAGCAAAATGAAACTAAACCCATATCTCTCACCCTGTACAAAACTCAACTCAAAATGGATCAAGGACCTAGGAATTAGACCAGAGACCCTGCACCTAATAGAAGAAAAAGTAGGTCCAAATCTTCATTATGTTGGCTTAGGACCAGATTTCCTTAACATGACTCCTAAAACACAAGAAATAAAAGCAGGAATCAATAATTGGGATAGAGTCAAACTAAAAACTTTTTCTCAGCAAAGGAAACAATCAGCAATGTGAAGAGAGAGCCTTCAGAGTGGGAGAAAATCTTTGCCACACACACTTCAGATGGTGCACTAATCTCCAGAATCTATAAAGTACTCAAAAATCTTTACACCAAGAATACAAATAACCCAATCAATAAATGGGCCAAGGAAACAAACAGACACTTTACAGAGGAAGATCTATAAGCAATCAACAGATATATGAAAAAATGTTCAACATCCCTTAAGATTTCATCTCACCCCAATTAGAATGTCTTTTATCAAGAATACAGGCAACAACAGGTGTTGGCGAGGATGTGGGGAAAAGGGTACACTCATACATTGCTGGTGGGATTGCAAGTTAGTGCAGCCACTCTGGAAAATGGTGTGGAAATTCCTTAGAAAACTCAGAATGGATCCACCGTTTGATCCAGCTATCCCACTCCTTGGCCTATACCCAAAGGACTTAAAATCAGATTACTACAGTGATGCAGCCACATCAATGTTAATAGCTTCTCAATTCACAATAGCTAGATTGTGGAACCAACCTAGATGCCCTTCAATAGATGAATGGATAAAAAACTGTGGTATATATACACAATGGAATATTAGTCATAAAGAAGAATAAAATTATGGCATTTGCAGGTAAATGGACGAAGTTGGAGAGTGTCATGCTAAGCGAGATTAGTGAATCCCAAAAAACCAAAGGCCGAATGATCTCTCTGATAAATGGATGATGATGCATAATGCGGGGTGGAAGGGAGGCAAGAATGGAGGAAGGATGGATTGCATAGGG
>JAJEJO010001726.1:11226-25725 GCA_020662805.1 Glaucomys volans
TACTCCATTTGTATACAATGAATCAAAATAAATTAATTAAAAAAAAAGGGGGGGGGGGTTCCCTCCAACCAGAGTCCAAGATAGCACCAGGGCCAGGTGCAAGCCACCCAGTGTTTGGGGCTGGCTTGGGGTCTGCGTGGGAGCGATCCTGCGGCTGTCTGGGTCCATCCACCTGCAGACCCTACCTGCTCTTGGGTGAAGTGGTTGGTGTAGAGCATCTGCTTGTCTGGGCCGATGTGACAGGACCAGCCTGGGGGTGCGACCAAAGGAGAGGTGGGGCCAGGCTCACTGAAGGAACCCACTGGGGAATAGTCCTCTCCGGGGTAAGGGGTCGGCAACTCGGGGTAGTCCGTCTCTGGGGTGGGGGGCTGCGGGAGCAGAAGACGGAGTCAGGGGTCTCAGTGCCAGTCTCCCCCACCCACTGCAGCAGACCCGCCCCAGCAGGAGGCGGGGTCAGAAGCGCTGGGCGGCCCCGCCCACCAGCCCCGCCCTCACTCTCTGGTCCATTGGGCTGCCGGGGTTCAGGCCGGGGCTCAGGCCGGGCTGCATCTCCAGCTGGTCCTCAGGGTCCTCGTCCTCCGGCTCGTCCTCCCAGGCGGTCTCGCCCGTCAGCGGGTTGTAGAAGAACACCCTGCGGCTCTCCTCATCCCAGTACTGGCCCCACTCGGCCTCGAGGCTCTCGGGGCTGCCCACCGAGGCTGGGGAGGTGGCGGGGCTGGCGGCGCCCTCCGCAGCCTCGAAGGGCGACTCCCAGGTGGTCACGCCGGTGCCCGGGTTGTAGTAGTAGGGGCGTCCGGTGCCCACGTCCGTGTGTGTTTCCCACACCGGGCTGGGGAGGGGGGCCGCGGCGACAGCGCGGGGCGAGGTGGCCCGAGGTTGCCGCTCTATGTTCGCGTACACGGGCTCCTGGGGGTCGTCCACCTGTGAAGAGGGAGGACAGGGACTTTCAGGGAAACCCCAGGATCACATAGTGCTCACTTGGCCACTTGCCACCAGGGCGACCTTCAGCAAGTTCCATTCTCTCTCTGCCTAAGTTTTCCAGGGTGTTAAATGTCTGCTCTGCCCCTTGCAGAAATTGCAATGAGGAGAGAGAATAAGGAGAGGTTCCTGAAAGTGCTTTGTGAAGCAGTTAGTGCGGCAGATGGGTGGGGCAGTTACAGCAATTTTTAAAATTAATCATGAAACCCTGATACCCCAGTTCACACAACCGTGTACTCCCAGAGGCAAGCGAGAAGTTGGGTGGGAACAGACCTGTCCCTTCTGTGGTTTCCTTTCTTGTACTTGTTGCATTCCATAGCCCCCAGTGAGCGCTCCCACCCCTCCCGCTCCAGACCAGAAAGAGCTGGGACTACCTGCTGCCCCACCTCTGGATTTAGGACTGGAACTTTCTAAGGTGGAGTTTATGGGTGGAAGGGAAAGATGACAGTCAGGTGGGCTAGAAAGGGGGCAAACAAGGCTGAGTCCTCATCTCCCTTCAAAGGAAGAGGGGGCAGGTGGGGTCTGTCATCTGGAATACAAGCCTGTTCATGCCTGGGCACCCTTAAGGAACAGAAGCTCACCTGATTCACACCAGCTAGCTCCCTGCTGGCTGCAGGGCAAAGTCAAAGCCCTGAGCAGCACCAGAGGCCACTTATCCCGGCCTGTGCTTAAGCCATATTTCCTGCCACTCCTTGGCCCTGGCCTTGAACTTTGAGCTCTAGTAGCACCCTGCAGTTCCCACCCTCTCGATATGTCACCTGGGACAGTGACTCATTCACAGCCAGCTCCATCTCTGCCCCTTCTCACCTAGCTGATTCCTCCTTCCTCAGGGCTCAATTCAGGTGCCAGGTCCAAGACCCATCCTGAGATTCCTCCAGTGTGCCCACTGTACCCAACTGGCACCCTCAGCACCCCTTAAAGGATATACGACTATATCATCAAACCCCAACCAGCAAAAAAGCATGTGGGGATTAATATTATCTTCTAAGGACACATAATACTCAGGAGGAAACGGGAGACCTATTATAATTCCAATTTTGTATTTGGAAATCATCCAAAATGCTAACAGCCATCCTAACTGGGCAGTGTGATTATAGGGGTTATATTGGTTTTCATTTCCTTTTGCTTTTTCAGGGGTGCTGGGGATTGAACTCAGGGTCTCATGCATGCCAGGTGAGTGCTCTTCCCCTGGGCCACATCTCCAGTTTTCTTTTTTCCTTTTCTTTAAACATTTTATAGCCTCAGAATTTTGTACCATAAAACTTCATTAAAATCAGAACAGTGTCTGTTGACTGTGACATCTCCGAAGGATGAGCGCGTCCTGCTCAGGATGGGCTCTCTCTGGGCCACAGATGGGCACCTTAAGAACATTCGTTTGTTCAACAGAGATTCTGTGCCAGGCGCTGTTCTGAGTACCAGGAATGCAGCGGTGAACACATGGCCACAAAGTACCCCGGCTGGCAGGGCTGACCCTCAAACCACATGTGTCATGGGCAGGTGACAAGTGAAATGCCCAGCATGTCAGTGATGATCCCTGCTAAGCAAGAGAGCAGGACACTGTTGGAGAAGGGGACGTTGCCGTTTTAGAAAGCATGGCCAGTCCCCAGGCACACGGGCTAGGGAGAGCTGGGACACCAGTCCACTAGTTCCTTGCTCCTCTCCTTCACCCCTCCAGGTTCCTTTGTGGCTGAGATGGGACCCCCACCCCACTTTTCTTTCCCTCCCTCTCTCCACAGGCCTCAAGTGGCACCCTGTATTCCAACCACACCAGGCCCTCGCCCACCTCCAACACAAAAGGCACCTTCCTACCCCCGTGGCTTTGCCCCAGCTGTTCTCTCAGCCTGGACTCCCTTCCCTCACTCCCTGCGCACCCAGATCCTGCCCCTCCACTGGCCTCAGTTCACAAGACTCTGGAGAGGTCTAACCTGCCCATTGGCATTTAGAGTTGGTGGCCAATTAGCTGCCCATTGGTCTGCACCCCACCTCAAGGCAGAAGTTTCTTGAGAGCAGGATTCAGGTAACACTATGCATTCCAGCAGGTGGGCCAATGCCCCCAAGCACACAGTGGATCTGCCCAAAACACTTACTGCTTTTTTATTTATTTTTTATTTTTTTTGGTACTGGGGATTGAACCCAGGGCACTCTACCACTGAGCCACATTCCCAGCCCTATTTTGTATTTTATTTAGAGACAGGGTCTCACTGAGTTGCTTAGGGCCTCGCTAAGTTGCTGAGGCTGGTTTTGAACTCTCCATCCTCCTGCCTCAGCCTCCCGAGTTGCTGGGATTACAGGCGTGCACCACCGCGCCCGGCACAGTTACTGCCTTAATACACAAGTCAATCCTATGCCAAACATCAACACACACACACACACACACACACACACACACTCACACACACACCCCACAATAGGAGACAACTTGGAGCAAGAGCTTCCTGAGAATGAGGGTTAGAGCCATAGAACCCAGAAGGAGGACAGGATAGGGGCCATAGGAGAGGAAGGCGAGTGAACCAAAGGCACCCTCTGCCCACCCCAGCTGGAGCCACCAGGGCAGTGGCCTTGCCTATCTCTGCAGCAGGGGCTGGTTGGGAGGACCCATGGAGTGGGGCATGGAAGACACTGGGCTTTTGGGATCAGGGATTTCCACACCCTAGCGGGTACACACTGGATTTCAGAGAAAGTTTAGGTCTCCAGTGTGACAGAGCTGTCACCAAGAAGAGAATATGCAGAATCACACTGTGGGAGCAAGGTAGAACACTTGGAAGGAAGCATTCTGGGGACATGGCTGCCTCTGGGTTACAGGCTCCTTAGGGAGAAGTGGGGGTCCTCTCTGGGAGCAAGCAGACAGGGGCCACTCCCCTTTAGGAAGCTGCAGCCCCTGGGAGGGGGCACCTTGAGGTCCTACAGACTCTTCAAGAGCCCCATGGTGCTAAGATAGAGCGGCTTTCCTCTCCTGGCAGGCTCTTGACTGGGTTCTGACTGGTTCCTAGGGTCCAGGTGGAGTCAGACCCTCCAGTTGGTCTCTATGGGGTTACAGAAGGGCCTGCCACCCTGGTCCCCGACTCCTGGAGGCCCAGACACAGCCACAGCCCATCAGCAGGGGTCTGACTACAGCACCAAGGGCTCTTGAATTGTATCTTAGAGATAGAGGGGACACCAAGTGGGAAAAAGGAAGTTACCTCCCCACCTCGGGCCAGAGAACAGAGCCAAGAGGGACTCTGGTTTTACCATGTCAGCTGCCCAACCCCACACACTTCCTCACGGTGGTCAACCCTAGACTCCATTCCTCCTCCTGCAGGTAGCAGCACTGGCTCTCTTGCCCCAAGCCAAGGACCTCAGTATCTCTCTGCCATCCTCTCAGGCAGGGCTCAGGAAAAGAAAAGAGGCAAGAAACGAAGAGTCCCTGACTTTCTGAGACTCCCTGCCCTGAATCCCCCCTCACCCAGCTCCTAATAGCCTTGGGTAATGCAGGCTCACAGAGAGCCCCTCAACCCCAGAAGGCCCTCTGCTGCCTGGAGAGGCTGAGATTGCCCCCAAGGCCACCATCCCTACCTGTGCCCGCAGGGCCCGACTCTGCCTCCTGGTCAGTTTGGCAATCATGTCCACCATCCTGTCCCCTCTGAACTGCTTCTGGGACAGAACCCTGGGAAGACTTTGGGGGTGGAGCCCAGGGACACAACCCCAGGGCTGGCACAGGGCAAAAAGGAAACAAGAAGTCGCCTTGAGATGGCGGTAGGCTGAGAGTGCAGCCCATTTCCTGTCAGGGTTGCGGAAGTGCTGCCTGAGGCAGGGGTGGGGGCCTGCAGGTTGTGGGTATTTTTATGCAAGGGCTGCCCACTCTGAGCTCTGAGTCCCAGAGGAGCTCTGAATCCCAGGCCCAGACTACACACAGAGTCAGTCACATTTGAGTCACAGGTAGGGTGGGGGGATGCTGCACAGATGGGGACCAGCAGAAGGGGCAGCTGAGGGCTCTGGCCTGGGTGGACCTGCAGTAGTAGTTCCTGGGCTGGAAACAGGGACAATGGGTGACTGTCAATCCCCCAAGGCCCAGGGAGGATGTGAAGGGAAAGAGGAAGCCCACAGGGGAGGGGAAGGGTTCCTAAAGAGGAAGGGGCCCCGGCAGATGTGGTATTAGGGAGCTGGTGCCTGTACCCTGCACACCGCGGAGAGGACAGCAGCGGTTCTGGCCACCCCACCATCTGCCCACCAGCGCCTGGGTCTGTCTCCTCCAGATCTGGGCACCAAGATGCACCCACCCCCACCTGTGTGTCCACATGGAGTACAAGTGAGCCCATGCCTTCCCCACCCCCACTCTAAGGAACCAGAGAAGTGTGGCAGGTGCCTGCTCCCCTCCTCACCAACGCCAGCCTGCCCTCTTACCACTACCCCTCACGCAGGTGGGATCCAGACCCCAGCCACGTGCAGCAGGCACAGCACACCCTGGGTGAGAAGCTTCTGCTGCTGCTCCCTCGGGACCACCTTGCCCCCTCTCCTCTCAGAGCTGCTTCCCCCCCAGGCCCCAGCCTGACGATGGTGGCCCACCCAGCTCCCTCCCACCTCAGGCTCTGCCTGTTCTTCCATTTCAGCAGTCCTCCTGCCCCCACTCTGCTCTTTCTCCCCTGCACCCCCTGTGGGATCAGATTCTGAGTGTGGGGTCCTTGGTGAGAGCACAGCAAGGCTGGGCCTCCACTGTCCTCTGCTGTCTTCCTGAGCCCATGCTGGGCCCCCTCAGGAGCCCACACCCAGGGGCAGCCTGGCAGGGTGGAGGGCAGGAGGCTTCATGCTGGCCACACGTAGTAAAATCTCACTGTTCCCACTGAAACCAGGGACCAGACATACACACTCGTGCCCCCCCTCTGCATCTCTAAGGAGGAGCTGGATGGGGACAAAGGGGCAGGATGGGGGGTGGGAACTGGGCCCTCAGCACTGCCCTGTGCAGAGCAGGGGGGCAGGGTCTCCTTGTGGCAGGGACCAGGAGTAGTGGTATGGTGGCGGGGACCTGGGAGCTGTCAAGCAGTACTCTCCTGCCCCTCTTTCCCAGAAAGTGGCCTGGTCTCATGCCTCCTCCTCTCTCAAGTACATCTTGACACCTCTGAGAGGCACACAGGGGAGGGGAGGGATAGAGGAGGTGCCAGAAGAAACCAGCTGCGCCTCACCCACTGCCACCCCTGGGCCTTCATCTTTCTCTCCCATACCCTCCCAGGAAGGGTTGGGGCAGAAGCAGGTGTGAAAGGGAAATCCTATCTTCCTGTCCTCTGGATCTGCCTGAAAAGCAGAAGACCCCCAAACCAGCTGCTCCACCCAGGCACTGGCTCTGGGACTGGTGAGGGACATGGCCTTCTTTGTCCACTCACTGAAGCTACTCTGTGCCACCCAGGCTGAGCAGAAAGAAGGACAGCAGGTGGGTCCCTCTCTTCCTCTCCCTGCCACACCTTCTCCATGACAAGGACTGGGTCTCACTTTGCATCCACGGGGCCTAGCCCAGAGCTACCTGCCCAGCAATGTGCGGGACGTGGGGTGGGGCAGAGCAGGGGGTCCCACCACAATGTCCTGGTCCTCATGCCTCAGAATACTTGGAGGAGCCATGCCTGCCTCAGCCCCCTGAGATTCCAATGGGACTGGTTTTGGCAGGGACGATTTGGCCAGGTGGCCAAGGGTGGCACCCCCTCTCAGCGAGGGATGTGCTGGGAGAGTCTGAACATCGATGGGTTTGGGGCTGAAGCTTCCTGCTGACGAGGAAATCAGAATGGCGCACGAGTCCAGAGTGGCTTCCTGGGTAGACTCTGCTCAGCTTTCCTCTGAGCAACCCCTGGACTTTCTGGGCCTGTAGAATGGAGCTGTCCTCCCTGCCCCCACCCAGCGCTGGCTTCTGGCAAGGGGCAGAGAAGGCCACTGAGTTCCCACACCCACGGGACAGAGTGAGACACTTCTGCTTTTCTGAGTGTAGGTTTCGATGGGGTGCCCTGGGCACTGGACTCTGCCCCAGCCACTGGGTGACCTCACGGGGCTGCTGGGCCTGCTCCTCCAGGTGCACGGGATCTGGGGTGCGGCTCCTCACTGGCTCCCGCTGCCTGTGCTCTGAGTAAGGCAGGTGGAGACCCAGCAGTGAGGGGAAGTGGCCCCGCCAAGGAATCTCCCCGCCAGTGGTTATGAGCCAAGCCAAGGAGGCAGGAAAGTGTGACCAGGGGGGTTGTCACCTTCTGCCTACCCAAACTTATTTGTGCCTGCACTACTTCTTCTGCCTGTCCTCAATGGAGGGAAGAGAGGCCTCTTCTCCAGGCTAACCTTCCCAACCTGGGTCCCTGTAGCCTCCCATGTGCTTGGGAGAGGCCTCACCACTAACCCTGTCCCCCTTTCCTGCTTACTTATCCCTTTGACATTTCTACAATCGTGAGGTCTCCCCATCTTAAGAAGAAGAAGCATCCCCTGCTGGCCGCATCTCCGCATCTCCGTTAAAGCCTAATCCTGGCCCCCTTCCTCGGTCAGGCCTACTCCTCAGCCTCCTTGCTCAGACACCTGGCACGCGCTCAGAAGACCTCCTGCAACATTAGACAACAGTGTGTCCCCTGCAGCCTGGTCTGTCTCTGATAAGCTTTCTTAAAGTCCTCTCCTCCCCAGGCTTCTTCAGACTACGCCTCCCAGCTGTCCTCCTCTTTCTCAGTCATTGGGACCCAGGCTCTGCCTCCTCTGCCCTGGCCTCAGGGCTTCAGGGGGCACCTTGCCTCTTGCCCATCCACTCTGGGAGAAGGCAGCCAGCTGGAGGTTAACCGCACAGCTCCACCTCTAAGCTGCTGTATCCAGCTGCCCTGGATGTCCTCATATGTATGCCGGGACTGCTGCATGTCCAACGTCAAGTTCATCTCTCCTCCTTGCCCGATCCAGGACCACCTACCTCTCTTGCCCAAGCAGAGGCCTGGGGTCCGCCCCGTTCCTGCTTCCTTCCTCTCAGCTGTTGTAGAGTCTGATGATCTGACCCACCTAAGCCAGCTCACAGACAGTACAGGGGTTAGAGACCAGCGGCACACCCCTCCCAGGAAGTAAACAGATGGACCTTCTGCAGGACACTTGCTCCTGTCTCCTGAGCAGTGTCCAGCAGAGGAAAGGCTGGGGCCGTTCACAGGGACTGAAGAGACAAGTGTCATGTGTGGCCTTCGGTGGCATCCGGGGTCAGCAGCGGCTGCGCAGTGGTGTTTTAAGACAATAGGGAAATTTGACCGTGGCCTGGCTCTTGCATGATATTACGGAGTTCATGCTAATTTTGTTAGATATATGAATGGCAGGGTGGTTATGGGGAAGCACACTTATTTCTAGAGACACATCCTGAAATTTTCAGGCATGAACCATGGTGATGTCTGAAATGTATAATTCCTCAGCAAGACAAACAAACATGGCCAGTGTTGCTCAACCTAGGTAATAGGCATAATAGCAAATAGGCATAATACTAGCACTCACGTTTTTAAAATATTATTTTTATTGGGTTGGGGTAGCTCAGCACGTCCTTAGCATGCAAGAGGCCTTAGGTTCGATCCCTAGCACCCCCCAAAATTATTTTTCCTTATCTGATATTTAAAGAATTTCCCACTGAAAAGTAAAAAAGAAAATGTTCCTTTAACTTTCTTTACTGTTCCTCATCCTCCATGTTACCACCAAACACATTGCTCATTATTTCTCACCTGGAAGTTGACTTCCAGCATCCCCAGTACCCAATCTCTCACAGACAAAGTAATTTCCCTCCCTTTAGGATGCAGCCCCCAGCTGGGGTGGGGTGGGGGTCCTGCTTTCCCTCTTTCCCTCTTCTCCCAGCAGCGAACTTATACTGCATGAGTCAGGCAGGGCAGGGCAGGTGGGTGGGCAGGACCTGGCCCAGGGGAGAGGCTATGCCCAAGGGTGGGGCTGGAGCCCAGGAATCCTGGTGCAGTTAAGCCCCAGGGATAAAGTGGGGTGGCCCTGTACCAAAACCCTTTGTCCCCAGGAGCCCAGGGAAACTGAACAGGTGGTCTAGGTACTGTCTACCCTTGAGGCTGGGAGTAGGTAGAACTGCCGGCCTCTAGACTGAGGAGCCACAAGGCCCCTGGTAGAGACCGCCCTCCTCGACGCCCTAGCCACGCCCCCGAGTGAGCCACTCCAACAGCAGCAACAAAGCCCTGGCGACCAGGGACGTAAACTCCACCCCTGTGACAATCAGCAGGTACAAAGAGGCAGAACAAAACAACCCCACGCAGCCAGGAACCAGGGCGCGCCCAACACACCCTCACAAATCAAGGCAGAAAGATGAACTGGTCAGTAAAAGGTGATGGAACCAGCGACTGCCATCTAGACATAAAGGAAATAAAGGCGGGTCTACATCTTACTCCATCTACCCGGAAAACCCTTCAGGGATCAAATGAAGCCATAAAAATATTTGAAGAAGGGGCTGGAGTTGTGGCTCAGTGGTAGAGCGCTTGCCTGGCATGTATGAGGCCCTGGGTTCGATACTCAGCATTGCATGTAAGTAAATAAAATAAAAGATTCATTGACAACTAAAAAAGCAAAATTGAAATAAAAAACATAAACAAAAATGTTACGTGCACACACACACACACACACACACACACAGTTACACGCCACATTTTGATACTTGGGTCAATGACAGACACAGAGGTTACACCAGAGATGAAGCATTCCTACTGCCTAGTGACATCATAGCCATGGTAAAGTCCCAGGCAATGCGTGAGTCCGGTGTTCACGGTGACGGTGTTCATGGTGACCTCCTGAATTGCTGTAAATAAGCTACTGTGTCACCACCAAAAGTATATCACGCACACATGCACGCATGGCACTGGGTAAGGGTGACTAGCGACTATATTCCTGGTTATCTATTTACTATCCTATGCTTTTTGTTGTTATTTCAGAGTGTTCATCTTCTATTTATAAGAAATGTTTTCTGGGGGGCCCTGACAGTGGCCTCAACCACCTAGGTTTTACCACATCGCTTGACCTAGGTTTGTAAAGTGTAATCCAGATGTTCACTTGCTAATGAGATCACCTAACAGCACCTTTCTCAGGATGTGCTGCCCTTGTTAAGTGATGTGTGTGTGTGTGTGTGTGTGTGTGTGTAGAGAAACAAAGTCTTGGTTGACTTGTAATGATTCAACAGTCTATTTTGAAGACTCAACATCTAAAAGCCAACTGGGCGTGGTGGTGCACACCTGTAATCCCAGTGACTTGGGAGGCTGAGGCAGGAGGATTGCAAATTCAAAGCCAGCCTCAGCAACAGTGAGGCGCTAAGCAACTCAGTGAGACCCTGTCTCTAAATAAAATACAAAATAGGGTTGGGGATGTGGCTCAGTGGTGGAGTGCCCTTGGGCTCAATACCTGTTTCCCCCACCCCCCCCAAAAAATCTAAAAGCCACAAAATAAATGATGGATATACTCGATTATGTAAATTTATTTGAAGAAAATGCTTTTTCCTTACAGTCTTGCTATGTTGCCCAGGCTGGTCTCAAACCCCTGGGCTCAAGTGATTTGGAATTACAGGTATGTGCCATGGTGTTCAGCAAGAAAATTTGTAAGAAAAACAACAACAACAAATGCTGGTAAAGATGCAGAGAAAGAGAAACTTCCATACACTGTCAGCAGATGTGTAAACTAGCGCAGCCATTATGCAAACCAGCATGAAGGTTCCTCAACAACCTAGAAATAGCTGGGTGTGGTGGCACATGCCTGTGATTTCAGTGACTTGGGAGGCTGATATAGGAGGATGGCAAGTTCAAGGCCAGCCTCAGAAACTTAGCAAGGCTGTAAGCAACTTAGGGAGGCTGTATCTCAAAATAAAAAATTAAAAGGGCTGGGGATGTAAAGCACCCCTGGGTTAAATCCCCAGTACCCCCCCTCAAAAAAAAAAAAAAACCCTAGAAATAGAACTACCATAATGCTCCAGCAGTCCCCCTACTGAGTATAACCAAAGGAATTGAAATCAATGTGGCAAAGAGCCGTCTGGGCTTGCACATTTATTATAATAGCCAAGAAATAACCTAGGTGTCCACCCACCGATGTATAAAGAAGTTGTATGTCTACGATAGAATCTGGTAAGCCACAAAAGGATGAAATCCCAACATATGTGAATGAAATAAATCAGGTACAGAATGACAAATACCACTTGCACTCATTTATATGTAGAAGCTAAAAATTTGATCTTGAAGCAGAGAATAGAATAGTGATTACCAGAGCCAGGGAAGCACACCCATAATCCCAGTGGTTCTGGAGGCTGAGGCAGGAGGATCTGGAGTTCAAAGTCAGCCTCAGCAAGGGCGAGGTGCTAAGCAATTCAGTGAGACCCTGTCTCTAAATAAAATAAAATACAAAATAGGACTGGGGATGTGGCTCAGTGATTGAGTGCCCTTGAGTTCAATACCTGGTACTCTCCCCCACAAAGGAAAAATCTCCTAGAAATCAGTAAGAAAAAGACCAATAACCCAATAGAGCAGTGGGCACAAAATGTGAGTAGAATATTCACAGAAAAAGACAAACCAACAGACTTTAAATAATTGGAAAGAGGGCTGGGGTTGTAGCTTGGTGGTAGAGTGCTCACCTACCACATGTGAGGCACTGGGTTGTTCAATCCTCAGTATCACATAAAAATAAAAAAATATATTGTGTCTATCTTCAACTAAAATAATTTTTTAAAAATTGGAAAGAAAAATGGAAATTCAAACCACCTTAAAGATAATATTGCATATTTTACTATCAGAGTGGCAGAAAATAAAAGTTTGACAACATCCAGTTGGACAAGGCTGTGGACAGACACTTTCATTTGTGTCCATCCACATAGAGGCATAAGCCTCGTGGATGGTAATCTGGCAATATTTATCATTTACCCTTTAACCCAGAAACCCTTCTGGAATTTTCCCTACACTTATGTGCACATGATTGGTTCATTATAGCCTTATTTGTAATAGGAAAAAATGATAAACCATGCAAGTGTTCACCAACAGGAGATTGGTTAAATGCATTATGATACATCCCTGCAAAAGAAAACCAAGCAGCTATAAAAAGGGGGGAAAAGCTGGGCGCGGTGGCATATGCCTGTAATCCCAGCAACTCGGGAGGCTGAGGCAGGAGGATCGCGAGTTCAAAGCCAGCCTCAGCAACTTAGCGAGGGCCTAAGCAACTCAGTGAGACCCTGTCTCTAAATAAAATACAAAATAGGGCTGGGGATGTGGCTCAGTGGGTGAGTGCCCCTGAGTTCAATCCCTGGTTCCAAAAAAAATAAAAAAATTTAAAAAAAAAAGGAGGAAAAAGGAGGAAGAATCCTTGGTATGTACAATCTCCAAGGTACACAGTTATAAAAAAACATAAAGAAAACAATGTATAGGAAAGTGTGTACCACACTACCTGTGTGTAGGAGGCACAGAAAACACAAGGCATTGGTTACCTATTGGTACAAGTTTGTGTTTGTATAAAGGAACTCTGGAAGAATAGGGAGAGAATGAACTAGAGTGGCAACCTTGGAGCTGATGGAGAACAGGGGGAGGGAGCAGAGGTGCTGGTGAGATTTTATACTTGTTTGCTTTAAAAAATTGCAAATATGCTACCAATTAACACTATCCAAGCCTCTTGGCAGATAGAGGGGCTAGAAAATACAATTGATAACCTGAACGAAAAAATAAGAATTTGTGAGGAGATCCAAGTCAAGTACAAAGTTTTTTGTTTTTGGTGTTGGAGATAGAACCTAGGGGCACTTTACCACTGAGCTGAGACACATCCCCAGTTCTTTAATTTTTTTTTTTTTTTTTTTTTTTGAGACAGGGTCTTGTTAAATTGCTGAGGCTGTCTTTGAACTTGCAATCCTCCTGCCTCAGCTTCTGGAGTCTCTGGGATTACAGATGTGCACCACTGTGCCTGGCTAAGCACCAAGTTTTAGAAAGGATTTTTTTAGACCTTATACCATTGTCCTCATTGAAGAAGCAGATATTCACTTTTTTTTTTTTTTTAAGATAGTTGCTCTTGAGAGTCAAAATTTGTGGTCTGGAAAATCAAGTTGAAAAAATATCTTAAACATCACATCAGAAGTATATAGAGATAGAAATAGAGAGAATAGTAGGGGGACCCCGTCAGCGCTAACATACAGACGAAAAAAATAGTAATTGTGCAACAAACAGATTTTCCTAAGCTGAAGAAGACCTGAGTCTATAGACTGACAGGTTCGGTGAGTTCCGGATGGGACTGCCAAGAAGAATCCCATCTGGCACATCCTATAAAATGTGTGTTTGATTAGGAACCTCAGGGAAGGGGGCAGAAGCCATAGATAAAATGGAAAACACAGCAGGAAGAAAAGCAAAACCCACAGCAACCGGACTGAAGGGGAGAGAACCCACAAGGTCAACTGATAGATGCTGGAGGTAATAAAAAAGCAAGAGCAGGAAATCGGTTGGTGAATGAAATGTGAGGAGACTGGAGCTCTCCCATTAAAAGACAGAGCACTTGCCCAGCATGTGTGAGGCACTGGGTTTGATTCTCAGCACCACATATAAATAAGCAAATAAAATAAAGGTCTGTCAACAACTAATAAACATGTTTAAAAAAAAAAGTTAAATCTGTAATCCCAGCAGCTCAGGAGGCTGAGGCAGGAGGATCACAAGTTCAAAGCCAGGCTCAGGAAAATGAGGCCCTAAGCAACTCAGTGAGACCCTGTCTCCAAGTAAAATACAAAATAGGCTGGGGATGTGGCTCAGTGGTGGAGTGCCCCAGTGTTCAATCCCCTGTACACCCACCCCTGAAAAAAAACAGTTTGGGTTTAAAGTCTATAGGGATATAAACAAGAAACACATTCTCCCACTCCCCAGGGGCTGGGGATCTGGGGATTGAACCCAGAGGCTATTGCAGGCTAGGTAAGCGCTCCACCACTGAGCTATGTCCCCAGCCCTTTTTTATTTCATTTTGAGACAGATCTCATTAACTTGCCAAGGTTGGCCTTGAACTTGTGATCCTCCTGCCTCAGACTCCCCAGTAGCTGGCATTTAGGAGTGCACCACCTCACCTGGCCAAAACACATACACAAAAAAGCACTTAAAACCACGTGATTATGGTTGAAAATAAAAGGATACTAAAAGATACCAGGCAGGTGCAGAAACATAAAGTTGAATAACATAAAGGATGGCCATATGGATCCTGGGAAGGTGGAATCCAAGGCTGAGTGAGCCCTGAAACCGGATGAAAAGGGACACAGCAAGCGTGATGATGGCAGGAAGGCAAGCGAGATGGCAGAAGAGCCAAAGGCTCTGAGTTCCCAGCAGCATCCTGGTTAAATATAAAAAGCAAGACTACTAAAAGCACAGGAAGAACTTCATAGAGTCAATTTGAGCAGGAAGTTTAACAAACCTCTATAAGAAATGAAGCCCCCTCCCTGCAAAATGGGGGCAAGGTAAGAAATGTTTGAATAATACAATCAACAATCTTGATTTGATCCACATGGAACCATATGTATATCCCTTAAATAGAGAATATGCAATTTTCCTGTGTATCTATGAAAAACAGAAGTCA
>JAJEJO010001726.1:26125-41373 GCA_020662805.1 Glaucomys volans
TCTATAGGGATATAAACAAGAAACACATTCTCCCACTCCCCAGGGGCTGGGGATCTGGGGATTGAACCCAGAGGCTATTGCAGGCTAGGTAAGCGCTCCACCACTGAGCTATGTCCCCAGCCCTTTTTTATTTCATTTTGAGACAGATCTCATTAACTTGCCAAGGTTGGCCTTGAACTTGTGATCCTCCTGCCTCAGACTCCCCAGTAGCTGGCATTTAGGAGTGCACCACCTCACCTGGCCAAAACACATACACAAAAAAGCACTTAAAACCACGTGATTATGGTTGAAAATAAAAGGATACTAAAAGATACCAGGCAGGTGCAGAAACATAAAGTTGAATAACATAAAGGATGGCCACATGGATCCTGGGAAGGTGGAATCCAAGGCTGAGTGAGCCCTGAAACCAGATGAAAAGGGACACAGCAAGCGTGATGGTAGGAAGGCAAGCGAGACGGCAGAAGAGCCAAAGGCTCTGAGTTCCCAGCAGCATCCTGGTTAAATATAAAAAGCAAGACTACTAAAAGCACAGGAAGAACTTCATAGAGTCAATTTGAGCAGGAAGTTTAACAAACCTCTATAAGAAATGAAGCCCCCTCCCTGCAAAATGGGGGCAAGGTAAGAAATGTTTGAATAATACAATCAACAATCTTGATTTGATCCACATGGAACCATATGTATATCCCTTAAATAGAGAATATGCAATTTTCCTGTGTATCTATGAAAAACAGAAGTCATTTACTTGGCCACAAAAATAACCCAAATAAACTTTTTTAAAACATAGCTTTTTTTTTTTTTCTTTTTGGAACCAGGGATTGAACTCAGGGACACTCGGCCACTGAGCCACATCCCCAGCCCTATTTTGTATTTTATTTAGAGACAGGTCTCACTGAGTTGCTTAGGTCCTCGCTAAGTTGCTGAGGCTGGCTTTGAACTCGCGATCCTCCTGCCTCAGCCTCCGGAGTCGCTTGGATTACAGGCGTGCACCACTGCGCCCAGCAAAACATAGCTTTTAGTTGTCCATGGACATTTATTTTTATTTATTTATTTATTTAATTAATTAATTTATTTATTTTCGGAACTGGGAATTGAACCCAAGGGCAGTCGCTGGGATTACAGGCGTGCGCCACCGCGCCTGGCTTTTATTTTTATTTTAATTAATTAATTTGTTTACTTACTTGTGAGAACTGAACCCAGTGCCTCACACACACCAGGCAAGCACTCTACCCCTGAGCCACAACCCCAGGCCCTGACGATAACTTTTTAAAGTAGAGATTTCACGAATCTAAAGAAAATGAATGCTTTCCTAAAAAAATGGAATAGTCCCAAATTAACTACAGAACTAGTAGAAGACGTGATGAGATTAATCATCACTGATGAGACTGCCACAGAAAAAGCCACAGATGCAGAGGATTTCGTGGGAGAGAATTGTGGTAGCCTTTAGAATTCACCTCTGACATCACCTGCCTCCTCCAGGAAGTGTTCCTAGATTTTTCCTGCCAACAAGATCCTGGCCACACCCTATGGTAACTGAAGACTCAAAGGTCAGTCTCTCCCCCTGGACAGCAAGCTACCTGAGGGCAGGGCCTTACTTTTCATTGTCTTCCCAGTGCCTGGTACCGCACCTGCCAGTTACCAGCTTCCAGGAGGCACTGATGTCAGCTCATGGCCATGCCCCCCACGGAGCCTGGCAAAGCCAGCAAGGGAAAGAAACCCAAACGCTATCAGGAAATAGATAGAAATTTCCCTGTTATCTAAATACTTACAATGAGGTTCAACCATTTTATAGGGGGAATATAGTGATTTACACACTCTATGTGAGACAGTTGTATGATAAGGAAGGAAGGAGGCTGGGGGATCTGGAGGCAGCCTCTGCTGGTCTCTTGGAGTCCCAGGACTGGCCAGGGACCCCTGCCCCATTCAGCCCTGCCCCAGTCCCCTCTGGCCAGGAGGACCCCTCCTGATTAGATCCATCCACCCATGCAGAATCTATAGCCAAGGAGCCCACAGCCTGGCAAGGCCTCCCCTTGCCTAGGCCACAGCTCTGGAAATCCCCTCAACACCAGAATCCTTCCTCAATTTGGGCACAGGGCTTCCCAAATTGAACCAACTTCTCTTATGTCCCTAGGCCCCAGGGCCTAGCAGCCCATTTCCCCCAGACACCAACCAACAGTCACTGTTCCCTTCAGCCCAGACCCAGCTCCAAATCTCCCCCAACACCCTGGCAAGGAGCCCTGACCACATTTCCGATCCCTATCTACCCCTGGTCATGATCATGGGCCTTACTGGGCCCCAGGGCCTGGCACTGACCACCCAGGGGGCCGGCCATCAGCACCCAGCCTCTCTCCTCCCACTACTGAACAGAGCTGTAGGAAGGGCAGAGAAAACAGGCCCAGCGTGAGGCTGACGCCAGACTCAGGGGGAAGGGCAGGTGAGTGGGCTGGTCCTGGGGCCCATCTCCAAGCCTGGGGGCTGAAGAGACTTAAAGATTAAGGGTGAATCTTGAGCCCAGGCCACCGTCCAGCCTGCCAGACGGGAGTTCTCAGTGGCCACGAATGTGGGGGGAGGTGGGAGGGAGCCCCTGAGAGCCTGCTCTCATTCTGGGTCTGCCTGGGGCTGCAGGTGAGGCATGGGTGGGGTGCGAGTTGAGGCCACAAGTGAAGGAACTGGCTGAGTCACCGAGGGCCCTGCCCTAGCTGGGGGCAGGGGGTTGTCGGGGATTCACTGGGTCCCCTCAATTTGGCCTCCTCTCCCTGCTTTTCCCACCCCCTTTCCAGGAGTTCCCCAGCTGGCCTGGAAGTGGGACAGGCAGGTCTGTCTTGAGGCCAGTGCTTTTATCTCAGTCACTGCCACCTTGGGCCACCCTTGGCGTTTGTCCCAGAAGGTTGTGCAGAGAAGAGGGGGAGTTGGGAAGGAGGGGAATGAGTGAGGAAATTGTAGTGCCCTTCCCCAGAGCCCCCAGCCTCCGGCGACAGAGGTCACTCACAGTTCCTGGAGTTGGAGGAGGGAGGAACGAGGGCCCTGGGGCTCCTTCCAGTCCCGGCTGCCAGTTCAGGTGTGGCGCCTCCGGGCTGCTTGCATAAGAAGTTGCAGCCCGGGCTGTGACTCTGCCCCGCCAGTAGGGACGGGCTGCCGTCCAGATCTGCAGCCCAGAGCCTTCCCACCTCGAGGCCCGGGGCGGGGATGGTGACCACACCTTGAAATCCCCAATCAGGTCTGCAGCTGTGGGGGAGGGGCCTCTGCAGTTCCTGGTCACGCTGGCTGGCCGTTGCCTGGCTCCCTGAGAGGCCTCCGGGGTGCAGGAGGGGAGTCCTCCCTGCATCCCTCCCCTCCCCGTCTCCCCCATCAGCAGCGCTGGCTTCTGCAGACAGCAGGGGAAGGCTGGGCATTCGGGTCCTCCTTCCCTGCAGCCCCTGCCCTCCCTCCGCAGGGCCTCGAGACAAGGCGCTCAGAAAAGCCTACATTTGTTTGTCTCAGGCTTGAACTGTTCTTGCTGAGGGAAACAGGATGGCCCATCCCGAAGGCCACCTGGTTGAGACTGAGCCAAATGACCAGGGTGGGGGTTGGGGTCAGGAGGCCCAGAGCTGACAGGGACACAGCCCTGGCTGTGGGACCTTTGGCCAGTCGCTAAATCTCTCTGAAGCTCTTTCTTCTCTGGGCACTGCCTTCCCACTGCCAGGTGTTTGTCCTGTGCCCTGGCCTCTGAGTAAGTGGCAACTGACAAGGTTAGAAAATGCCATCCGTGGGAGTGGTTCTTCTACTCTGTGGGGTCTCTGGTGACAGCCTTGAGGTGATGGGCTAAGCTTGACCGATGGATGTCCCTTCACACTGCCAGTGACTCTGTCACCTCCATCTGCACATCCTTGCCGTCTGTCCTGGACCACTCCTTTCTTCCAAGAATCCCATCTCCATCTCTCCCTCCTCCCCATCCCAGCTTCCCCGTCTCCAGCTCCTGGAAGTCCCCATCCTCCACCTCCACCCTGCCCACACAGCCTCCTCCTTCTCCAGTGGGCAGCACTCTCCATCCACATCCTCACCTTGACTCCGCCCCATGGTCCTCTCCCTGCATCCATCCTTTGACCATCTGGCCTTCAGGTGGCCACTCCAGATAAATACCCTGTGTCCTTTATCTAACTTGACCTCCTCATCGCCCCCTTTCTTCTGGACTCTTCCTCAGCTTCTGGGTCAGCACTCCCTTGCCGTTCCTTCTTGTCCCTGGCTCTGTTTTCTCTCTGCTCCTCTTTATTCATTTTTTATTGGTTCTTTTTAGTAATATAGAACATTAGGATTCATTTTGACATAATTGTATTTTCTTTTCTTTTTTTGGGGCGGGTACCGGGATTGAACCCAGGGGCACTCCACCACTGAGCCACATTCCCAGCCCTATTTTGAATTTTATTTAGAGACAGGGTGTCCCTGAGTTGCTTAGGGCCTCGCTAAGTTGCTGAGGTTGGCCTTGAACTCCCGATCCTCCTGCCTCAGCCTCCCAAGTGTTGGGATTATAGGCGTGGGACTGCGCCAAGCTTGACATAATTGTAAAATCATGAAATACAATGTGCTTTAATTCTCTCTACTCTTCCCTCCCCTTGCCCCATATTCCCTCCACTGCTCCTCTGTCAACTGTCAGCCTCCAGGTATGGGCTGGGACGCTAGGACTCTGCCTGACTGCCCTCCCCCTGCCCCAGCCCATTGCCACCAGTTCCTCCTCTCACCACCTTGTGCCTAGGCCATTCCAAGGACCTCGGCCACTCTTGCAGCTGTGGATACCGAGGTCTTTTCTCAAACCCACTCCCTTCTCTGCTGAGAACCTTCCAATGGCTGCAGGAGAAAGTCCACACTCCTGGCAAAGTCTCCTGAGACCCTGCTCACCCAGCCCCACTCGCCACACCCCCAGCACCCAACACATGGGGTGGGTGGGGCAGCAAGGCAGCAAATGTGCGGGCATATCCACACCTCTTGTGCCCAGGCTCCACTGTACCCTCAGTGCAGCCCATCACAGATACTGGGGCCGCGCTAGATGGAGGCATCTGTGATTATTTAGATAAGAGGTGTCCCTCAAAAGCTCAGGTGAAGGACACTGCAAGAAAGATTGTGTTGTGAGAACCTTTACTCAATCAGTGTGTTAATCCACTTGAATGGTAGCTGTAGGCAGGTAGGGTGCAGCTGGAGGAGGTGGGTCACTGGGGATATGCCTTTGGGGTTTATATTTTGTCCCTAGTGATCAAGAGCTCTCTCTGCTTCCTGGTGGCCACATCCTGAGCTGCCTTCCTCCTCCACACTCTCCCACCATGATGTTCTGCCTCATCTTGGGCCCAGAGCAGATCTGGCCGTCTTTGGACTGAAACCCCCGAAACTGGGGAACCAAAGTTTTTGTTCTCTAAAATCGTTCTTGTCAGGTCTTTTGGTCACAGTGGCGGAAAAAACTGACTAAAACAACTTCTGTCCTCTCCCGCCAGTTTCCTGTCCAGAGAAGGAGTTCCCCAGGGCTGCCCCATGCCTAGATCCCTGCTGCTGTGCCTAGATCCCTAGGCCCACCTGGGTCTTGGCAAGCTTTCAATCAGTTCATGCTAATGAAGGAGCAGTTGGGCTTGGGGGAGGGGGCCCCGCCTCCTGCATTCTTTGAGGAAATTCCTTCCTGAAATGCTGCTTAGAACAAGGAAGGACTGGGGTGGGGTTTCCTTCCCAGGGGAGACCGAACTCTCCACCCCCGGAGTTTGTTGGGGACAAGGTGTCAGGGAGAGCCACAGCTGACCTTGGGTAAAGCCAAGTCACAGAGAATGTGGTATTGTTATATTATCCTGTAGAGGAGGCAATGGGACCAGAGATGCTAAGCAACTTGTTGAGGTCACACAGTGAATTAGGAGGCAGGGGCAGCTCTCTACCCCAAATAGAAGTCTCTGGCAGATGTCCCAGTTTCTCTTTGTGTAAGTACCACTCCCACCATCACCTGGGACCCCCAAATCACTGCAACTGCGAACCTGCTGGGAGCTGGAGGAAGGAGGGGCAAAGGTACCATTGGGCAGTGACCTGGTGCTGGGGTGATTTCTCAGCAAATGTTGGGACCTGGGGACCCTCCTTTGGTCCCAAGTTCTGGGGTTAATGGCCCCTGGGCAGATCCACAGAGTCCTGGCTCGTGGATAAGGAGCCTCAACACACCCAGTGCACAATCTCTAGGTCAGAGGAGGGGGTTCAGAGGGCAAGACCATTCCCCCATCTCTCAGGGCCGGCACACTCCCACCATCGCTAAAACAGAGAATGTCGAGAGACTAGAAAGTATGCCGCCACCGACAGCCTGCCCTGGAACGGAGGGGACCCAGGGGATAGAGAGCTGGCATCCAGCCACTTGTCCTAGAGAGGCCGCCTGGCCTGCTGGCAAAGAGCGCCGCACCTGGGGCAGTCCCTCTCCGCGCCTGCCAGGGGCTGTTGCCTGCTCTGGCCACAAGGGGGCGGGGTGCCCCGGAGAACCCTGAGCAAAGCCACGCAGATCCCCGGGGAAGATCGCCGAGAGGGGCGCCTGGCCGGTCTTGGTGGACCATCTGCTGCTACATGCCAAGCCCTTCCACGGCTCACCTCATTTAAGGCTTACGTCAACCCAATGTGTTTAGGCACAGACACCGAGCCTGAGGGAGTTACGTGGCTTGTCAGCAGCTGGCGGGTGACCAGCAGAGTCAAATTCAAGTCTCTGTAGTTTCAAAACCTGAACTCTGCGTTGTAAGGAGACAGGTCGGCGGGCTGACCCGGCAGCTGGTGGACCTGGACCACCTCCTAGGTCTGGGCACCCCGAACTCAGTACTGGCTCGTGCAAGCATCAGCGTTCATTGAGATTACAACCATATACAAAGAAATCAGAGGCTCCGAGGCCTCAGAGGTCTTCCATTCACCCCCTGCCTTTGGGCTAACGAACACAGACCCTGAAGAAGGAAGCGAGTTGCCCATAACACCACAGCTGGTGGCAGATGTCAGAACGGGTTCCGTGCACCTTTTTGCCCCTTAGGGAGCTCCCTGACCTTGCAAAGTTCCTAAAGTTCAAGATGTGAGGGCCGTCTGAGTATTCTGGGGGATATAAGGGTATTTTTAAAACGCATCGGCCAGGCACGGTGGCACACACCTGTAATCCCAGCAGTTTGGAAGGCTGAGGAAGGAGGATCCCGAGCTCAAAGCCAGCCTCAGCAAAAGTGAGGCGCTAAGCAATTCAGTGAGACCCTATATCTAAATAAAATACAAAATAGGGCTGGGAATGTGGCTCAGTGATCAAGTGCCCCTGAGTTTAATCCCTGGTACCAAATAAAAAACAAAAACAAAACACAATAAACAAAAAAGCTCCCCACAAAACGGTATTTTCGATTTCTCAGATTAACACAATCAGACACCCTCGCGATAACTGGACTTCTCTGAAACAAACCCATCAAGAGTTTCTAAGAAGGAACTGAAACGTTAGAAACAGCCCAAAAGGGAAGCGGTGCCTGACTTTCACATCCACCAGCTCATCTGACCTCTCTCCCCCTCCAGCTCCCTGGAGAAAGGCGAGGCAGGTAGAGCAGCCGAGGTCCACAGACCCATAGCAGATGCATTGCGGAATACACAGCGTGGGGATTTTAGTATGGTAATGCTGGGCTTGCATGTGCCGTAGGATATGTAACCTCTTGGCACGGCTTGGGACAGGACCCTGTAATCAATCTCACTTGCATTTCTGCAGCAAAACATGAAGTTACACTAAGTGGAATCAGTAAAGATCCCAGATCAGTTCCACGATCAATTTTGCCACCAGTTGAATTATGAAAAACATTTGGGCTTCCAAGGAACTTTGCCATTTAGGAATTGCAGATAGTTGTGAGCCTGACCACTTGTTTCATGGTTGAGCAAAGAGAGATCGACCAAAGCCCATGGATACTGAGGTGGGCATCACGAGGGTACGGCCCGGCTCCCGCCCACCGGCTCACGGCGCCTTACCTGCTCTGGGATCTCCTCGCGTTGAGGGCCCCGCACATCCGGAATGGCCTCGTAGATGTTCTCTGAGTCGCTGCGCGCCAGGGGCCGTGGGCTCACCCAGGATCCCGCCACGCTGCAGGCCTTGAAGCGGCCTGCGCTTCCGAGGAGGCCGGCAGGGGGCGCGGCGGTGCGCGCCAGGTCGTCCAGGGACTGCGCCGGGCGCACTGGTGCGGAGGGTCTCACATACAGGCAGGTAGGCAGGCCGGGTGCCAGGATGCTTCGCTGAGCGCCGCCGCCGCCACGCACAGGACCGCACAGGGAGCTGGCGCGGCCTCGGGGCTCCCCGGGTGTGCGGTCGGAGCCCGCGGACGCGGACAAGCTCACGAACCGGTAGTCGTAGGTCTGCGGTTCGGGTACTGCGGGGCCCGTGTGGGGCGCGGGTGGCTGCGGGACAGTCGCAGGGTCACCGAGCGCGGGCAGCTCGCGCACATACTGCGCGGGCAGGTAGAAGGGCCGGCCACCGGGCTCGCGCCGCACGTGCCACCAGTGTTCGGTGCTGCGGCGCAGCAGCCTGTAGCGCTCGTTGGGCTGTATGGCTACGAGGCGCCCGTCCTTGCCGGTGTACTCGAAGGGGTGCTCCACCAGCACGTACACGTCCCCCTCGACGTCCGCCGCCATCGCGGCCACCGCGTTTTCCTATGGGCAATCAGGAGAGGGGCCACTGAGGTCACCGGACTAGGGGGCAGAGACCTGGATCTGGATCCTGCACTGTCCCTGTGCGTTCGGGCTTCAGTTTTCCCATCTCCAAAAGGGGTCTTGCATAAAATAATCTCCGAGGTTCCCATTCTCTTAACAGTTCGTATGGAATTACGACCACCCCCGATTATCTGTGGGGTTGATTATAAAACGTGAGCCTCGCTTCAGTACCACGTGAGGACACTGGGGGTAACACCGGTCCAGCTTTGCTGCCGGGAAGCCGGGGCTCACACGGGGCGATTGCCTGCAGTAAGGTCAACATTTGCCCAGAAGTTGACTTAGACTCAATTTCCTTGTCACCTAAGTGGGAAGAACGGCCCATTTCGCGCCGCCCCCAGTCCCTCCCGCCCGGTCTTCCCCCCACGCCGCCAGCCCACAGGGCCTTCGGGGGAAGCTCCTCGGCTCCCCCTCCCTCCAGGAGTCCGTACCCAGAGCCCGCGGAGTCGGATTGAAGTGCGTGTTTTGGGGCGGCCCCTGAGCTATTCTACCCTGGGGTTGTTCCTGCTCTTAGGCCAAGGACCTTGACGTAGGGGCTTCGACTGCCAAGGCTGGAGAACCGGTTTTCTCGGTTTCTCTTTCCTTCCCCTGTGGCTTCCCCACAGACATGAACCCGGAGCCCGGCCCGCCCAGACCGGCCGACGCCGCCCCCTGCTCTCCAGCTCCCAGGCAGCCTCCCCGGAGAGCCTCGATTAGCACCCAAAGGATGCCCTTTGTGACAGTGACTATCCATACGGTGTCCTAGTGTGTCAGGGAAGGGTTCAGAGCCTAACTGTAAATCTGCCTACGTGCTTCATCAAAGCTAAGAGCCGGTGGCCTCCTCCGGAAGTGCCTGGTCCTTCCAAATTCCTACATTGACCGACCACATCTTCTTCTGCCCCGCAAAGGTGTCCCGGGACCAGCAGCCTCGAGTCCGGTTTCTTGCTGAGGCTAAAAGACCCCAGGAACAAGGTCCGACGTGGGTCCCATTGCGCTCCTACTCTGTTTTACTTAAAGGCTCCTCAACTGGGAAGGGGTGTAAAGCGAGTCACTGAGCACACTGGGCCCGGGAGGCGCAGTCGGTGAGCCGCTCAGAGCTGAGCCAACAAATCCCTGGGGGGTGGGGGGGACCCCCACCCCCACGTCCCCTTGAATCCCACTAGAGCACTCACGTTAGCTGGGCGGGCCTCTG
Source organism: Glaucomys volans (assembly GCA_020662805.1). NCBI lineage: Eukaryota > Metazoa > Chordata > Mammalia > Rodentia > Sciuridae > Glaucomys > Glaucomys volans. Next base: position 35,979 of record JAJEJO010001726.1, read on the forward strand.
GGAGCCCATGGGCTGGATGGGCGGAGCCGGCGAAGGGCTGCAGGTTAGGCCCCTGTCATCTCCTTGGGCGGGGCTTCCAATGGCAAGGCTGGAGAGACTGCGCGGAGCAGGAGCTGACGAGGGGAGGGAAGGAGAATAGGGACACTCAGGAGGGCTGTCCCCAATTTCCAATGCAGCTGTGTCTGGGAGGACAAGGAGGATCCATAATGCCTGTCCCAGGGCCTTTGGGAGTGCATTGAGGACAGGGCACAGAACAAGAGGAGGCATGCGGGAGGGGCCGGCTCCGGGAGGGCTGCGTCTGAAGGGGCGCTGGGGGTGGTGCGGGGAGCCCAGGGACCTGCCCTGTCCCGCCTCCCTCCTCCACCAGCCGCGGGATTGGTGTCCGCGAGCCCCTGAGTGCCGCAGGTGAGCGGCTCTGGACATGCCCCCCTGGAGCTGGTTGTCTCCAGCGTCCCCATTCCGAGCGAGGCCATTTGCACCCTGAATCACCAGATTCGAGCCCTTTCCAGCCGGATTGCCGGTACTACCCGTTCCAGACCCACCTCCGCCCTCCGTAGGACCTTTCTGGCCGCAACCAAGCCGGGCCTGGAAAAACTCGGCGGGAGATTCCCACGGGCAGAGACGCCCACCAAAGCGCAGCGTCTCGGGCTGTGTGGGAAGGGGACCTGCGCTCCAGCTCCTTCCCGGATCCTGGTGGGAGCGGAAAGGGAGGGAGTGGGAGAGCGGGGATGATCCCCAGGGCTCAGAATGCACGGGTCGCCAGGAGGTGCACTGCTTGTACTGCCCGGGGGACAGGAGCCCCAGAGGCGCTGACGCCGGAGTCGGCCCTGGGGGCTGGGTCTGGTCGCCTCCCACCCTCGAACGGAGAGCAGCCCCTCGCCTACTCCCCGTCAGGGGGATCCGGCCGCAGGACCCTCCTCTGGACTCGCTCAGCTCCCGCCCGCAGCGCTGGGCAGCGTGCGGAGCGCTTGGGTGAGGACAGGCCACCTGGGGCACCCTTCCCGCCCTCCCCCGGCTCAGTCCCCCCCACGCCGCCCAGCCCTGCTGGCCCTGGCACCTCAGGGCGTCCGTCCGCTGGCTTCGCTTCCACTTGCCCGGACAGACGCGCGAGGGTTCGGCGTCCGGTGCTCCCTCCTCCACCGCCCGGCTCCCGCGCTGCCCTGTTTCCTGTTCAACAATATAACGAGGGAGGCACCGGCGGAGAGCACCCGGCAGAACTTCCTCCCGGGTTGGGGCTGGGCTGCGGTTGGGAGAGACAATCCCCGGTGTCCTAGCTTCCTGTCCCCTCTGGGCCGGGCCAGGGCTCCAGGAGCAGAGACGCCACACCTTCCCCCCCTGCACCTCCGGGATCCTGGGCCACACCTGGCTGTCTCCAGAGAGGAGGAGGCAGACGGGCCAGGATGGCAGGATGAGTGGGGTGCCAGCTCTCCACCAAATTCTCCGGGCCAAATTTCCCTCCCTTCACGCCCCCCACCCCTGCCCAACCTGGTAGGGGAGGAGGGCCACCCTCCAATCTGTCGGCAAGATAAGCTCAGAACAGCCTCCTGAAGGCCAGGATCTTGAGTCCAGTTCTAGGGCCCTCCATCTTGGAGGTCTTATCTTTTGGAATCTACTGCCTCTGGGAAAAGCAAACTTGCCCCTGTGACTTGACCTTGCACTCACTCCAGACTTGGGCAAGCCGGCCCCAGTGGATCCCAGCTCTCAGGGTGGCAGGAACAGTTGTGCCATCTCCCTAGGTGCTTGTGCTGAGAGCTGGCTGCTTCAGGTGAGTTGAGGGTTTGATTGGAAACTGAATCTGGCCATTCTCTTTCTTGAACCATTTCCTCCATATCTTTGACCTTGTCAGGAGTTGCCAACCAGGGAGTCCTCCTTGTGCTATGTAGAATCTCAGTGCATCTGGGTTCTGGAGGTATGGTAAGATACCCCAAGACAGGCACATAGCAAAACTCAGCATTGCCCTGCATGCTTAGAAAATGGTGACTGGATTGGACCCTCCCTCCATCCCACCTCTTTGGTCTCCCCACCTATACTAACTAGGCAGTGTGGCAGTGGCTGGTAGTGATTGTACTCCTTGCTTGGGGTCTAGCAGGCTGATGCCCAACTCTGCCCTGTGCTGACCATTAGACACTGGGAGTATTGCTTTATGTTTGCATCTCAGTTTTCTTTCCAATAAACTGGGGATAGTTAAAGCCTACTTCATAGGGGAAGATAAAATGGATGTACTAAGAACAATGACAACTACACACACTTCATTATTATTATTATTTTTGGTGGTGCTGGGGATTGAACCCAGGGCCTTGTGCTTGCAAGGCAAGCACTCTACCAACTGAGCTATATCCCCAGCCCACACTTCATTATTATCACTACTTTTACTGAGATGGGCTCTTTGGGGTTGGGTTGTGATCTCCAAACCTCCCATCCTTTAGGTAGAGGGGGAGAAGGGGAAACACGTGGCCTTGGAGGTACTTTGGGCTGAATCCAAAGGCAGGATAGCACGAGTTTACATGTCCTTGGCCCTCACTGGGCCTGCCTCCCCCAGCCCTCACACCCAGCTCCTCTTTGCATCTCTAGCTTACCATATACTGCCTTGGAGGAGGGAAGATCCTGGGGGTAAGATGGGGCTCATGGATGGGCAGAGGGTGCCCATGATGGGTTGAAAGGGATCTTCAATGGCAGGAAACTGCAGACCTGCATGTTATTTTATCCTGCTCCATTTTCCTGCAAACTGACTTTCTGGGAATTAAGTCTGTTTCCTTCTTTTGTTCTTACATGGATAGTGGGGGGCTTCCCCCTACAGGGGCCCCTAGGGGCTTGTGGAACTTCTGAGAAAGGTTGGCTCAAAAGCCACTCTGAGCCCTAAATCTGACTCATGATTCCAGGGCTCTGCTCAAGTCACCTGTTCCCCTCCCACCCATCCCTTTCACATTGCTTTATTTCCCCTGTATTCCTGAGTTGTCCTGGGATCAGTGTCAAGGGGCTGTGTAATGACATATAAGGCACAAGAAAAGGGGGAGTCAGCTTCAGTTGCCACAGATGAGTGTATGAGTGAACCTCCCAAGGTCCCTGAAATCCCACCCCAGGGGACACTGACTCCTGGGCGTGAAGGGTGGGACTAAACACTGTTGCTTTCAGGCCCTCTTCTCCATGGCCACTCCTGGCACCGGAGTTGCCTGCCTCCAAGTCTTCCTCACTGACCCAGAGTCCTCCCTGTGCCCAGGGGCTAACAGGAGAGTGGAGGACCCATCTGATGGTTATAATGACTGCTCCCCCCACCTCCCATGGTTGAATTAGGATTCAGAAGTCAGACAGTGATTAGAAAGATCAGGTCTTTACTGCAAAATCACTCAAAAATCACACAGCAGCAGTTCCTTCAATACACTGGAAAATCTCAGGGCCAGAGCCCTACTTTCTAGAAACAGTTTATTGCATAAAATAACATTTTAAGAATAGTGTGGGAACTCTGAGGTTCACCTCAGCTTTCCACTGGAGGTGCAGGGGTAAGAGCCAACTCATCTGACAGCATTAGCAGCTTTTTGGTACTGGAGGAGGGGCAGCTCTAATGCACATAATCCCAGGGGTGAGGAGGCCACTTCAGTCAGGGCCTCACTCCTGCTGCCTCCCAGGGCACCATATAGAATGTACTCCCAGGCCCAAGGCCCACAATAGGCCAGACGCCTGCCACTCAGGGACTGGGGCAGTGACAGCTCTGATCAGGCCATGTCGAGGGGGGAGAGTTAATGCTGGCTATAGGGCGCGGATGGGTAGGGATGTGGACACATTCCTGGCTCAAGAGGCTTTGGTGTTCTGAGCACAGGTGTGCACCACCTTCCACGATGGGGACACAGGAGTTATGTGGCTGCCTCTGCTGCCTGGCTACCGCCTCCTCTGTTCTATTGCACAATCCATCCAGCTCTGTGGGGCTGGGTGGGTGACTCAGCAGCTCTGTCACTCCAGGGAGGATGGGGGAAGGCTCACCTCTTGACAGTGACAGGTACATCTCCACCTGAGGCCTCTACCTCCAAGCTGAGGGCAGGTGAGACAGTGAGAGGAGCCTGCTGGGTCCAGGAGAGGAAGGGAAGGCCGCAGAGACCACTCCCAGACCCCTGCCTAGAGGGGAACTCCAGGCTCCCATCCAGCCCCCAGGCCCCTTCAAAAAGCAGTTCTCCAAGGAAATTCTCCAGGGCCTGGCGGCCCCCTGCTGGGCAAGTCCAGGGCAGCTTTGGGAATTCATGGCTTTGTAAGACTGAGGCTGCAGAGGCATCCACAGGAGAGCTTCTCTGCATGTCCCTGCAGTTCGGCAGTGGAAGGACAGGGTCACTTCTCCACAGGGTGGGGCTTGGCAGTCAGGGCACCTGAGGCAGCCCCTGCCCTTGGCTCACTGCCCTCTCGGGGGTTCAGCCTACTCAGGGGTCAGTCGGGCAGGGGTGTGACCCTGAGTCAGTCTGAGGCAGGTCCTGCCCATTGTGTAGGAGTAAGGTGGGTGGGATGAGGGTGGGCAAGACCAAGGCCTTCCCAGGGAGGAAGGCTCAAAGTGCTGACAGTGCTGGTTTTGAGTCATCTCCCTTCTGCACAGACAATGACCCCAGACTAGAGAAGGGGGGGGGGGGGGGGGGGCTCTGACACTGAGAAAGGGAGGAGCTTCCAGGTGAGGAGTGTGGGGATAGGAAGTGAGGATGAGATGGGAGAGGGAGGGTGTGGTCATCAGGACTGACCTTGTCCTGCTGGAAGCAGTTTGGCACACGGCACTGGAGCTGTCAGCAGCAAGTGCCCATAAGGGTGAAGGAAAGGCACCTGGTCCACCAACGGGCTGCCTGCCTGCCTTTGGGCCAGGCCCAAGTGGCTACTGCACGCCTGCCAGGGTGAGAAGCCTGGATTTCTTGGGTGACTTGTGTAGGGACAAGAATTAAAAAAATATTTTCTGTTGAAATATGAAGGGAAAAAAACCCACCTTAAAAAACTAGACCTTTTAATCAGGAATGTGGAATTGAAAATGTCCCCCAAGTCTCATTCCACAGTGTTTGAACAGCCCTAATGGAGGTGTGAGAGTGAGGTGAGCCCAGCCTGATGCAGAGGGCATCTGGTGGTGTCCCTGCTCCAGGGACAGAGGGTGGTGGGAGGCCATGGGGTGTCATTGGGCTTCCTGGCTTTCTCTGGGAGGCCGTGCTCTAGTCACACCTGAGGGTCTTCCTGACAAGGGGAGACAGCTGTGACACCAAGAGGAGCCTGGGTTGATGGCACACCGGCTGGGATGGCCTTGGGGGAAGGTTAGGAGATCGGCCTAGGCCGGAGTGTTCTGTTCCTGGTATTTGCGCCGGCGGGCACAGCGGGGGCAGCCTTTCTTTACCACAGCCTGGCAGCTCTGGTGGAAGACGGTCTTGCACTCAGCACACCTGGG
>JAJEJO010001726.1:41773-52675 GCA_020662805.1 Glaucomys volans
CCTGCCTAGAGGGGAACTCCAGGCTCCCATCCAGCCCCCAGGCCCCTTCAAAAAGCAGTTCTCCAAGGAAATTCTCCAGGGCCTGGCGGCCCCCTGCTGGGCAAGTCCAGGGCAGCTTTGGGAATTCATGGCTTTGTAAGACTGAGGCTGCAGAGGCATCCACAGGAGAGCTCTGCATGTCCCTGCACAGTTCGGCAGTGGAAGGACAGGGTCACTTCTCCACAGGGTGGGGCTTGGCAGTCAGGGCACCTGAGGCAGCCCCTGCCCTTGGCTCACTGCCCTCTCGGGGGTTCAGCCTACTCAGGGGTCAGTCGGGCAGGGATGTGACCCTGAGTCAGTCTGAGGCAGGTCCTGCCCATTGTGTAGGAGTAAGGTGGGTGGGATGAGGGTGGGCAAGACCAAGGCCTTCCCAGGGAGGAAGGCTCAAAGTGCTGACAGTGCTGGTTTTGAGTCATCTCCCTTCTGCACAGACAATGACCCCAGACTAGGGAAGGGGGGGGGGGGGGGGGGGCTCTGACACTGAGAAAGGGAGGAGCTTCCAGGTGAGGAGTGTGGGGATAGGAAGTGAGGATGAGATGGGAGAGGGAGGGTGTGGTCATCAGGACTGACCTTGTCCTGCTGGAAGCAGTTTGGCACACGGCACTGGAGCTGTCAGCAGCAAGTGCCCATAAGGGTGAAGGAAAGGCACCTGGTCCACCAACGGGCTGCCTGCCTGCCTTCGGGCCAGGCCCAAGTGGCTACTGCACGCCTGCCAGGGTGAGAAGCCTGGATTTCTTGGGTGACTTGTGTAGGGACAAGAATTAAAAAAATATTTTCTGTTGAAATATGAAGGGAAAAAAACCCACCTTAAAAAACTAGACCTTTTAATCAGGAATGTGGAATTGAAAATGTCCCCCAAGTCTCATTCCACAGTGTTTGAACAGCCCTAATGGAGGTGTGAGAGTGAGGTGAGCCCAGCCTGATGCAGAGGGCATCTGGTGGTGTCCCTGCTCTAGGGACAGAGGGTGGTGGGAGGCCATGGGGGGTCATTGGGCTTCCTGGCTTTCTCTGGGAGGCCGTGCTCTAGTCACACCTGAGGGTCTTCCTGACAAGGGGAGACAGCTGTGACACCAAGAGGAGCCTGGGTTGATGGCACACCGGCTGGGATGGCCTTGGGGGAAGGTTAGGAGATCGGCCTAGGCCGGAGTGTTCTGTTCCTGGTATTTGCGCCGGCGGGCACAGCGGGGGCAGCCTTTCTTTACCACAGCCTGGCAGCTCTGGTGGAAGACGGTCTTGCACTCAGCACACCTGGGGAGAGAGCACGTGCGCAGTTTGTGCCACTTGGCTGGAGGCTGCCCTGGGGTGGGGGCTGGCCAGGGCTCTGCTCAGAGCCCACAGTGAGCTGTACTCTGCTCGGCAGCCCCACCCGCCTGCTTCAGGCGATGAGCCCCTCAGCCATGCTGGGCACACTGACATTCTCCATCCACTGCATTTCTCCCAAGCGCTGCTTCAGTGATTTCTTGCCTGTTTTTTTTTTTTTTTTTTGCGGTGCTGGGGATTGAACCCAGGGCCTTGTGTTTGCGAGGCAAGCACCCTACCAACTGAGCTATATCCCCAGCCCTATTTCTTGCCTATCTTTAAAACATAGCTTGAAAAACAGGGTCAGGCCCATGCAGGGCTGAATCCTGGTTGGGAGCACCCACCGGAAGGAGAGGAATGTGCCCACTGGGGCAGTTTTCCACTCCCCATGGGATGAGGAAAGAATGTCTGGGTGAATTTTTCCATTCAGAGGCTTCTGCTAATGAGCAGTGACTGGGGACAAGAACAATCACTACAGTGGCAGGCACCACCCACAGGTGCCCACTCTGTGCCAGGCCTTGTGCCAGGGCTTCAGGGCAAGGGCCATAGCTTGTTCAGTCCCTCCTCAGCTCATATGCAGACCGAGGTTGGGGGGTCCCTCTCGGAGGCAGCAGCCACCTCTCTAGGGCAAATGGATGCTCAGTATAGGAGGGGAGCCACGTGAGCCCCAGGCACGGGCTGCTCCAGACAACTCTCCACCGGGCACTGGCACAGAGTGGATGTTCCCTGCTCCTGAGTGACAAAGCTAGGCCGGCTCCCTGGGGTGCTGTGCGGGCTGTGGGTGTTCTGCATACCTGACTGTGGTGTCAAACTCAAAGGGGAAGATGATGTCGTGGTGGTGGCAGATCTGGCAGATGAAGCCCCGTTGCGTGCACAGGTCACAGTGGTAGACGTGCTGGGAGGCAAACTCGATCAGGGCCTTGAGGAACCCTTCGTACACCCCGTCTGCGATCTGTGGGGACAAGCACAGGCCTGGCCTCAGGTAGATGCACTGTGGCACCAGGTTCCCTGCTAGGAGGAGCTGCCTCCAGTTCCCGTATGGGCAAGGACACCTTCCCAAATTAGGTTGCACCTGAGGTCACCGGGAGTTATCGGATTTACAGATGAGATTCAAATCTACTCTACTATCTTGAGAAAAGCAGTGTCCTAGACCTTCAACCCAGGATTCTGGGGTCTGCGGAGTGCCTGATTATTCCAGGGAACCTTGGGGATCTGTCACTGCCCAGGATGCACTGGGGCAGCAGGGAGGCCTATTCTGAGGTGTGAAAAAGCTGAAGACTGCTATCTGGTCTCAGTGATCTGAGGTGTTCCTCTTCCATTTCTCTTTCTGATTTCTCCAGGAATGAGACCCCTCTAAAGAGGTCTGTGGGGAGCTGGACATGTTCACCTGCTGGAGGTCAGCGACACTGAACTTGTGTGGAGACTCCAAGAGATAATTCCTGTGGTTGAGCCTGCAAAGAAAACACGAGAGCTTTCTCAGAAGGGCTTTGGAGGATGGGCCACCCCGCATCATTCGTCTCTCTTCCTTCCCTCAGCGCTGCTAACCAGCCATGGCCCTCCCGCCGTGCCAGGCAGGGCTAAGAGCACAAGTCAGCTGAACCGGACTCGCCCTGGCCTCCCAGGTAAATGAACCAGCTGCTGGAAGCTTGGGCAAATTACTTAATCTCTCTGAACCTCAGGTGTCCTCCTCTGAGAAGTGGAATTGTTTTTGAGGATTAAATAATGTATTTAGAGCATGTGGCACAGTGCCAGCGCGTAGTGAACACAACTAACAATGATGAGGACGATGAAAGCTGACAGCTGGTACCAGGAGCTGGCTGAGATTTTACACGCTGTCACTCATCTATCCCTGCAACAACGCTGCCAGACTGGGCCTGTTGCAACCCCCATTTTGAGAAAATGGGCAAATGCAGAGCTTAAATAACTTGCCTGGGGTCACAGGCTTATTAAGAGTCAGAGCGGGAGCTTGAATGCAGGTATCTGGCTCTAGAGCCAACATCCTTCATTCCACTGAAACACGACCACCATTACATACCAGGGACCCTGCTGAGGACAGAAACACAGAGATAGAGCCACTGCCCTCTGGCAGCCCCTGGTCCAGCTGAAGGACAGACATTCCAGTATCTGGTTTCAGTACTGCATGAAAGGAACTGAGACCTGTTCTAAGCACAGCAGATCTGTTTCAGAGGGGAGCGGAGTGGAGGACAAGGGCTCAGCCACCAACCCTGTTTTGGTTCCCACCCCACCAATAGCAGAGACTCTGGGTCACATCCTGAAGGATGGGGAGGAAGTGCCTGCAAAAAATCCCTGGCACAGAACACTACCGGGCCTTGTTCATGTGCCTGTGCAGGTCCTCCAAGTCAGAGGAAGCCTGGGAGCCTGCACCAGGATGCCCCGGACATCTGCACCAGGATGCCCCGGACATCTGCAGCAGATGGTGTCAGGCATCGGGAATTGGGGCTTGGCCATACCCCATCCAATGGCCTCAGCTGTGGTTCAGGGGGAGCCCAATGTGTGGTGGAGAGGGCAGGTCCCACAAACACACAGGCAGGCCACACTGCCATGTGGGGTGAGGATGCTGCCAACTTGCCACTCAGTTTACCATGCTGGTTTCCTTAGTAAACTTCCAACTTTCTGGGAACAGGAAGCTGCCATTTATCACCAGGAAAACATGGTGGGAGAGAGGCACATGGGCTGGCTCCGAGCTGACAGGAAGGGTGGGGCTGACTTGGATGGAGAGGTCGCTGTCATCTTGGAAGCCCTGGGAGCCAGTCGGGCCTAGGGCCTGATCCGAGAGTCACGGTGCCCTGGGCCTGTCACACTCTCAGTAAGGCTCTACAGTGGATTTCCCTGCAGTGCTCTGTCAAGGTGAGGGAAAGAGGTACAACTCATGCTGGCCTCCAGAAGAAAAGAAAAGTGCCTGGGCATTGGAGCAAGCCTGGCCTCCTCTGGCCCTCTGTTTCTCATCCATGCAGTGGAGAGACCCCTCTCAGTCTTCTGCTGTGAGGCTGATAGCCTGGAGAAGGGACCCGAGAGAACTTTAGGGCTCTCTGGGAGACAGTGGAAGATGGAGAAAGTTACTTAACTCCTGTAACTTATGCAATGATGGGACAGAAAAGGGCCCTGGCAAGGCTGGATGATCTGCAGGTCTCAGGTGGGCATCCTGGGTGCTACCTGCTTCCTGAGCCCCTCTTCTTCCTCCTTTTACCCCTACTCAGCTGTTGGTAGGCGCCACCAGGTCTGGTGGGGACATCCCTGTGAGGCATTTCCTTGATGGTTCCTTCCCAAAGGCCTGAGAGAATGGTTTTTCTAGAGACATGTCCCAGGCCTGGGAGAAGACCCTTCTCTCAGGGGATCCACCAGTCTGTTGCCATTGGCAAGGGGCAGCTCCTCTTGACTTCACCTCCCACGTCTAAGACCTGCCCATGTCCTCTCCTTTCTCTTCCTCCCAACATCCCCTCTGGCTGGCTTAGCCAGGCCTCCCCAGTCCCTGGGGTCAATAACGACACTAGCCACCTTGCCAGGGCTCTCTCCTCAGCCCTTACATCTTCTGTTACCAGAGTAGCCTCTTATCAGACTGAACCATGACAGTCTGGGCTCTGACCCTTTAATGGCTCCATGCTGGTGGCAGATGAAGTCCAAAGGACTTCAGTGGGGGACACAGGGTCTCTGAGTTCTGGCCCCTGGCCCTGTAGCCAGCTGTCTCGAGTCTGTTTGGGCCTTTGTAAGCTGTCCTCCACCCGCTGCCCACCTTGGGTCCCTCATCCAGGAAAGCCAGGCCTTTCCCTGGCCCTTTCTTCTCTAGTTATTTTTCTAAACCCCAGTTCAACAAACACAAGACGCCCTTGGTGCTGAGGCAGCTCTTATCCCGTGTGCTAACAGTGAGGTGTGGGAGCAGATGGTGGTGGAATTTGATGAGCTGATATGGACGTTCTGCTTTATTCCCTTTTATTAAAACACCCCTTTCAAATTGACTGACTTTGTAAGGAAAAAAAGTATTTTTCTTAAAAGAAAAGAACACTGCAAACCCTCAACCATGATGCCATCTCCTGGAACCCCCGGGCCCTCTGGCCTCTCTGGGCCCTGCCCATTTGGGTCAGGTGCCCCCTTAGGCACACATCATGATGACCCAGGCCATCTGTCTGCCTGTCTGTGGCTGTCTGTGGCCCAGACACTGAGCCCCTCACCATGACATGGAAGGCCACGTGAACATAATCACTGACCCATTTTAGGGACTCAGAGAAGTGACTCCCCTGAGTCATGTGGGTCTGGAGCTGGGCAGGGGCTGTTCCTATGCTCTTTCCCTGTCCTGTTACTTCCTCTAAAAGGGGACTTCCACAGACATGGCCCTGACCTCTAGCAGGCCAGATGCACAGGGATGGAACAGCAGGGCCAGAGAGTCAGAGGCAGGCTGCCTATGTCACCAATCGTAGGTGGGCTCAGAGATGGTTCAGCAGGCATTGTGGTGGTGAGACCAGTGCCAACCCACCCTGCAGGGGCCAGGAAGGGTGACAGAGGTGCCACCTGACCACCTGATCGCAGATTTTTTTTTTTTTTTTTTTTGGTGCTGGGGATTGAACTCAGGCCTCACACATGCTAGGCACAACCCCGGAGTTTTGATCACCTGATCAGGGGCAGGAAGGCAGACTCTCCGGAGTCCTGGGTCATGGAACCTCAGGAAAGAGAGGAGAGAGCTCACTGAAAAGGGCAGGCCCAGGTACCCAGCTGCTGCTGGGTGAGAGCCCTGAAGGCTTTCTGTTCTTCCAGGCCTTGCCAAAGAGAAAGCCCTGGGGGCTCCGCCAGCCTGTGCCTACCAGAGAGCTCCTTGCAGCACCCTGAGAGGGAGTGGGACCTGTACTGGGTATACCCTTGTCCCAAGGAACAGAGCAGGCATGACCCTGGGAAAACTGAACTGCACTTGGCTGAGAAGACACCCTTCAGATGGTGGGTGATCCCTGTCATCCCCTGAGGAGGCGAGGCTCTGGAGAAGCTGGAGGTGCTCATGAATTACTCCGATTTCAAAGAGCCAGCAAAGGTGAACATGAAGCCCATACTGGGCTCAGACAGGCAGGGAGGCTATCTAAGTCCATCCTGAAGCCTACAGTCACCTTCCATCCCTGGGAACCAAAGGCCTCCAGGCCCTGGGTACCCAGGAGCTCCTTGGAAGGGCTGCCTGAGGGTGTGGCTGATGACACACTCTCGGAGGATGCTGCCATGGATGGCAGCAGCAAGCAGTCGAGGGATGGAGGACAGGCTAGCAGGGAGGGGACAGGAAGCGCAGCTGTCATCACCTGGCTAGCTTTCCTCTAGGGCTGCCTCTTGTCACACTTCCTGCCTCCCTTTCCCTCTAGACAATGGTCTCCCTGTGCTTTCTGTACACAGTGCCTTCCTGTGGAACCTGCACCTGCCATTCCTCTTTCTGGAATACTCTTCCCCTCCTCACTTTTCAGGTCTCACTTTAGGAATCACTTCCTCCAGGAAGTCTTAACCACTGGGACCTCCCCTAATCCAGTTAGATGTCTCCCTTGAGCTTCTGGGCGTCCTTCCCCTCTCCCCACTGCCCCCTAGTTGGTGTTGCTGCTGGCTCACTGCCTTCCCTCCTAGATCAGAGGCTTTCAGAGGGGAGAACCTGGTCTATCTTACTCAGCATCATACCCTGTATACCTTGCCAGGTGCTTGGGTATGTTATCAATAAGTAAATTACACACACACACACATATATATATACACATATGTATATATAAATATAAACATATTTATATGTGTGTGAGTATATATATATTTTTTTAATTATTATTTTTTTATTTTTTGTGGTACTGGAGATTGAACACAGGGGTGCTCCACCACCGAGCTACATCCCTAGTCCTTTTTATTTTATGAGACAGGGTCTTACTAAATTGTACAGGCTGGCCTTGAATTTATAATCCTTGTTCCTCAGCCTCCCAAGTAGTCAATTTGGTGAATGAATAAATAAATACATGAACAAAAACCACCCCTGAGGGACTGGGGCTGTAGCTCAGTGGCAGAGTGCTTGCCTAACACATGTGAGGCACTGGGTTTGATCCTTAGCACCACATAAAAATAAACAAATAAAATGAAGGCATGCTGTTCATCTATAACTACAAAAAGAAAAAAAGAAAAATTAAAACAAAACAAAACAAAAACACCTCTGAACGATGTGGTGATTTTGCAAGCCTAATGGGAAGTTCTCTGCCCAGCCCTGGCATTGCTCAAGGGGACGCCATGCCGGGGCACTGGCCCAGATGTGTGTGGTCTGTGCATGCGGGAGGAACTCACCTCTTGCTCAGCTCCTTCAGGGCACCACTTCGACACAGGCCCAGGTAATCCCCTAGAAGCTTCAGTTGCTCCCGGCTCCTGCCAATGAGGCGCATCTGCTCCACATGCTCGTACAGCGAGGCATTCACCAGCTGCAGGTTGACAAGGGGCTGCATCCGGATCTGCGTCAGAAACTTCAGAGCCTGCCGACAGACCTGGGGGCACCACGGAAGGCTGGCTGTTAGCAAGCACCTTTGGGCGGGGCACTCTGTCAGCTCTCACCTGCCCTGCAGCTCTGTCCAAGGGATGCACCGCTACCTTCATTTTATAGAGGAGGAAACAGGTTCAGGGGGATGAAGTTACTTAGCCGAGAGCACACAGCTCACAAGTGGTACAGTCTGACTCCAAACCAGCTCTCCCTCTAATGACACCTGTGTTGCCGGCTCCCAACCATGACAAGATGTGGGAAGGGAGGGGAGGCCCCCTCCCCTGAGCCCCATAGACCTTTCCCCACTCTTTCCTGTCTGCCCAGCTCCCTTTTCCTGCCCATAGGAAACAAGTGCTCCCCTCTGGGCCCTGACTCAGGAACCAGGTGACTGGTGGGGCAGCTCTAGCCACAGGAAACCACAGAGCAGACACAGCTTAGCAAGGTTCCCCCTGTGCTCTGGGCTCTTGCCAGCAGCAACCACTAGGGCTCCCCTGTGACTTCATAGAGCTGAGTGGTCAATCTTAGCTTCTCTCAACAGATTGAGATAGTGTTGAAGGTTCCACCCAGGACCCTGGGCCTAATACTAATGCCAACAATTGTGCACCTACTATTTGCCAGACATAGGGTCAGGGGCCTTGACCATATCCTCTCTTCATCCACAGAATAACCTGTGTGGAGAGGCACAATCATTCCCATTCTAGAGGTGAGGAAACGGAGGCTCAGAAAGCTAAAGTGGTTTATCACTGCCTATGGAAAGTGGAGCCCAGGTCTAGGCTGCAGTGTTGTTTCTGAATACCGGGCATCCACTCTAAACTAAAAGAACTTCCTGTGGCATGCTAAGGAGCTGGGCTGACTGAGGAAAATCAAAGCACCTACCTCAGGAGACTATTTGGCAGTCCTCGGAATTGAACCCAGGGCCTCACTAGGCATGTGCTCTACCACTGAGCTACATCCTAGCACCCCCACCCCACCCTACCCCACTGCTTTATTTTATTTTATTTTGAGATGGGGACTTGCTAAGTTGCCAAGCTGGCCTTGAACTTGGGATCCTGCTGCCCAGCCTCCCAAGTCATTGGTATTACAGGTGTACGCCACCATGCCTGGCAGATTATTTTGAGTTCAGATTAAGAGATATTCCAAGTAAGTGTTTGGCACAGGGCCTGGCGCAGAGTTCATCCTCAGTAAACGTGACCTTCTCTCAGCAGCTGTGTAAGAGCCTATTGAGGCCCATTTGTCCCTTTGAGGGTCAAAGAATGTAATGGGGTCCTCAGGAGAACTGGCCTTGTTTCTGGGAGCTGGGGAGACCGCTGGTCTCTTGTCTCCCAGCTCCACCAACAACTCTCTTTTCCTCTGCATGAACAACTTCTTTTCCCGTATCCTAGAGCCCTGAGGTACCAGTCCCCTAGCCCAAGGGCAGCCTAATGGCAACCCCTGAGGGCTTGGGTCAAACTGCCCTGGCAAAGCTCTCCTCTGGCCTTGAGTGAGGCTCAGATGAAACACACACAGGAATGAATGCCAAACACTGCCCAGTGCTACAGACCAGCAGGGACTTTGTGCTCCCCAGGGGCTGTCCCTATCCTGTGGGCGTGGAGAAGAAAGACAAAAGCAAAAACCCCAGTCTGGGACTGACATCCTGCCAAGTGCCAGCTGGGCCTCAGCGCAAGTGGGTCAGCCAGAGAAAACAGCAAACAATAAGGCCCCAAAGCCGCAGGCCAGCCACTTTCTGTTTTGAATTTTCTTGTCTCTCTCAGGTTATTGATCTTTGATAGAGAGCTGGATATTTCCTCATCTCAGATAAGCCTAGAAAAGTATTGCAGTTTCCTAGGGAGAAGGAAGAGCACAGGATTCCAGCAGTGAGTAAGGAGGCGGCCCGACAGAAGTCTCAGGATCCGGGGAAGAGGGAACATGCTCGCGGTCAAAGGGTTCCTTGCATTCCTGGTGATTCTGAGGGTTAGTTTCTGCGTGTAGTTAGTTAAATACTACTGAGGGCAGGGGTGGCGATGGGGTGAATAAATAGAACAGAACGGCCACAGTGAAGCCAACTTTGGGGTTTCTCCTCCCAGGAGAGTGGAATTTACTTGGAGAGTCACCTTCCCTGCACTCTGAGGACATATCCATGAGCCAAGAGATCTATGCCTTTGGAACAAAGGCAGATTGGAAAGGAGAGGATGTGTGAGATGACGGCATAGGATGGAACAGGATAGGACAGGACAGGACGGGACAGGATAGATTTACTAATGGATTTGTGAATGGATGGATGGATGTGTGAACAGGTGGATAGATGGGTGGTTTTGAGGCAGACTCTGAACAAGTGAATCAGGGACAAAAGGTGTGACTGGCCTCAGGGGAGGGAAAGGGCAGTGTTGGAAGGTACTGTTATAAGTGACAGGCACTACTACTGCCGTCTTCACAATGGACCCAAGATAATACACTTATTTTTCTTATTGGGGGGAGGGTACCAGGGATTGAACCCAGGGGTGCTTAACCGCTGAGCCACATCCCCAGCCCTTTTTTATATTTGATTTTGAGACAGGGCCTCCCTGAGTTGCTTAGGTCCTAAGTTCCTGAGGCTGACTTTGAACTCATGATCCTCCTGCCTCAGTCTCCCTAGCCACTGGGATTATAGGCGTGCACCACTGTGCCCAGCCGGAGACATACACTATTTATTAAACTTCCTTAAGAAAAGAAAAATAAACAAACCAAAAACCTCAAGAGATGAGGGATCTAAAGCTAATTTGCTCATGACAACACAGCTAGAAAAGTGGCTAAGTGCTGGGCATTGGTGGTGTATGCCTGTAATCCTAATGGCTTAGGAGGCTGAGGCAGGAGGATTGCAAACCTGAAGACAGCCTCAGCAACTTAGCAAGGCCCTAAGCAACTTAGTGACAACCTGTCTCAAAATAAAAAATTAGGGCTGGGGTTGTAGCTCAGTGGTAGAGTGCTTGCCTAGCTTGTGTGAGGCACTGGGTTCCATTTCCAGCACCACATAAAAATAAATAAATAAAATAAAGGTATTGTGACTACCTACAACTAAAAAAAAAAAATTTTAAAAATTGAAAATTGAAGCCGGGTGTGGTGGC